>CM024669.1:0-32969 GCA_014182725.1 Eucalyptus brandiana
TAAACCCTAAACCCTAAACCCTAAACCCTAAACCCTAAACCCTAAACCCTAAAACCCTAAACCCTTAAACCCTAAACCCTAAACCCTAAACCCTAAACCCTAAACCCTAAACCCTAAACCCTAAACCCTAAACCCTAAAACCCTAAACCCTAAACCCTAAACCCTAAACCCTAAACCCTAAACCCTAAACCCTAAACCCTAAACCCTAAACCCTAAACCCTAAACCCTAAACCCTAAACCCTAAACCCTAAACCCTAAACCCTAAACCCTAAACCCTAAACCCTAAACCCTAAACCCTAAACCCTAAACCCTAAACCCTAAACCCTAAACCCTAAACCCTAAACCCTAAACCCTAAACCCTAAACCCTAAACCCTAAACCCTAAACCCTAAACCCTAAACCCTAAAACCCTAAACCCTAAACCCTAAACCCTAAACCCTAAACCCTAAACCCTAAACCCTAAACCCTAAACCCTAAACCCTAAACCCTAAACCCTAAACCCTAAACCCTAAACCCTAAACCCTAAACCCTAAACCCTAAACCCTAAACCCTAAACCCTAAACCCTAAACCCTAAACCCTAAACCCTAAACCCTAAACCCTAAACCCTAAACCCTAAACCCTAAACCCTAAACCCTAAACCCTAAACCCTAAACCCTAAACCCTAAACCCTAAACCCTAAACCCTAAACCCTAAACCCTAAACCCTAAACCCTAAACCCTAAACCCTAAACCCTAAACCCTAAACCCTAAACCCTAAACCCTAAACCCTAAACCCTAAACCCTAAACCCTAAACCCTAAACCCTAAACCCTAAACCCTAAACCCTAAACCCTAAACCCTAAACCCTAAACCCTAAACCCTAAACCCTAAACCCTAAACCCTAAACCCTAAACCCTAAACCCTAAACCCTAAACCCTAAACCCTAAACCCTAAACCCTAAACCCTAAACCCTAAACCCTAAACCCTAAACCCTAAACCCTAAACCCTAAACCCTAAACCCTAAACCCTAAACCCTAAACCCTAAACCCTAAACCCTAAACCCTAAACCCTAAACCCTAAACCCTAAACCCTAAACCCTAAACCCTAAACCCTAAACCCTAAACCCTAAACCCTAAACCCTAAACCCTAAACCCTAAACCCTAAACCCTAAACCCTAAACCCTAAACCCTAAACCCTAAACCCTAAACCCTAAACCCTAAACCCTAAACCCTAAACCCTAAACCCTAAACCCTAAACCCTAAACCCTAAACCCTAAACCCTAAACCCTAAACCCTAAACCCTAAACCCTAAACCCTAAACCCTAAACCCTAAACCCTAAACCCTAAACCCTAAACCCTAAACCCTAAACCCTAAACCCTAAACCCTAAACCCTAAACCCTAAACCCTAAACCCTAAACCCTAAACCCTAAACCCTAAACCCTAAACCCTAAACCCTAAACCCTAAACCCTAAACCCTAAACCCTAAACCCTAAACCCTAAACCCTAAACCCTAAACCCTAAACCCTAAACCCTAAACCCTAAACCCTAAACCCTAAACCCTAAACCCTAAACCCTAAACCCTAAACCCTAAACCCTAAACCCTAAACCCTAAACCCTAAACCCTAAACCCTAAACCCTAAACCCTAAACCCTAAACCCTAAACCCTAAACCCTAAACCCTAAACCCTAAACCCTAAACCCTAAACCCTAAACCCTAAACCCTAAACCCTAAACCCTAAACCCTAAACCCTAAACCCTAAACCCTAAACCCTAAACCCTAAACCCTAAACCCTAAACCCTAAACCCTAAACCCTAAACCCTAAACCCTAAACCCTAAACCCTAAACCCTAAACCCTAAACCCTAAACCCTAAACCCTAAACCCTAAACCCTAAACCCTAAACCCTAAACCCTAAACCCTAAACCCTAAACCCTAAACCCTAAACCCTAAACCCTAAACCCTAAACCCTAAACCCTAAACCCTAAACCCTAAACCCTAAACCCTAAACCCTAAACCCTAAAACCCTAAACCCTAAACCCTAAACCCTAAACCCTAAACCCTAAACCCTAAACCCTAAACCCTAAACCCTAAACCCTAAACCCTAAACCCTAAACCCTAAACCCTAAACCCTAAACCCTAAACCCTAAACCCTAAACCCTAAACCCTAAACCCTAAACCCTAAACCCTAAACCCTAAACCCTAAACCCTAAACCCTAAACCCTAAACCCTAAACCCTAAACCCTAAACCCTAAACCCTAAACCCTAAACCCTAAACCCTAAACCCTAAACCCTAAACCCTAAACCCTAAACCCTAAACCCTAAACCCTAAACCCTAAACCCTAAACCCTAAACCCTAAACCCTAAACCCTAAACCCTAAACCCTAAACCCTAAACCCTAAACCCTAAACCCTAAACCCTAAACCCTAAACCCTAAACCCTAAACCCTAAACCCTAAACCCTAAACCCTAAACCCTAAACCCTAAACCCTAAACCCTAAACCCTAAACCCTAAACCCTAAACCCTAAACCCTAAACCCTAAACCCTAAACCCTAAACCCTAAACCCTAAACCCTAAACCCTAAACCCTAAACCCTAAACCCTAAACCCTAAACCCTAAACCCTAAACCCTAAACCCTAAACCCTAAACCCTAAACCCTAAACCCTAAACCCTAAACCCTAAACCCTAAACCCTAAACCCTAAACCCTAAACCCTAAACCCTAAACCCTAAACCCTAAACCCTAAACCCTAAACCCTAAACCCTAAACCCTAAACCCTAAACCCTAAACCCTAAACCCTAAACCCTAAACCCTAAACCCTAAACCCTAAACCCTAAACCCTAAACCCTAAACCCTAAACCCTAAACCCTAAACCCTAAACCCTAAACCCTAAACCCTAAACCCTAAACCCTAAACCCTAAACCCTAAACCCTAAACCCTAAACCCTAAACCCTAAACCCTAAACCCTAAACCCTAAACCCTAAACCCTAAACCCTAAACCCTAAACCCTAAACCCTAAACCCTAAACCCTAAACCCTAAACCCTAAACCCTAAACCCTAAACCCTAAACCCTAAACCCTAAACCCTAAACCCTAAACCCTAAACCCTAAACCCTAAACCCTAAACCCTAAACCCTAAACCCTAAACCCTAAACCCTAAACCCTAAACCCTAAACCCTAAACCCTAAACCCTAAACCCTAAACCCTAAACCCTAAACCCTAAACCCTAAACCCTAAACCCTAAACCCTAAACCCTAAACCCTAAACCCTAAACCCTAAACCCTAAACCCTAAACCCTAAACCCTAAACCCTAAACCCTAAACCCTAAACCCTAAACCCTAAACCCTAAACCCTAAACCCTAAACCCTAAACCCTAAACCCTAAACCCTAAACCCTAAACCCTAAACCCTAAACCCTAAACCCTAAACCCTAAACCCTAAACCCTAAACCCTAAACCCTAAACCCTAAACCCTAAACCCTAAACCCTAAACCCTAAACCCTAAACCCTAAACCCTAAACCCTAAACCCTAAACCCTAAACCCTAAACCCTAAACCCTAAACCCTAAACCCTAAACCCTAAACCCTAAACCCTAAACCCTAAACCCTAAACCCTAAACCCTAAACCCTAAACCCTAAACCCTAAACCCTAAACCCTAAACCCTAAACCCTAAACCCTAAACCCTAAACCCTAAACCCTAAACCCTAAACCCTAAACCCTAAACCCTAAACCCTAAACCCTAAACCCTAAACCCTAAACCCTAAACCCTAAACCCTAAACCCTAAACCCTAAACCCTAAACCCTAAACCCTAAACCCTAAACCCTAAACCCTAAACCCTAAACCCTAAACCCTAAACCCTAAACCCTAAACCCTAAACCCTAAACCCTAAACCCTAAACCCTAAACCCTAAACCCTAAACCCTAAACCCTAAACCCTAAACCCTAAACCCTAAACCCTAAACCCTAAACCCTAAACCCTAAACCCTAAACCCTAAACCCTAAACCCTAAACCCTAAACCCTAAACCCTAAACCCTAAACCCTAAACCCTAAACCCTAAACCCTAAACCCTAAACCCTAAACCCTAAACCCTAAACCCTAAACCCTAAACCCTAAACCCTAAACCCTAAACCCTAAACCCTAAACCCTAAACCCTAAACCCTAAACCCTAAACCCTAAACCCTAAACCCTAAACCCTAAACCCTAAACCCTAAACCCTAAACCCTAAACCCTAAACCCTAAACCCTAAACCCTAAACCCTAAACCCTAAACCCTAAACCCTAAACCCTAAACCCTAAACCCTAAACCCTAAACCCTAAACCCTAAACCCTAAACCCTAAACCCTAAACCCTAAACCCTAAACCCTAAACCCTAAACCCTAAACCCTAAACCCTAAACCCTAAACCCTAAACCCTAAACCCTAAACCCTAAACCCTAAACCCTAAACCCTAAACCCTAAACCCTAAACCCTAAACCCTAAACCCTAAACCCTAAACCCTAAACCCTAAACCCTAAACCCTAAACCCTAAACCCTAAACCCTAAACCCTAAACCCTAAACCCTAAACCCTAAACCCTAAACCCTAAACCCTAAACCCTAAACCCTAAACCCTAAACCCTAAACCCTAAACCCTAAACCCTAAACCCTAAACCCTAAACCCTAAACCCTAAACCCTAAACCCTAAACCCTAAACCCTAAACCCTAAACCCTAAACCCTAAACCCTAAACCCTAAACCCTAAACCCTAAACCCTAAACCCTAAACCCTAAACCCTAAACCCTAAACCCTAAACCCTAAACCCTAAACCCTAAACCCTAAACCCTAAACCCTAAACCCTAAACCCTAAACCCTAAACCCTAAACCCTAAACCCTAAACCCTAAACCCTAAACCCTAAACCCTAAACCCTAAACCCTAAACCCTAAACCCTAAACCCTAAACCCTAAACCCTAAACCCTAAACCCTAAACCCTAAACCCTAAACCCTAAACCCTAAACCCTAAACCCTAAACCCTAAACCCTAAACCCTAAACCCTAAACCCTAAACCCTAAACCCTAAACCCTAAACCCTAAACCCTAAACCCTAAACCCTAAACCCTAAACCCTAAACCCTAAACCCTAAACCCTAAACCCTAAACCCTAAACCCTAAACCCTAAACCCTAAACCCTAAACCCTAAACCCTAAACCCTAAACCCTAAACCCTAAACCCTAAACCCTAAACCCTAAACCCTAAACCCTAAACCCTAAACCCTAAACCCTAAACCCTAAACCCTAAACCCTAAACCCTAAACCCTAAACCCTAAACCCTAAACCCTAAACCCTAAACCCTAAACCCTAAACCCTAAACCCTAAACCCTAAACCCTAAACCCTAAACCCTAAACCCTAAACCCTAAACCCTAAACCCTAAACCCTAAACCCTAAACCCTAAACCCTAAACCCTAAACCCTAAACCCTAAACCCTAAACCCTAAACCCTAAACCCTAAACCCTAAACCCTAAACCCTAAACCCTAAACCCTAAACCCTAAACCCTAAACCCTAAACCCTAAACCCTAAACCCTAAACCCTAAACCCTAAACCCTAAACCCTAAACCCTAAACCCTAAACCCTAAACCCTAAACCCTAAACCCTAAACCCTAAACCCTAAACCCTAAACCCTAAACCCTAAACCCTAAACCCTAAACCCTAAACCCTAAACCCTAAACCCTAAACCCTAAACCCTAAACCCTAAACCCTAAACCCTAAACCCTAAACCCTAAACCCTAAACCCTAAACCCTAAACCCTAAACCCTAAACCCTAAACCCTAAACCCTAAACCCTAAACCCTAAACCCTAAAACCCTAAACCCTAAACCCTAAACCCTAAACCCTAAACCCTAAACCCTAAACCCTAAACCCTAAACCCTAAACCCTAAACCCTAAACCCTAAACCCTAAACCCTAAACCCTAAACCCTAAACCCTAAACCCTAAACCCTAAACCCTAAACCCTAAACCCTAAACCCTAAACCCTAAACCCTAAACCCTAAACCCTAAACCCTAAACCCTAAACCCTAAACCCTAAACCCTAAACCCTAAACCCTAAACCCTAAACCCTAAACCCTAAACCCTAAACCCTAAACCCTAAACCCTAAACCCTAAACCCTAAACCCTAAACCCTAAACCCTAAACCCTAAACCCTAAACCCTAAACCCTAAACCCTAAACCCTAAACCCTAAACCCTAAACCCTAAACCCTAAACCCTAAACCCTAAACCCTAAACCCTAAACCCTAAACCCTAAACCCTAAACCCTAAACCCTAAACCCTAAACCCTAAACCCTAAACCCTAAACCCTAAACCCTAAACCCTAAACCCTAAACCCTAAACCCTAAACCCTAAACCCTAAACCCTAAACCCTAAACCCTAAACCCTAAACCCTAAACCCTAAACCCTAAACCCTAAACCCTAAACCCTAAACCCTAAACCCTAAACCCTAAACCCTAAACCCTAAACCCTAAACCCTAAACCCTAAACCCTAAACCCTAAACCCTAAACCCTAAACCCTAAACCCTAAACCCTAAACCCTAAACCCTAAACCCTAAACCCTAAAAACCCTAAACCCTAAACCCTAAACCCTAAACCCTAAACCCTAAACCCTAAACCCTAAACCCTAAACCCTAAACCCTAAACCCTAAACCCTAAACCCTAAACCCTAAACCCTAAACCCTAAACCCTAAACCCTAAACCCTAAACCCTAAACCCTAAACCCTAAACCCTAAACCCTAAACCCTAAACCCTAAACCCTAAACCCTAAACCCTAAACCCTAAACCCTAAACCCTAAACCCTAAACCCTAAACCCTAAACCCTAAACCCTAAACCCTAAACCCTAAACCCTAAACCCTAAACCCTAAACCCTAAACCCTAAACCCTAAACCCTAAACCCTAAACCCTAAACCCTAAACCCTAAACCCTAAACCCTAAACCCTAAACCCTAAACCCTAAACCCTAAACCCTAAACCCTAAACCCTAAACCCTAAACCCTAAACCCTAAACCCTAAACCCTAAACCCTAAACCCTAAACCCTAAACCCTAAACCCTAAACCCTAAACCCTAAACCCTAAACCCTAAACCCTAAACCCTAAACCCTAAACCCTAAACCCTAAACCCTAAACCCTAAACCCTAAACCCTAAACCCTAAACCCTAAACCCTAAACCCTAAACCCTAAACCCTAAACCCTAAACCCTAAACCCTAAACCCTAAACCCTAAACCCTAAACCCTAAACCCTAAACCCTAAACCCTAAACCCTAAACCCTAAACCCTAAACCCTAAACCCTAAACCCTAAACCCTAAACCCTAAACCCTAAACCCTAAACCCTAAACCCTAAACCCTAAACCCTAAACCCTAAACCCTAAACCCTAAACCCTAAACCCTAAACCCTAAACCCTAAACCCTAAACCCTAAACCCTAAACCCTAAACCCTAAACCCTAAACCCTAAACCCTAAACCCTAAACCCTAAACCCTAAACCCTAAACCCTAAACCCTAAACCCTAAACCCTAAACCCTAAACCCTAAACCCTAAACCCTAAACCCTAAACCCTAAACCCTAAACCCTAAACCCTAAACCCTAAACCCTAAACCCTAAACCCTAAACCCTAAACCCTAAACCCTAAACCCTAAACCCTAAACCCTAAACCCTAAACCCTAAACCCTAAACCCTAAACCCTAAACCCTAAACCCTAAACCCTAAACCCTAAACCCTAAACCCTAAACCCTAAACCCTAAACCCTAAACCCTAAACCCTAAACCCTAAACCCTAAACCCTAAACCCTAAACCCTAAACCCTAAACCCTAAACCCTAAACCCTAAACCCTAAACCCTAAACCCTAAACCCTAAACCCTAAACCCTAAACCCTAAACCCTAAACCCTAAACCCTAAACCCTAAACCCTAAACCCTAAACCCTAAACCCTAAACCCTAAACCCTAAACCCTAAACCCTAAACCCTAAACCCTAAACCCTAAACCCTAAACCCTAAACCCTAAACCCTAAACCCTAAACCCTAAACCCTAAACCCTAAACCCTAAACCCTAAACCCTAAACCCTAAACCCTAAACCCTAAACCCTAAACCCTAAACCCTAAACCCTAAACCCTAAACCCTAAACCCTAAACCCTAAACCCTAAACCCTAAACCCTAAACCCTAAACCCTAAACCCTAAACCCTAAACCCTAAACCCTAAACCCTAAACCCTAAACCCTAAACCCTAAACCCTAAACCCTAAACCCTAAACCCTAAACCCTAAACCCTAAACCCTAAACCCTAAACCCTAAACCCTAAACCCTAAACCCTAAACCCTAAACCCTAAACCCTAAACCCTAAACCCTAAACCCTAAACCCTAAACCCTAAACCCTAAACCCTAAACCCTAAACCCTAAACCCTAAACCCTAAACCCTAAACCCTAAACCCTAAACCCTAAACCCTAAACCCTAAACCCTAAACCCTAAACCCTAAACCCTAAACCCTAAACCCTAAACCCTAAACCCTAAACCCTAAACCCTAAACCCTAAACCCTAAACCCTAAACCCTAAACCCTAAACCCTAAACCCTAAACCCTAAACCCTAAACCCTAAACCCTAAACCCTAAACCCTAAACCCTAAACCCTAAACCCTAAACCCTAAACCCTAAACCCTAAACCCTAAACCCTAAACCCTAAACCCTAAACCCTAAACCCTAAACCCTAAACCCTAAACCCTAAACCCTAAACCCTAAACCCTAAACCCTAAACCCTAAACCCTAAACCCTAAACCCTAAACCCTAAACCCTAAACCCTAAACCCTAAACCCTAAACCCTAAACCCTAAACCCTAAACCCTAAACCCTAAACCCTAAACCCTAAACCCTAAACCCTAAACCCTAAACCCTAAACCCTAAACCCTAAACCCTAAACCCTAAACCCTAAACCCTAAACCCTAAACCCTAAACCCTAAACCCTAAACCCTAAACCCTAAACCCTAAACCCTAAACCCTAAACCCTAAACCCTAAACCCTAAACCCTAAACCCTAAACCCTAAACCCTAAACCCTAAACCCTAAACCCTAAACCCTAAACCCTAAACCCTAAACCCTAAACCCTAAACCCTAAACCCTAAACCCTAAACCCTAAACCCTAAACCCTAAACCCTAAACCCTAAACCCTAAACCCTAAACCCTAAACCCTAAACCCTAAACCCTAAACCCTAAACCCTAAACCCTAAACCCTAAACCCTAAACCCTAAACCCTAAACCCTAAACCCTAAACCCTAAACCCTAAACCCTAAACCCTAAACCCTAAACCCTAAACCCTAAACCCTAAACCCTAAACCCTAAACCCTAAACCCTAAACCCTAAACCCTAAACCCTAAACCCTAAACCCTAAACCCTAAACCCTAAACCCTAAACCCTAAACCCTAAACCCTAAACCCTAAACCCTAAACCCTAAACCCTAAACCCTAAACCCTAAACCCTAAACCCTAAACCCTAAACCCTAAACCCTAAACCCTAAACCCTAAACCCTAAACCCTAAACCCTAAACCCTAAACCCTAAACCCTAAACCCTAAACCCTAAACCCTAAACCCTAAACCCTAAACCCTAAACCCTAAACCCTAAACCCTAAACCCTAAACCCTAAACCCTAAACCCTAAACCCTAAACCCTAAACCCTAAACCCTAAACCCTAAACCCTAAACCCTAAACCCTAAACCCTAAACCCTAAACCCTAAACCCTAAACCCTAAACCCTAAACCCTAAACCCTAAACCCTAAACCCTAAACCCTAAACCCTAAACCCTAAACCCTAAACCCTAAACCCTAAACCCTAAACCCTAAACCCTAAACCCTAAACCCTAAACCCTAAACCCTAAACCCTAAACCCTAAACCCTAAACCCTAAACCCTAAACCCTAAACCCTAAACCCTAAACCCTAAACCCTAAACCCTAAACCCTAAACCCTAAACCCTAAACCCTAAACCCTAAACCCTAAACCCTAAACCCTAAACCCTAAACCCTAAACCCTAAACCCTAAACCCTAAACCCTAAACCCTAAACCCTAAACCCTAAACCCTAAACCCTAAACCCTAAACCCTAAACCCTAAACCCTAAACCCTAAACCCTAAACCCTAAACCCTAAACCCTAAACCCTAAACCCTAAACCCTAAACCCTAAACCCTAAACCCTAAACCCTAAACCCTAAACCCTAAACCCTAAACCCTAAACCCTAAACCCTAAACCCTAAACCCTAAACCCTAAACCCTAAACCCTAAACCCTAAACCCTAAACCCTAAACCCTAAACCCTAAACCCTAAACCCTAAACCCTAAACCCTAAACCCTAAACCCTAAAAACCCTAAACCCTAAACCCTAAACCCTAAACCCTAAACCCTAAACCCTAAACCCTAAACCCTAAACCCTAAACCCTAAACCCTAAACCCTAAACCCTAAACCCTAAACCCTAAACCCTAAACCCTAAACCCTAAACCCTAAACCCTAAACCCTAAACCCTAAACCCTAAACCCTAAACCCTAAACCCTAAACCCTAAACCCTAAACCCTAAACCCTAAACCCTAAACCCTAAACCCTAAACCCTAAACCCTAAACCCTAAACCCTAAACCCTAAACCCTAAACCCTAAACCCTAAACCCTAAACCCTAAACCCTAAACCCTAAACCCTAAACCCTAAACCCTAAACCCTAAACCCTAAACCCTAAACCCTAAACCCTAAACCCTAAACCCTAAACCCTAAACCCTAAACCCTAAACCCTAAACCCTAAACCCTAAACCCTAAACCCTAAACCCTAAACCCTAAACCCTAAACCCTAAACCCTAAACCCTAAACCCTAAACCCTAAACCCTAAACCCTAAACCCTAAACCCTAAACCCTAAACCCTAAACCCTAAACCCTAAACCCTAAACCCTAAACCCTAAACCCTAAACCCTAAACCCTAAACCCTAAACCCTAAACCCTAAACCCTAAACCCTAAACCCTAAACCCTAAACCCTAAACCCTAAACCCTAAACCCTAAACCCTAAACCCTAAACCCTAAACCCTAAACCCTAAACCCTAAACCCTAAACCCTAAACCCTAAACCCTAAACCCTAAACCCTAAACCCTAAACCCTAAACCCTAAACCCTAAACCCTAAACCCTAAACCCTAAACCCTAAACCCTAAACCCTAAACCCTAAACCCTAAACCCTAAACCCTAAACCCTAAACCCTAAACCCTAAACCCTAAACCCTAAACCCTAAACCCTAAACCCTAAACCCTAAACCCTAAACCCTAAACCCTAAACCCTAAACCCTAAACCCTAAACCCTAAACCCTAAACCCTAAACCCTAAACCCTAAACCCTAAACCCTAAACCCTAAACCCTAAACCCTAAACCCTAAACCCTAAACCCTAAACCCTAAACCCTAAACCCTAAACCCTAAACCCTAAACCCTAAACCCTAAACCCTAAACCCTAAACCCTAAACCCTAAACCCTAAACCCTAAACCCTAAACCCTAAACCCTAAACCCTAAACCCTAAACCCTAAACCCTAAACCCTAAACCCTAAACCCTAAACCCTAAACCCTAAACCCTAAACCCTAAACCCTAAACCCTAAACCCTAAACCCTAAACCCTAAACCCTAAACCCTAAACCCTAAACCCTAAACCCTAAACCCTAAACCCTAAACCCTAAACCCTAAACCCTAAACCCTAAACCCTAAACCCTAAACCCTAAACCCTAAACCCTAAACCCTAAACCCTAAACCCTAAACCCTAAACCCTAAACCCTAAACCCTAAACCCTAAACCCTAAACCCTAAACCCTAAACCCTAAACCCTAAACCCTAAACCCTAAACCCTAAACCCTAAACCCTAAACCCTAAACCCTAAACCCTAAACCCTAAACCCTAAACCCTAAACCCTAAACCCTAAACCCTAAACCCTAAACCCTAAACCCTAAACCCTAAACCCTAAACCCTAAACCCTAAACCCTAAACCCTAAACCCTAAACCCTAAACCCTAAACCCTAAACCCTAAACCCTAAACCCTAAACCCTAAACCCTAAACCCTAAACCCTAAACCCTAAACCCTAAACCCTAAACCCTAAACCCTAAACCCTAAACCCTAAACCCTAAACCCTAAACCCTAAACCCTAAACCCTAAACCCTAAACCCTAAACCCTAAACCCTAAACCCTAAACCCTAAACCCTAAACCCTAAACCCTAAACCCTAAACCCTAAACCCTAAACCCTAAACCCTAAACCCTAAACCCTAAACCCTAAACCCTAAACCCTAAACCCTAAACCCTAAACCCTAAACCCTAAACCCTAAACCCTAAACCCTAAACCCTAAACCCTAAACCCTAAACCCTAAACCCTAAACCCTAAACCCTAAACCCTAAACCCTAAACCCTAAACCCTAAACCCTAAACCCTAAACCCTAAACCCTAAACCCTAAACCCTAAACCCTAAACCCTAAACCCTAAACCCTAAACCCTAAACCCTAAACCCTAAACCCTAAACCCTAAACCCTAAACCCTAAACCCTAAACCCTAAACCCTAAACCCTAAACCCTAAACCCTAAACCCTAAACCCTAAACCCTAAACCCTAAACCCTAAACCCTAAACCCTAAACCCTAAACCCTAAACCCTAAACCCTAAACCCTAAACCCTAAACCCTAAACCCTAAACCCTAAACCCTAAACCCTAAACCCTAAACCCTAAACCCTAAACCCTAAACCCTAAACCCTAAACCCTAAACCCTAAACCCTAAACCCTAAACCCTAAACCCTAAACCCTAAACCCTAAACCCTAAACCCTAAACCCTAAACCCTAAACCCTAAACCCTAAACCCTAAACCCTAAACCCTAAACCCTAAACCCTAAACCCTAAACCCTAAACCCTAAACCCTAAACCCTAAACCCTAAACCCTAAACCCTAAACCCTAAACCCTAAACCCTAAACCCTAAACCCTAAACCCTAAACCCTAAACCCTAAACCCTAAACCCTAAACCCTAAACCCTAAACCCTAAACCCTAAACCCTAAACCCTAAACCCTAAACCCTAAACCCTAAACCCTAAACCCTAAACCCTAAACCCTAAACCCTAAACCCTAAACCCTAAACCCTAAACCCTAAACCCTAAACCCTAAACCCTAAACCCTAAACCCTAAACCCTAAACCCTAAACCCTAAACCCTAAACCCTAAACCCTAAACCCTAAACCCTAAACCCTAAACCCTAAACCCTAAACCCTAAACCCTAAACCCTAAACCCTAAACCCTAAACCCTAAACCCTAAACCCTAAACCCTAAACCCTAAACCCTAAACCCTAAACCCTAAACCCTAAACCCTAAACCCTAAACCCTAAACCCTAAACCCTAAACCCTAAACCCTAAACCCTAAACCCTAAACCCTAAACCCTAAACCCTAAACCCTAAACCCTAAACCCTAAACCCTAAACCCTAAACCCTAAACCCTAAACCCTAAACCCTAAACCCTAAACCCTAAACCCTAAACCCTAAACCCTAAACCCTAAACCCTAAACCCTAAACCCTAAACCCTAAACCCTAAACCCTAAACCCTAAACCCTAAACCCTAAACCCTAAACCCTAAACCCTAAACCCTAAACCCTAAACCCTAAACCCTAAACCCTAAACCCTAAACCCTAAACCCTAAACCCTAAACCCTAAACCCTAAACCCTAAACCCTAAACCCTAAACCCTAAACCCTAAACCCTAAACCCTAAACCCTAAACCCTAAACCCTAAACCCTAAACCCTAAACCCTAAACCCTAAACCCTAAACCCTAAACCCTAAACCCTAAACCCTAAACCCTAAACCCTAAACCCTAAACCCTAAACCCTAAACCCTAAACCCTAAACCCTAAACCCTAAACCCTAAACCCTAAACCCTAAACCCTAAACCCTAAACCCTAAACCCTAAACCCTAAACCCTAAACCCTAAACCCTAAACCCTAAACCCTAAACCCTAAACCCTAAACCCTAAACCCTAAACCCTAAACCCTAAACCCTAAACCCTAAACCCTAAACCCTAAACCCTAAACCCTAAACCCTAAACCCTAAACCCTAAACCCTAAACCCTAAACCCTAAACCCTAAACCCTAAACCCTAAACCCTAAACCCTAAACCCTAAACCCTAAACCCTAAACCCTAAACCCTAAACCCTAAACCCTAAACCCTAAACCCTAAACCCTAAACCCTAAACCCTAAACCCTAAACCCTAAACCCTAAACCCTAAACCCTAAACCCTAAACCCTAAACCCTAAACCCTAAACCCTAAACCCTAAACCCTAAACCCTAAACCCTAAACCCTAAACCCTAAACCCTAAACCCTAAACCCTAAACCCTAAACCCTAAACCCTAAACCCTAAACCCTAAACCCTAAACCCTAAACCCTAAACCCTAAACCCTAAACCCTAAACCCTAAACCCTAAACCCTAAACCCTAAACCCTAAACCCTAAACCCTAAACCCTAAACCCTAAAAACCCTAAACCCTAAACCCTAAACCCTAAACCCTAAACCCTAAACCCTAAACCCTAAACCCTAAACCCTAAACCCTAAACCCTAAACCCTAAACCCTAAACCCTAAACCCTAAACCCTAAACCCTAAACCCTAAACCCTAAACCCTAAACCCTAAACCCTAAACCCTAAACCCTAAACCCTAAACCCTAAACCCTAAACCCTAAACCCTAAACCCTAAACCCTATACCCTATACCCTAAACCCTATACCCTAAACCCTATACCCTAAACCCTAAACCCTATACCCTATACCCTATACCCTATACCCTATACCCTAAACCCTATACCCTATACCCTATACCCTAAACCCTATATTCTAAACCCTATACCCTATACCCTATATTCTAAACCCTGTACCCTATACCCTAAACCCTAAACCCTAAACCCTAAACCCTATAATCCTAAACCTAAACCCTGTACCCTATACCCTAAACCCTAAAAGCCTAAACCCTAGATCCTAAACCCTACACCCTATACCCTAAACCCTATACCCTATACCCTAAACCCTAAAAGCCTAAACCCTAGATCCTAAACCCTAAACCCATTTCCATTGTTTGGATGAGATGTGTACAAGCAAGAAAATATGCATGAATATTTAGACAGCAAGAATGGTTAAACAAACTTTCTACGGCGTAATTAGTTTGATCAATGTTGGCCTCGATAATGATTACAAAAGCTTATCAAAAAGGATTAGAAAGACTTTCTTCAATAAATATGAATGAGTTAAGTGCTTGAAATCTATCCAACAAGTGAATAGCGCGAGCAAGCTCGGATGGAATAGCCATCGATGTATTAGTTGGGCAACAGGTGCACTACAAGACAAGAATTACTAAGGACAAGGAGCACAATTCATGTTTTATCTCCTATGAAGTCACGGGCCTAGTTTGTAAAGGTGAAATAAATAACCGTCGAAAGAGTCTTTTTCCAGCAACAAAAATAATGAATATCCTCCAAAATCGTGGTTACCTCGTTTAGGCTGCATGTGTAAAAGAATGATTCATTGAGTTGACTGCCACTATTACAACACTAAAAAGGCAAGTAGAGATGAAGATATTAAAAATAAATAAGCCTCAAAACATACTCATTGAATCATCATTTTTTACGTCATAATAAACGTTGCATCAACAATCATTTTGCCTGTAAAGGAAAAATATAGAAAATGAAAAAAAGGAAACAAATAGTTAACTACCGAGAAGTCCACAAATGATTCTCAAGTTGCAAGATCAGGAAAGTTCACAATGTTAACATAAGTGCACGTAACTCACTGGGTTGCAAAATCAGAGCCATCAGCTAAAGGGTGCGAAGAGGACGATCCTTCACTTGCGGGACCCTGTGCCATACTTGGTTGCATCTTGCTCGTCATTTTATAGAAGAATACTACTTCATATTGAAGGCAAACAAATATCAGAACATGCACAATGAAAGGCTCCTTTGCCATCGAAAAAGTTTCAAACTTTTCCGTTTTCTACTCAAACGAGCATGACAAACGAACACTAGCTTCGAGTCTACCAGCAACACAGAGAGAGAGAGAGAGAGAGAGAGAGAGAGAGAGAGAGAGAGAGAGAGAGAGAGAGAGAGAGAGAGTCATCAGAGTGAATATGCTTCAGGGTTTCTCTTTGGACCTCAAACGAAAAGATGCGAAGAAGAAAAAAGGGGAGAGGGTAGTGGAATGCGACGAAACGAAGAAGAAAAGGGGGAAGAGGCGTGTCCCTACAGAGAGAGAGGAGAAGACCAAGGTTTCTCTTCAAACGCGAAGAAGAAGAAGGGCGAGAGGCTGAGGTTGTGACAAGGACAAAATGAAGGAGGAGATGAAGGAGGGGCGGAGGGGTGGGGGAGAGAGTGTCCGTATAGCTTCCAGACGTGAAATCTTATCCGAAATAATATTTTCTCTATTCTCTGCTGATTTTGTTGGTTTTATCATTATTTTTTAATTTGGAGGCATCCCGCTTATTTTTGTCTCTTTTTTATGTGTTCACCCAAGGGGATGCAACCTTACTTCTTCTATCCTACGCCCGCAAAATAGCGACATCCTCTGCACAAATTTAAAACCTTTAACTTTTTATATGGGAATCTCAGTCCACACACATAGTATATAAACATCATTTTAATTAAAATCATTTATTCTATGTTATTAATATTGTTGTTATTGTATTGAGAAACTTATCCTTCTCCCTCTTTGACTTTGAAGCTATTTATTGAGGCTTTTTACTTTGTTGAAATGATTATGAGACACCGGAGATTAATGCCTATACTGGTTATTCTCATAAATATTAACTGAGGAATATATAAAAAAAGAATAAAACTTTCAAGCCTTTCGCAATACCAAATTGATCTAATCAAATTACCGTTGAGGTCTCAGCACAAGAGAGACCATCACCCATGCCTTCTTGAACATGGGTTAATGCCGGAGTCTTGACTAATTAGCTCACACTTATCGTAATCCAAACAGTTCTTGCATTTCTTGTGCCCAATTGAGGCTGTTGGGAATGTTGGATTCCCAAAAACTGGATTCGACACTAAATCGTGATTTTGGTATCAATTCTTCATCGTAGGCCTTCCTTTTGACATAACAAATACAGTAGATAAAAATTCCAGCATCAATGCCCAAAGAATAATGGCGTTACCGCATCTTCAAAGTGCCCCCGCCGAAAATGAACGCGCGTGCGTTTTCCTTCAGAAAATGCTGCTACTGTTTCTTCCCCCCGATTTTTTTTTGGTATCAATTCTTCATCGTAGGCCTTCCTTTTGACATAACAAATACAGTAGATAAAAATTCCAGCATCAATGCCCAAAGAATAATGGCGTTACCGCATCTTCAAAGTGCCCCCGCCGAAAATGAACGCGCGTGCGTTTTTTTCAGAAAATGCTGCTACTGTTTCGTCCCTGTGATTTTGGTATCAATTCTTCATCGTAGGCCTTCCTTTTGACATAACAAATACAGTAGATAAAAATTCCAGCATCAATGCCCAAAGAATAATGGCGTTACCGCATCTTCAAAGTGCCCCCGGCCCAAAATGAACGCGCGTGCGTTTTCCTTCGAAAAAAATGCTGCTTTCACTTTTTTCCCCCGTGATTTTGGTATCAATTCTTCATCGTAGGCCTTCCTTTTGACATAACAAATACAGTAGATAAAAATTCCAGCATCAATGCCCAAAGAATAATGGCGTTACCGCATCTTCAAAGTGCCCCCGCCGAAAATGAACGCGCGTGCGTTTTCCTTCAGAAAATGCTGCTACTGTTCCGTCCCTGTGATTTTGGTATCAATTCTTCATCGTAGGCCTTCCTTTTGACATAACACATACGGTAGATAAAAATTCCAGCATCAATGCCCAAAGAATAATGGCGTTACCGCATCTTCAAAGTGCCCCGGCCGAAAATGAACGCGCGTGCGTTTTCCTTCAGAAAATGCTGCTACTGTTCCGTCCCTGTGATTTTTGTATCAATTCTTCATCGTAGGCCTTCCTTTTGACATAACAAATACAGTAGATAAAAATTCCAGCATCAATGCCCAAAGAATAATGGCGTTACCGCATCTTCAAAGTGCCCCGGCCCAAAATGAACGCGCGTGCGTTTTCCTTCTGAAAATGCTGCTACTGTTCCGTCCCTGTGATTTTGGTATCAATTCTTCATCGTAGGCCTTCCTTTTGACATAACAAATACAGTAGATAAAAATTCCAGCATCAATGCCCAAAGAATAATGGCGTTACCGCATCTTCAAAGTGCCACGGCCCAAAATGAACGCGCGTGCGTTTTCCCTCGAAAAATGCTGCTACTTTTTTCGTCCCCGTGATTTTTTGGTATCAATTCTTCATCGTAGGCCTTCCTTTTGACATAACAAATACAGTAGATAAAAATTCCAGCATCAATGCCCAAAGAATAATGGCGTTACCGCATCTTCAAAGTGCCACGGCCCAAAATGAACGCGCGTGCGTTTTTTTCGAAAAAAAATGCTGCTACTTTGTTTCCCCCGTGATTTTGGTATCAATTCTTCATCGTAGGCCTTCCTTTTGACATAACAAATACAGTAGATAAAAATTCCAGCATCAATGCCCAAAGAATAATGGCGTTACCGCATCTTCAAAGTGCCCCCGCCGAAAATGAACGCGCGTGCGTTTTTTTCCAAAAAATGCTGCTACTGTTCCGTCCCCGTGTGATTTTGGTATCAATTCTTCATCGTAGGCCTTCCTTTTGACATAACAAATACAGTAGATAAAAATTCCAGCATCAATGCCCAAAGAATAATGGCGTTACCGCATCTTCAAAGTGCCCCGGCCCAAAATGAACGCGCGTGCGTTTTCCTTCAAAAAATGCTGCTATTTTGTTTTTCCGTTTTGGTTCCCCCGATTTTGGTATCAATTCTTCATCGTAGGCCTTCCTTTTGACATAACAAATACAGTAGATAAAAATTCCAGCATCAATGCCCAAAGAATAATGGCGTTACCGCATCTTCAAAGTGCCCGGCCCAAAATGAACGCGCGTGCGTTTTCCTAATGCGAAAAAAATGCTGCTACTTTGTTTCCCCCTTGATTTTTTTGGTATCAATTCTTCATCGTAGGCCTTCCTTTTGACATAACAAATACAGTAGATAAAAATTCCAGCATCAATGCCCAAAGAATAATGGCGTTACCGCATCTTCAAAGTGCCCGGCCCAAAATGAACGCGCGTGCGTTTTCCTTCCTTTTGACATAAAAATGCTGCTACCTTTTACCGTCCGTCCCCGTGATTTTGGTATCAATTCTTCATCGTAGGCCTTCCTTTTCCTTTTGACATAACAAATACAGTAGATAAAAAATTCCAGCATCAATGCCCAAAGAATAATGGCGTTACCGCATCTTCAAAGTGCCCCCCAAAAATGAACGCGCGTGCGTTTTCCTTCGAAAAATGCTGCTACTTTGTTTTCCGTCCCTGTGATTTTGGTATCAATTCTTCATCGTAGGCCTTCCTTTTGACATAACAAATACAGTAGATAAAAATTCCAGCATCAATGCCCAAAGAATAATGGCGTTACCGCATCTTCAAAGTGCCACGGCCCAAAATGAACGCGCGTGCGTTTTCCTCAAAAATGCTGCTCTTGTTTCCGTCCCCGTGATTTTTTGTATCAATTCTTCATCGTAGGCCTTCCTTTTGACATAACAAATACAGTAGATAAAAATTCCAGCATCAATGCCCAAAGAATAATGGCGTTACCGCATCTTCAAAGTGCCACGGCCCAAAATGAACGCGCGTGCGTTTTCCTTCGAAAAAATGCTGCTACTGCTTTCTTTCGTCCCCGTGATTTTGGTATCAATTCTTCATCGTAGGCCTTCCTTTTGACATAACAAATACAGTAGATAAAAATTCCAGCATCAATGCCCAAAGAATAATGGCGTTACCGCATCTTCAAAGTGCCCCGGCCCAAAATGAACGCGCGTGCGTTTTCCTTCGAAAAATGCTGCTACTTTTTTTCTTCCCCCCATTTTGGTATCAATTCTTCATCGTAGGCCTTCCTTTTGACATAACAAATACAGTAGATAAAAATTCCAGCATCAATGCCCAAAGAATAATGGCGTTACCGCATCTTCAAAGTGCCCGGCCCAAAATGAACGCGCGTGCGTTTTCCTTCGAAAATGCTGCTACTTTTTTTTCGTCCCCCCGATTTTTTGGTATCAATTCTTCATCGTAGGCCTTCCTTTTGACATAACAAATACAGTAGATAAAAATTCCAGCATCAATGCCCAAAGAATAATGGCGTTACCGCATCTTCAAAGTGCCACGGCCCAAAATGAACGCGCGTGCGTTTTCCTTCGCGCATCTTCAAAAATGCTTCTAATGAACGCTGCGTTTTCCTTTCTTCCGTCCCCCCCGATTTTTTGGTATCAATTCTTCATCGTAGGCCTTCCTTTTGACATAACAAATACAGTAGATAAAAATTCCAGCATCAATGCCCAAAGAATAATGGCGTTACCGCATCTTCAAAGTGCCCGGCCGAAAATGAACGCGCGTGCGTTTTCCTTCAGAAAATGCTGCTACTGTTTCGTCCCTGTGATTTTGGTATCAATTCTTCATCGTAGGCCTTCCTTTTGACATAACACATACAGTAGATAAAAATTCCAGCATCAATGCCCAAAGAATAATGGCGTTACCGCATCTTCAAAGTGCCCCCGCCGAAAATGAACGCGCGTGCGTTTTCCCTTCGAAAAATGCTGCTACTTTTTTCGTCCCTGTGATTTTGGTATCAATTCTTCATCGTAGGCCTTCCTTTTGACATAACAAATACAGTAGATAAAAATTCCAGCATCAATGCCCAAAGAATAATGGCGTTACCGCATCTTCAAAGTGCCACGGCCCAAAATGAACGCGCGTGCGTTTTCCTTCGAAAAAAAAATGCTGCTTTCATGTTCCGTCCCCAAATGTGATTTTGGTATCAATTCTTCATCGTAGGCCTTCCTTTTGACATAACAAATACAGTAGATAAAAATTCCAGCATCAATGCCCAAAGAATAATGGCGTTACCGCATCTTCAAAGTGCCACGGCCGCATCTTCAAAATGAACGCGAACGTGCGTGCGTTTTTCGAAAAATGCTGCTACTTTGTTTCCGTCCCCCGTGATTTTGGTATCAATTCTTCATCGTAGGCCTTCCTTTTGACATAACAAATACAGTAGATAAAAATTCCAGCATCAATGCCCAAAGAATAATGGCGTTACCGCATCTTCAAAGTGCCCCCCAAAAATGAACGCGCGTGCGTTTTTTCGAAAAATGCTGCTACTTTTTCCGTCCCCGTGATTTTGGTATCAATTCTTCATCGTAGGCCTTCCTTTTGACATAACAAAACAAATACAGTAGAAAAAAATTCCAGCATCAATGCCCAAAGAATAATGGCGTTACCGCATCTTCAAAGTGCCACGGCCCAAAATGAACGCGCGCGCGTTTTCCTTCGAAAAATGCTGCTACTTTTCCCCCCTTTGTTCCGATTTTGATTTTGGTATCAATTCTTCATCGTAGGCCTTCCTTTTGACATAACAAATACAGTAGATAAAAATTCCAGCATCAATGCCCAAAGAATAATGGCGTTACCGCATCTTCAAAGTGCCCCGGCCCAAAAATGAAAATGAACGCGCGTGCGTTTTCCTTCTTCATCGTAAAAATGCTGCAAATACAAATTAAAAATTCCAGCATTCCGTCCCCTTCAAAGTGATTTTGGTATCAATTTTTGGTATCAATTCTTCATCGTAGGCCTTCCTTTTGACATAACAAATACAGTAGATAAAAATTCCAGCATCAATGCCCAAAGAATAATGGCGTTACCGCATCTTCAAAGTGCCACGGCCCAAAATGAACGCGCGTGCGTTTTCCTTCGGAAAATGCTGCTACTTTTGTTTCCGTCCCTGTGATTTTGGTATCAATTCTTCATCGTAGGCCTTCCTTTTGACATAACAAATACAGTAGATAAAAATTCCAGCATCAATGCCCAAAGAATAATGGCGTTACCGCATCTTCAAAGTGCCCCGGCCCAAAATGAACGCGCGTGCGTTTTTTCCTTCGAAAAATGCTGCTACTTTTTTTCCGTCCCCGTGATTTTGGTATCAATTCTTCATCGTAGGCCTTCCTTTTGACATAACAAATACAGTAGATAAAAAAATTCAGCATCAATGCCCAAAGAATAATGGCGTTACCGCATCTTCAAAGTGCCCGGCCCAAAAATGAACGCGCGTGCGTTTTCATTTAGGCCTTCCTTTTGACATAACAAATACAGAAAAAATGCTAATGGCTCTTGTTTTGAACGTCCCTGTGATTTTTTGGTATCAATTCTTCATCGTAGGCCTTCCTTTTGACATAACAAATACAGTAGATAAAAATTCCAGCATCAATGCCCAAAGAATAATGGCGTTACCGCATCTTCAAAGTGCCCCGCCCAAAATGAACGCGCGTGCGTTTTCCTTCGAAAATGCTGCTACTTTTTTCCGTCCCCCGTGATTTTGGTATCAATTCTTCATCGTAGGCCTTCCTTTTGACATAACAAATACAGTAGATAAAAATTCCAGCATCAATGCCCAAAGAATAATGGCGTTACCGCATCTTCAAAGTGCCCCGGCCCAAAAATGAACGCGCGTGCGTTTTTCCTTCAAAAAATGCTGCTACTCTTTCTTCCCCCCGTGATTTTGATTTTGGTATCAATTCTTCATCGTAGGCCTTCCTTTTGACATAACAAATACAGTAGATAAAAATTCCAGCATCAATGCCCAAAGAATAATGGCGTTACCGCATCTTCAAAGTGCCACGGCCCAAAATGAACGCGCGTGCGTTTTCCTTCGAAAAATGCTGCTTTTTCTTCCCCCCGTGATTTTGGTATCAATTCTTCATCGTAGGCCTTCCTTTTGACATAACAAATAACAAATAGATAAAAATTCCAGCATCAATGCCCAAAGAATAATGGCGTTACCGCATCTTCAAAGTGCCCATCAATGCCCAAAATGAACGCGTGTGCGTTTTCCCGCGAAAATGCTGCTACTTTTTTCCCGTCCCCCCTGTTTCCGTGATTTTTGGTATCAATTCTTCATCGTAGGCCTTCCTTTTGACATAACAAATACAGTAGATAAAAATTCCAGCATCAATGCCCAAAGAATAATGGCGTTACCGCATCTTCAAAGTGCCCCGGCCCAAAATGAACGCGCGTGCGTTTTTCCTTCGCGAAAATGCTGCTACTTTTTTTTTTCCGTCCCCGTGATTTTGGTATCAATTCTTCATCGTAGGCCT
Organism: Eucalyptus brandiana; assembly: GCA_014182725.1. Lineage (NCBI taxonomy): Eukaryota > Viridiplantae > Streptophyta > Magnoliopsida > Myrtales > Myrtaceae > Eucalyptus > Eucalyptus brandiana. The sequence continues at coordinate 23,236 of CM024669.1, forward strand.
TCCTTTTGACATAACAAATACAGTAGATAAAAATTCCAGCATCAATGCCCAAAGAATAATGGCGTTACCGCATCTTCAAAGTGCCCGGCCCAAAATGAACGCGCGTGCGTTTTCCTCAAAAATGCTAATGTGCCCCGCCTTCCTTTTGACATAAATAAAGATAAAAATTCCAGCATCAATGCCCAAAGAATAATGGCGTTACCGCATCTTCAAAGTGCCACGAAAAAAATGAACGCGCGTGCGTTTCCTCGAAAAAATGCTGCTTTCCCCGTGATTTTTTGGTATCAATTCTTCATCGTAGGCCTTCCTTTTGACATAACAAATACAGTAGATAAAAATTCCAGCATCAATGCCCAAAGAATAATGGCGTTACCGCATCTTCAAAGTGCCCCGGCCCAAAATGAACGCGCGTGCGTTTTCCTTCAGAAAATGCTGCTACTGTTCCGTCCCTGTGATTTTGGTATCAATTCTTCATCGTAGGCCTTCCTTTTGACATAACAAATACAGTAGATAAAAATTCCAGCATCAATGCCCAAAGAATAATGGCGTTACCGCATCTTCAAAGTGCCCCCGCCCAAAATGAACGCGCGTGCGTTTTCCTTTTTGCGTAAAAAAATGCTTTTGCTACTTTGTTTCCGTCCCCGTGATTTTTTGGTATCAATTCTTCATCGTAGGCCTTCCTTTTGACATAACAAATACAGTAGATAAAAATTCCAGCATCAATGCCCAAAGAATAATGGCGTTACCGCATCTTCAAAGTGCCCGGCCCAAAATGAACGCGCGTGCGTTTTCCTTCGAAAATGCTGCTACTGCTTGAACGCGTGCCCCGTGATTTTGTGATTTTGGTATCAATTCTTCATCGTAGGCCTTCCTTTTGACATAACAAATACAGTAGATAAAAATTCCAGCATCAATGCCCAAAGAATAATGGCGTTACCGCATCTTCAAAGTGCCCGGCCCAAAATGAACGCGCGTGTTTTTCTTCGAAAATGCTGCTACTTTTTTTCGTCCCTGTGATTTTGGTATCAATTCTTCATCGTAGGCCTTCCTTTTGACATAACAAATACAGTAGATAAAAATTCCAGCATCAATGCCCAAAGAATAATGGCGTTACCGCATCTTCAAAGTGCCACGGCCCAAAATGAACGCGCGTGCGTTTTCGTTTTTGACATAACAAATACAGAAAAATGCTGCTTAATGCGTTCCGTCCCCGTGATTTTGGTATTTTGGTAAAATTCTTCATGATTTTGTATCAATTCTTCATCGTAGGCCTTCCTTTTGACATAACAAATACAGTAGATAAAAATTCCAGCATCAATGCCCAAAGAATAATGGCGTTACCGCATCTTCAAAGTGCCCCCGGCCCAAAATGAACGCGCGTGCGTTTTTCTTTTCTTCGAAAATGCTGCTACTTTTCCGTCCCTGATTTTGGTATCAATTCTTCATCGTAGGCCTTCCTTTTGACATAACAAATACAGTAGATAAAAATTCCAGCATCAATGCCCAAAGAATAATGGCGTTACCGCATCTTCAATGTGCCCCGGCCCAAAATGAACGCGCGTGCGTTTTCCTGCAGAAAATGCTGCTACTATTTCTTCCCTGTGATTTTGGTATCAATTCTTCATCGTAGGGCTTCCTTTTGACATAACAAATACAGTAGATAAAAATTCCAGCATCAATGCCCAAAGAATAATGGCGTTACCGCATCTTCAAAGTGCCACGGCCCAAAATGAACGCGCGTGCGTATTCCTTCGAAAAATGCTGCTTCATCGTTTCCTTTTGACATAACAAATACAGTTCCGTGATTTTGGTTTTTCAAAGTGTATCAATTCTTCATCGTAGGCCTTCCTTTTTGATCAATTCTTCATCGTAGGCCTTCCTTTTGACATAACAAATACAGTAGATAAAAATTCCAGCATCAATGCCCAAAGAATAATGGCGTTACCGCATCTTCAAAGTGCCCGGCCCAAAATGAACGCGCGTGCGTTTTTCCTTCGAAAAATGCTGCTACTGTTTTCTTCCCCCCCGATTTTGGTATCAATTCTTCATTCATCGTAGGCCTTCCTTTTGACATAACAAATACAGTAGATAAAAATTCCAGCATCAATGCCCAAAGAATAATGGCGTTACCGCATCTTCAAAGTGCCACGGCCCAAAATGAACGCGCGTGCGTTTTCCTTCGAAAATGCGAAAATGCTGCTTGTTTGTTTCCCTTAGTGATTTTGGTATCAATTCTTCACCGTAGGGCTTCCTTTTGACATAACAAATACAGTAGATAAAAAAATCCAGCATCAATGCCCAAAGAATAATGGCGTTACCGCATCTTCAAAGTGCCCGGCCCAAAATGAACGCGCGTGCGTTTTCCTTTTCTTCGCCGAAAATGCTGCTACTTTTTTTTCCCCCCGTGATTTTGGTATCAATTTTTCATTCTTCATCGTAGGCCTTCCTTTTGACATAACAAATACAGTAGATAAAAAAATTCCAGCATCAATGCCCAAAGAATAATGGCGTTACCGCATCTTCAAAGTGCCCCCGGCCCAAAATGAACGCGCGTGCGTTTTCCTTCGAAAAATGCTGCTACTTTCCCCCCGATTTTGGTATCAATTCCCCATAACAAATTTTTTGGTATCAATTCTTCATCGTAGGCCTTCCTTTTGACATAACAAATACAGTAGATAAAAATTCCAGCATCAATGCCCAAAGAATAATGGCGTTACCGCATCTTCAAAGTGCCCCGGCCCAAAATGAACGCGCGTGCGTTTTTCCTTCGAAAAAATGCTGCTACTTTTGTTTCCGTCCCCGTGATTTTTTGGTATCAATTCTTCATCGTAGGCCTTCCTTTTGACATAACAAATACAGTAGATAAAAATTCCAGCATCAATGCCCAAAGAATAATGGCGTTACCGCATCTTCAAAGTGCCCCCGCCGAAAATGAACGCGCGTGCGTTTTTCTTCAGAAAATGCTGCTACTGTTCCGTACCTGTGATTTTGTTATCAATTCTTCATCGTAGGCCTTCCTTTTGACATAACACATACAGTAGATAAAAATTCCAGCATCAATGCCCAAAGAATAATGGCGTTACCGCATCTTCAAAGTGCCCCGCCCCAAAAATGATGAACGCGCGTGCGTTTTCCTTCGAAAAAAATGCTGCTACTGTTTCTTCCCTGTGATTTTGGTATCAATTCTTCATCGTAGGCCTTCCTTTTGACATAACAAATACAGTAGATAAAAATTCCAGCATCAATGCCCAAAGAATAATGGCGTTACCGCATCTTCAAAGTGCCCCGGCCCAAAATGAACGCGCGTGCGTTTTCCCAAAAAAATGCTGCTCATCGTAGCTTTTTTTCCCATCCCCGTGATTTTGGTATCAATTCTTCATCGTAGGCCTTCCTTTTGACATAACAAATACAGTAACATATAAAAAAAATTCCAGCATCAATGCCCAAAGAATAATGGCGTTACCGCATCTTCAAAGTGCCCCGGCCCAAAATGAACGCGCGTGCGTTTTCCTTCGAAAAATGCTGCTGCTGTTGTTTCGTCCCCGTGATTTTGGTATCAATTCTTCATCGTAGGCCTTCCTTTTGACATAACAAATACAGTAGATAAAAATTCCAGCATCAATGCCCAAAGAATAATGGCGTTACCGCATCTTCAAAGTGCCCGGCCCAAAATGAACGCGCGTGCGTTTTCCTTCGAAAATGCAAATGCTGCTTCTTTTTCCGTCCCCGTGATTTTTTGCTGGTATCAATTCTTCATCGTAGGCCTTCCTTTTTTTGATAAACAAATACAGTAGATAAAAATTCCAGCATCAATGCCCAAAGAATAATGGCGTTACCGCATCTTCAAAGTGCCCCGGCCCAAAATGAACGCGCGTGCGTTTTCCTTTTCGAAAAATGCTGCTACTTTTTTTCCGTCCCCCGTGATTTTGGTATCAATTCTTCATCGTAGGCCTTCCTTTTGACATAACAAATACAGTAGATAAAAATTCCAGCATCAATGCCCAAAGAATAATGGCGTTACCGCATCTTCAAAGTGCCCCGGCCCAAAATGAACGCGCGTGCGTTTTCCTTCAGAAAATGCTGCTACTGTTTCTTCCCTGTGATTTTGGTATCAATTCTTCATCGTAGGGCTTCCTTTTGACATAACAAATACAGTAGATAAAAATTCCAGCATCAATGCCCAAAGAATAATGGCGTTACCGCATCTTCAAAGTGCCCCCGCCGAAAATGAACGCGCGTGCGTTTTCCTTCAGAAAATGCTGCTACTGTTTCTTCCCTGTGATTTTGGTATCAATTCTTCATCGTAGGCCTTCCTTTTGACATAACAAATACAGTAGATAAAAATTCCAGCATCAATGCCCAAAGAATAATGGCGTTACCGCATCTTCAAAGTGCCCCGACTAAAAATGAACCGCAAAAATGCCGAACGCCGTGATTTTGTTATCAATTCTTCATCGTAGGCCTTCCTTTTGATACAGTAGATAAAAATTCCAGCATCAATGCCCAAAGAATAATGGCGTTACCGCATCTTCAAAGTGCCCCCCCGAAAATGAACGCGCGTGCGTTTTCCTTTGATGCTTCTTTTTCCGTATCAATTCTTCATCGTAGGCCTTCTTTCTGACATAACAAATACAGTAGATAAATATTCCAGCGTCAATGCCCAAAGAATAATGGTGTTACCGCATCTTCAAAGTGCCCGGCCGAAAATGAACGAGCGTGCGTTTTCCTTCCTGAAAAATGCTGCTACTGCTTTTTCCGTCCCCGTGATTTTGGTATCAATTCTTCATCGTAGGCCTTCCTTTTGACATAACAAATACAGTAGATAAAAATTCCAGCATCAATGCCCAAAGAATAATGGCGTTACCGCATCTTCAAAGTGCCCCGGCCCAAAATGAACGCGCGTGCGTTTTCCTTCGAAAAAATGCTGCTACTTTTTTCCGTCCCTTGATTTTGGTATCAATTCTTCATCGTAGGCCTTCCTTTTGACATAACAAATACAGTAGATAAAAATTCCAGCATCAATGCCCAAAGAATAATGGCGTTACCGCATCTTCAAAGTGCCATCATCAATGCCCAAAAATGAACGTGCCCCGTGAACGCGCGTGCGTTTTCCTTCGAAAATGCTGCTACTTTTTCCGTCCCCGTGATTTTGGTATCAATTCTTCATCGTAGGCCTTCCTTTTGACATAACAAATACAGTAAAAAAATTCCAGCATCAATGCCCAAAGAATAATGGCGTTACCGCATCTTCAAAGTGCCCCGGCCCAAAATGAACGCGCGTGCGTTTTCCTTTCCTCGAAAAATGCTGCTAACTGCTTTTTCCCCCCGTGATTTTGGTATCAATTCTTCATCGTAGGCCTTCCTTTTGACATAACAAATACAGTAGATAAAAATTCCAGCATCAATGCCCAAAGAATAATGGCGTTACCGCATCTTCAAAGTGCCACGGCCCAAAAAATGAACGCGCGTGCGTTTTCCTTCGAAAAAAAAAAATGAACTGCTTTTTCCTTCTTCTACTCTTGTTCCCCCCGTGATTTTGGTATCAATTCTTCATCGTAGGCCTTCCTTTTGACATAACAAATACAGTAGATAAAAATTCCAGCATCAATGCCCAAAGAATAATGGCGTTACCGCATCTTCAAAGTGCCCCGGCCGAAAATGAACGCGCGTGCGTTTTCCTGCAGAAATTGCTGCTGCTTTTCTGTTCCTGTGATTTTGGTATCATTTCTTCATCGTAGGCCTTCCTTTTGACAGAACAAATACAGTAGATAAAAATTCCAGCATCAATGCCCAAAGAATAATGGCGTTACCGCATCTTCAAAGTGCCCCAAAATGAACGCCCAAAATGAACGCAATGCGTTTTCCTTCGCAAAAATGCTTACCGCATCTTCAAAGTGCTTGAACGCGCGTGTTTTTTCCTTGCCCTTTTTCGTTTTGTGATTTTGGTATCAATTCTTCATCGTAGGCCTTCCTTTTGACATAACAAATACAGTAGATAAAAATTCCAGCATCAATGCCCAAAGAATAATGGCGTTACCGCATCTTCAAAGTGCCCCCGCCCAAAATGAACGCGCGTGCGTTTTCCTTCGCGAAAAAATGCTGCTACTTTTTTCTTCCCCCGTGATTTTGGTATGAATTCTTCATCGTAGGCCTTCCTTTTGACATAACAAATACAGTAGATAAAAATTCCAGCATCAATGCCAAAAGAATAATGGCGTTACCGCATCTTCAAAGAGCCCCGGCCCAAAATGAACGCGCGTGCGTTTTCCTTCGAAAAAATGCTGCTCTTTTTTCTTCCCTGTGATTTTCGTATCAATTCTTCATCGTAGGCCTTCCTTTTGACATAACAAATACAGTAGATAAAAATTCCAGCATCAATGCCCAAAGAATAATGGCGTTACCGCATCTTCAAAGTGCCCCGGCCCAAAATGAACGCGCGTGCGTTTTCCTTCAATGCCCAAAAATGCTGCTACTGAACGCTTGTTTTCAAAAAATTTTGCCCCCCCGATTTTGGTATCAATTCTTCATCGTAGGCCTTCCTTTTGACATAACAAATACAGTAGATAAAAATTCCAGCATCAATGCCCAAAGAATAATGGCGTTACCGCATCTTCAAAGTGCCCGGCCCAAAATGAACGCGCGTGCGTTTTCCTTCGAAAAAATGCTGCTACTTTTCCGTCCCCCCCGTGATTTTGGTATCAATTCTTCATCGTAGCCTTCCTTTTGACATAACAAATACAGTAGATAAAAATTCCAGCATCAATGCCCAAAGAATAATGGCGTTACCGCATCTTCAAAGTGCCCCCGCCCAAAATGAACGCGCGTGCGTTTTTTTCCTTCGAAAAATGCTGCTACTTTTGTTTCCGTCCCCGTGATTTTGGTATCAATTCTTCATCGTAGGCCTTCCTTTTGACATAACAAATACAGTAGATAAAAATTCCAGCATCAATGCCCAAAGAATAATGGCGTTACCGCATCTTCAAAGTGCCCCGGCCCAAAATGAAATGAAATGAACGCGCGTTTTCCTTTCGAAAAATGCTGCTACTTTCCAGTTTCCCCTTTGATTTTGGTATCAATTCTTCATCGTAGGCCTTCCTTTTGACATAACAAATACAATAGATAAAAATTCCAGCATCAATGCCCAAAGAATAATGGCGTTACCGCATCTTCAAAGTGCCACGGCCCCGAAAATGAACGCGCGTGCGTTTTCCCTTCGAAAAAATGCTGCTACTGTTTCCTCCCCGTCATTTTGGTATCAATTCTTCATCGTAGGCCTTGTTTTTGACATAACAAATACAATAGATAAAAATTCCAGCATCAATGCCCAAAGAATAATGGCGTTACCGCATCTTTAAAGTGCCCCGGCCCAAAATGAACGCGCGAGCGTTTTCTTCGAAAAATGCTGCTACTTGTTTCCCCCCCCGTGATTTTGGTATCAATTCTTCATCGTAGGCCTTCCTTTTGACATAACAAATACAGTAGATAAAAATTCCAGCATCAATGCCCAAAGAATAATGGCGTTACCGCATCTTCAAAGTGCCACGGCCCAAAATGAACGCGCGTGCGTTTTCCTTGCCCAAAAAAATGCTGCTAAAGTGCTTTTTTCCGTCCCCCGTTTGATTTTGGTATCAATTCTTCATCGTAGGCCTTCCTTTTGACATAACAAATACAGTAGATAAAAATTCCAGCATCAATGCCCAAAGAATAATGGCGTTACCACATCTTCAAAGTGCCCCCCAAAATGAACGCGCGTGCGTTTTCCTGCAAAAAATGCTGCTACTTTTCCGTCCCTGTGATTTTGGTATCAATTCTTCATCGTAGGCCTTCCTTTTGACATAACAAATACAGTAGATAAAAATTCCAGCATCAATGCCCAAAGAATAATGGCGTTACCGCATCTTCAAAGTGCCCGGCCCAAAATGAACGCGCGTGCGTTTTCCTTCGAAAAAATGCTGCTACTTTTGTTTCCGTCCCCGTGATTTTTTGGTATCAATTCTTCATCGTAGGCCTTCCTTTTGACATAACAAATACAGTAGATAAAAATTCCAGCATCAATGCCCAAAGAATAATGGCGTTACCGCATCTTCAAAGTGCCACGGCCCAAAATGAACGCGCGTGCAATTCTTTTTCCTTTTGACATAACAAATACAGTAGAAAAATGCTCAATGCTAATGGCTTACCGTTTCTTCAAAGTCCCCCCCAAAATGATTTTGGTATCAAAAATTCAATTCTTCATCGTAGGCCTTCCCTTTGACATGACAAATACAGTAGATAAAAATTCCAACACGAATGCCCAAAGAATAATGGCGTTACCGCATCTTCAAAGTGGCACGGCCCAAAATGAACGCGCGTGCGTTTTTTCCTTCGAAAAATGCTGCTCTTTTTTCCGTCCCTGTGATTTTGGTATCAATTCTTCATCGTAGGCCTTCCTTTTGACATAACAAATACAGTAGATAAAAATTCCAGCATCAATGCCCAAAGAATAATGGCGTTACCGCATCTTCAAAGTGCCACGGCCCAAAATGAACGCGCGTGCGTTTTCCTTCCCCGAAAATGCTGCTACTTTTCTTGTTCCCCCCCTGATTTTGGTATCAATTCTTCATCGTAGGCCTTCCTTTTGACATAACAAATACAGATAAAAATTCCAGCATCAATGCCCAAAGAATAATGGCGTTACCGCATCTTCAAAGTGCCCCGGCCCAAAATGAACGCGCGTGCGTTTTCCTTCAGAAAAATGCTGCTTTTTTCTTCCGTCCCTTTGATTTGGGTATCAATTCTTCATCGTAGGCCTTCCTTTTGACATAACAAATACAGTAGATAAAAATTCCAGCATCAATGCCCAAAGAATAATGGCGTTACCGCATCTTCAAAGTGCCACGGCCCAAAATGAACGCGCGTGCGTTTTCCTTCGAAAAAATGCTGCTACTTTGTTTTTCCCCGATTTTGGTATCAATTCTTCATCGTAGGCCTTCCTTTTGACATAACAAATACAGTAGATAAAAATTCCAGCATCAATGCCCAAAGAATAATGGCGTTACCGCATCTTCAAAGTGCCCCCCCAAAATGAACGCGCGTGCGTTTTCCTTGCCCAAAAAATGCTGCTCTTTTTCCGTCCCTGTGATTTTGGTATCAATTCCTCATCGTACGCCTTCCTTTTGACATAACAAATACAATAGATAAAAATTCCAGCATCAATGCCCAAAGAATAATGGCGTTACCGCATCTTCAAAGTGCCCCCGGCCCAAAATGAACGCGCGTGCGTTTTCCTTCGAAAAATGCTACTTTTTTTCCGTCCCTGTGATTTTGGTATCAATTCTTCATCGTAGGCCTTCCTTTTGACATAACAAATACAGTAGATAAAAATTCCAGCATCAATGCCCAAAGAATAATGGCGTTACCGCATCTTCAAAGTGCCCCGGCCGAAAATGAACGCGCGTGCGTTTTCCTTCAGAAAATGCTGCTACTGTTTCGTCCCTGTGATTTTGGTATCAATTCTTCATCGTAGGCCTTCCTTTTGACATAACAAATACAGTAGATAAAAATTCCAGCATCAATGCCCAAAGAATAATGGCGTTACCGCATCTTCAAAGTGCCCCGGCCCAAAATGAACGCGCGTGCGTTTTCCTTCCCAAAAAATGCTGCTAATGCTTTGCTTCCGTTCCCCCCGTGATTTTGGTATCAATTCTTCATCGTAGGCCTTCCTTTTGACATAACAAATACAGTAGATAAAAATT
>CM024669.1:1233069-1533761 GCA_014182725.1 Eucalyptus brandiana
TTTGTAACTTATTAAATAGTAAATAATAAAATATAGTATAAACTATAAATATAAATACTAAATAATAAATTGAAATACAAAATTAAATATGTATTCTATATATAGCAAAATTTCAATTCCTATTTCAAATCATTTTTTTATTTTTTAAATAAATTTATTTTTATTACTTTTCTTTTCAAGGTGGTTGATTGCCGGCCTTGAGACGACTGATGACTGGCCAGATGAGGGCTAGCAACCTCACTGAAGCGTCATCGGTGGCTAGGCTTGCTAGAGCAAGCTTGCCGCCTCACCGGTGGTTGGGTGAGGTGCTTGGGTGAACTTGCCAGCCTCATTGGTGGCCGGCAAGCCTTTGGCGAGCTCGCTAGAGATCGATGGCAAACAAAGTGGCGTTCGACGGGGGGCAACAACGATGGCGGCGAGATAGTAGTAGCGGTGACGGCGGCACTTAAAGAACAAGAGAGAGGGAAGAAAAACAAGAAGAAAGAGGAGGAAAAAAAAATAGGTAGACTTGATTTTAAAATTGTTTTCGGAAACAAAGAATTAACATTTTTTTTTAATTATTGATTCTATTTCAAATCTATTCTCGGGAATAAAATTTTTACCAAACACAATTCTGTTCCAAAATTACTTCCGAAAATAAAAGAATAGAAATAAACACTGTTTGACCAATTACCAAACATGCCCTAATTTTCAACTTTTTTTTTTTTTGTATTTTTGCCAAACACATGAAGAAAATGCCATTTTTCTAGAACAATGGTTTCCTAGAAATTTTTTTCCCATTTCATTTTATTTTCTCAAAACAAATTGAGCCTTAAGATGTGTTTATTTGAATAATTTTTTTTTTGGCGAATTATTTTTCCTTGTTTTCATGTATCTGAATTGCTAAAAATGATCAATTAACAAAAATTATTCACAATTTAAGAGAATATGCATGTTTACAATTGGAAAAATGAATTTTCCAAAGATGAAAAACAATTTCCTTAAAAATTATGAAGCTTCGTCTAAAACAAACACACCCTTAGTAAGTCCCCTTTTTTCTTCCAATAACTGAACTTACAAATTCGCATCTTAATCCTTTAGAAATTTTTTTTCGCCCTACCAATTGACACGTGTCGGATTAAAAATAAAATAAGAAAAACAGTACGGTTCACCAGAAAAACAGTAGCGCCACAGACCCTTCTAAATTTAGAGAACCTGTCATTTAAAGTTTCCAAGAAACAGCAGTTGGAATAAATGTACAAAAAAAAAAAAAAAAAAAAAAGGAATACGCGGATAATTGATTTATTATATAACCTACCCTCTCCTTCCGGGAAGACGTCCAGCACCGCGCGCCGCGGCGCAACTACGTGGAACCTCCAATCACCAACCTCAAACGACAGAGTCGGTTCCGACATATTACCGTTTCTGGCTGGGACGTCCCCAAAACGGCCAAAAGAAAAATTCTTACTCATTAAGCTTCTCAAGCACCGGCGACCGCCACGTGTCGAGCGTGTCTGGCCACTTCCGTAAATTCCCTCCGTCTCGTTTCTCCGAGATCTGTTTCTCCTGGGCGAGTGGCGGGGGAGGATAAGAACGAGATCACACGTCGGACCTAGCAAGGTGGACCCCACGGGGGGATGCTGACGCGGCGCCTTATGGCTTATCCAGTCCGCGTCAGATTCCGAAAGTGGAGAAAAGTAGTATCCTCGGGTCTCGGTTCCAGCGTGGCAGGGGCATATTTAGAATTTCACAATATTATATATTCAATTCGGGATTGAATTTCCTTCTCTTTTGGGCCAACTACTATCGATAGAGATGTGGATCGCACCAGGTGCCAACAAACCGCCACGTCGGAACCACATCGTCTCCGCGTCGCTCCAAAAATCGAACAGATTTTTGTCTCTCCCGTTTACCTTTTCGACCATAAATATGCGCCCGCACCGAGGGCAGCGTCACCCAACGATCTCGATCTCGATCTCATCACAGACAATCATTCTTCGCATGGAAAGCAACCGAACAAGCCCCGCCCCTCAGTCCGCCGTCCCCTCCGGCGGCTCCCGCAGCGTCGCCGGCCCGACACCCGCGCGGCCCAAGCGATCCTTCCTCAGGGAACTGCCCGAACCCGACGTTTTCGTCGTCACATCCGGCGGCCGGCGCATCCCCGCGCATACCGGAATTCTGGTCAGCTCTTCTTCTTCCCCTTCTTCTTGAAACCATGGTTTTTGCGCTTTTTGGTGATTGGTTCGAGTCTGATCTTGGGGTTGATGCTGTGAAAATGAAGGCGTCGGTGTCGCCGGTATTGGAGAACCTCATATACAGACCCAGTAAGCGCCGGAGCTCCGAGAAGATCGTCCCGATTCTCGGCGTTCCATGCAACGCCGTCTCCGCTTTCATCGAGTTCGTCTACTCCTCCAGGTCAGTCGTCTTGATCCCAGGAACGCCAGTTCATTTGTTCTGCCAGCTTTAGGAAGAATCACGCTAGATATTCGAATTTTGAAAAAGAAAACAAGGAAATTTTTTATGTCCTGAGGCGACTGTGGATGCCGTGGATTTCAGGTGCACGGAGGAGGAGATGGAGAAGTACGACGTGCATCTGCTGGCGCTGGCCCACGTGTACTCGGTCCCCCAGCTGAAGCAGAGATGCGTCGAGAGCCTGCGTCGACGGCTGACCGTCGACAGCGTGGTGGACCTCCTCCAGCTGTCGAGGCTCTGCAGCTCGCCGGAGCTCGAGCTGCGGTGCATGAAGCTCGTGCACCACCAATTCAAGGCCGTCGAGCAAACCGAAGGCTGGCGGTTCGTGCAGCACCACGACCCCTGGCTCGAGCTCGACATCCTTCACTTCATCGACGAGTCGGAATCGGTACGCGAATTCGCCGTTGATCACATCGCGAATGGTGCGAAGAATAACTGAAAAATTGTTCACTAAATCTGATTAAAATATGACAGAGGAAGAAGAGAACGAAGAGGCAGGGGGAAGAGCAGAAGCTGTACCTGCAGCTGAGCGAGGCGATGGACTGCCTGGAGCACATCTGCACGGAAGGGTGCACGACCGTGGGCCCGCACCACGCGGACCTGGCCACGGTGAGGAAGAAGCCGTGCGGCAAGTTCGCCACATGCCAGGGGCTGCAGACGCTGATCCGCCACTTCGCCGCGTGCGACAAGAGGGTGAGCGGCGGGTGCGGCGGGTGCAAGAGCATGTGGCGGCTCCTGCGGCTGCACGCCTCCGTCTGCGACCAGTCCGACTCCTGCAAGGTCCCGCTCTGCAGGTAATCCACGAGGGGCTCCAAAAACCCATGAATTATATCAACACGGAGCAAGGAATTTACTATCAATTATCGATTATTATCGACTGTTTTAAAAGTTTAAATTATTAAATAAAGATGTGATTTAATATTTAATTGTGCTAATAGAATAATCTAATATTGTCGCTTTGTACAGGCAGTTGAAGCTGAGATCGCAGCGGGAGAAGAGGAAGGACGGGGCGCGGTGGAGGCTGCTGGCGAGGAAGGTGGCGTCGGCCAAGGCCACGTCGTCTCTGTCGCAGGCCATGATGAGAAGGAGGCGGCCTGAGGAAGTCCTTGAGATGTTCAGCAGATCCAGTCGCGCTCGAGGAGGAACGAGAAGCTTCAAGCTCGGCAAGTAGGTCGGAAATGGCGCCGGCAGATTTTGCCGGCATCCTAGGTTCTGTGCAAATGGTAGGGATTAGGGAGGAGAAGTTCGTTGTTGTGCCGATTCAGTTCGAGCTTTTGTAGGAATTGGATTTAATTAATTTGTTTATTTATTAACGGTGTCGGGTCTGGATCATGGGCCGGAAGATGGATGGTCCATGAGACCGAAACGGGCTCGTTCCTATGGCATGGCCGAGAGAATATTTGAAATCCGTTTCCCTTTAAAATCCAAAATTAAAATACTACTAAAGCGTTTCGAACAAAAAAAAGAAAAAAAAAAAAACTACTAAAGCGCTAAAAAAAAGAAAGAAAAAAGGGCACATTGAGTTAGCGTAATATAAACTTACGGCACGTGATTATCATTACGTCTGCTTCTCACGTTGATTTTTAAATTTGAGCTCACGAATCACGACATCAATGTAGTTATGAAATCATTTCTTTTGATTAGTATTGTGGTAGGCACAAACTAGTAAGTAATTACCAATCTCGATTGATAATCTCTAAATTAAGTTAATAAATGATAGGTTATTGATTAAGGTAAATGAAATTTTGTTATAATTGGCAAACTAAAAAAGTTAAACATTGGCATCCGACTTAAGTGAGAGTTAGTAATCCAAAACTAGTTGGTAATTTGATTGGACAAAAGTCCGTCAAACACTCTAATTTAGATTGACAATTTGAGATTCAAAGCGTCGATGGGTTGGCGATTTTATTAAAGTATTGGTAAGTTAATGATAAGTTAGTTGAAAAATGTCATCAATCATCTTTATACCAATGGCTTTTCAGCACTTACCAATTGTCGAAACTCATTATTATATAATAAAATTCGTACTTTTTATCTTAAAAATAGATTTTTTGACATCAGGTTTTGAAAGCAGTGAAAATACCTACTCTTTGAGAGTTTCGGGAATAAAAAAGAGAAGAAAACACACATTATAAATCCATAGGATTCTCAATACGGACAGTTTCATGTGGATTGGATGTATCTCCCTTATCGATCCATAAGTTTCATGCGAACCTCACATGTAATAATCGTACGGTTGGCTATAAAGATGGACCACATTTCCGTTGACCCTGTCTCGACCAACTACCTATTTCCAATTATTAATACTTAGAAAAAGAAAAAGAAAAAAGGAAATGAAATTCCATAAAATACTCTGCCAGGCTTCTCTTGCATCTGACCCGAATCAGTGATCTCATTCGCTCGTCCTGCAATCCCCCTTTTCCACTTTAAAAGGAAAAAAAAAATCTCTTCTTGAAGACCGAATCCAACCCGCTCAGCTTCTTCCATTCTCCATCGCTCGCCGCGGCAGCAGCACTGCAGCAGCCATGGCCTCCTCCGCCAACCCGGCCCTGGATCCGGACCTCGACCGGCCCGACAACCCGGCCCACGAGCTCGCCCAGTTCGGCGCCGGCTGCTTCTGGGGGGTGGAGCTGGCGTTCCAGCGGGTCCCCGGCGTCGCCAAGACCGAGGTCGGGTACTCGCAGGGCCACGCGCCCGACCCGACCTACAAGCTGGTCTGCTCCGGGACGACGAACCACTCGGAGGTGGTCCGGGTCCACTTCGACCCGGCGGTCTGCCCCTACGCCGATCTCCTCGCCCTCTTCTGGTCCCGCCACGACCCCACCACGCTGAATCGCCAGGTCCAGTCACCCGATCGTCGTCAAATTTCTCGTCTTTGCTTTTGCTTTTCTTTCTTTCGTTTGTTCCCCGTTTCTCTTTCTTGAATTCGGATGAGATTTCGGACTAGATGGATGTTAACAAGAAATTGGGTAGAAGGGCGTTCGTAATCTTTCGCTTTCAAGATCAGAATTTCTTGCCATTGAAATCGTGGAATTAAGAAAAGTTGGTTCTGGTTCTGGTTCTGGTTCAAGTTCGGGTCCGGGTCATATTAGCGAGTGTCGTAGGTTGCCGGTCCGGTCCCCTGGCCAATTAGAAGAAAATTAAAATATTAAAAAAAGTTATTACAATTTTAGGATTTATTGTTATTTAAAAAAAAAAAAAACTGTTGATCCCGTTCTCGATTTTTATGAAACCGGAAACCGGATGGACACCCCTAGGAGCTGGACCACACTGGCTGGTCCGGTCTGGTCCGGGCAATTCTCAGTCCCTAGGCAGTCCGATATGCTTATCCCTACTAATTGTGTAGTCTGGACTACAAAGTCGTGCCAGCAGATGTTGGTCTGGTCCTACGTTAGATGATCAGCTAGTGTTTGAACGTAAGTGCTCGAGAAGGTCATTTCTAGGCACACGTTGGGCAAGGGATGATCTTGGTGCTTCATTCTTGGATTGAGGATGCTGCTAAAATTCATGGGGACCCTTGGAAAATTTCTTACTGTAAAGCTGTGCGATTGCTTCAAAATTCTTATCGGAGTGTTTCATTCCGGCTTCGGTGGTTTGAAGTGTTAATTTGCGTAACTATGGTGAGAAGTTGAGGCATCCCCCATAAACTAACCGTTCCTAGGCTAGCTTTTGCATCATCCGCAAGGTAGTTAGGATGGAAAGTGAACAGTTCCATCAGACACAATCTTCTGTTTTGCATCCGGAGATTTCATGGCCTATATGATGACTTTGTAATTTGCATCAGGGAGGTGATGTGGGGACGCAGTACCGGTCGGGGATATACTACTACAATGAAACGCAGGCACGCCTTGCGCGGGAATCCCTGGAAGCCAAGCAGTTGGAGTACAAGGACAAGAAGATCATGACCGAGATCCTCCCGGCGAAGAGGTTCTACCGAGCTGAGGAGTACCACCAGCAGTATCTCGAGAAGGGTGGCCGTCAAGGCGACAAACAGTCCGCCGAGAAGGGTTGCACTGACCCCATCAGATGCTATGGTTGAATTCTTCCTGCAATCGATGGTGCAATAATAATGTCTTATCTAGTGTCCGTAGCTTTGGCTTGGCCACTGGGTTGATATGTTTCGTCAATCTGTTATTTGCTTTTGAACGCTTAACTCTCTCCCTAAGTGACTACTCTCATCGTGGTCCTATTTGGCGCTCTTTACTTTTAGATTTTGAGTCTTGGGTACATTAGGAACTTATAGTAAAGTGCATCTTATAGAACAAGTTCTTGTCATGATCCAGCATTGTGAATTGGCCGATGATGGAAGAGCTTATCCCAAACACTTGGTTCTGATAGTTAATCATCAATCGCTACGGCTGTTTACAGTACTAGAAGTGTTAATCGCATATGGTTGAATCCCCTAATCGTGGCAAGAGTAGGGATCTCTGTTCCTCCTTCAATTGAAGCCATTGAACCTCCAATAAATCATGATGACCAGCTCTGCTTCTGCTGAGATGGTTATAAAGCACTCGATCAGGCCGCGCATTAAACTGGGTATCAGCTGCCTATCGACGCAGGGTGGGCAAAGCAATGAACTTCAAGATAGTGGCCAATCGTGGGATTAGCCCAAACTTGTGAAAATGGCAATCAAGCCAATTTCACAAGTTCATTTTGCAAACCTTTACATGCTCAAATACAATTAGACAAGTAAGAAAATCTGCTGCATCCGATATAACGACAGCATTAAAGCTAAAATTATTGCATGACACAAATTCTTACCGACAACAGAAAAAGAACCAAATAAATTTCAATTATCGAGCAGCACGGAAGTCCCATCTTATTTACAAGTAAAGGAATCACAGAAACTTCAACAAGCCATTATTTACAGATATCCGTCCAACTATCCACATGCTTCTCCAGATAGCTCTTCCCAGCATTAGGCTCATATACAGAGGTGAGAGTGAACCAATATCAAAATGCACGGTAAAGATAAATCACTTGGACAATATATTCCAGGGAAGCAGCTCAAATAATTAGGAAAAGCAAGCACCGCCTGGACGGAGACGATGAACAAAAGATTGCCCCAGCTGGGATTTAATTCCATGGTCACCAAGGCATATTTACATGTATGAGAGCAAAACCCCTATGTCCATGTACAAATAATTCCATTTTTATCTGCCGAGCACAATGGTTTCCCAAGACCACTCCACGAACAACAGAGTACAGGAGCAGTATGCTCCTTCAGTGTGCTCACAATATCACCTTTTGATATAGACCATATATAAACAGCTCCATCAGCAGACCCAGCAGCTACATAGCTGTCGTCTGGGCTGATACAGGACCTACTCCAGTTAGAGGCAACTCTATTCCCAGTAGCTCTCAATGTCCCGCAAACTTCAAGTGACCTCATATCAAATAGATTATGCAAATTGTCTCTTCCACTGGTTAAAACCACATTTCCATTTCGCGAAAGAGAGATGGATGTGATAGCAAGCGCATGTGCGGCAACTTCACTCAGCAACTTCCCTGTTTGAATATCCCACAAACGAAGGTTGCCATCTACATGACCAGAACATATAGTAAGGCCATCCATGCTGAAGCTAAGTGCATTGCAGTTGCTGGGAAACATGATTGTGTTACTGCAGTAACCTTTCTGCAAATCCCAAATTTTGATGGTACGGTCATAAGCTGCGCTCACTACATGACGGCTGGAAAACTTGCTTACATCTACTGCACAAACTTTATCGGTGTGGCCGGTTAAGGTATGATGGATACGTCCTGAGTTGACATCCCATACATACAAATTATTTGAGCTGCTGGCTGCAATGACAGATCTGTTATCATGCGTAAGAGTAAGATCGAGAACTGAACCAAGGCAACCATAAAGTGTGCGACTCAATGATCCAGTTCTTGTATCCCACATTTTTATTGTCCTGTCCTGTCCACCACTAATCAACCTACCAGAGTTATACTCAAATGTTATAGAAGCACACCCGCCTTCATGGGCATGAATCCTATGCTTACATGAAGAAGGAACAGTTGATTCAGCAAAGAATTCAGCACCCTCTTCACTCCGGCGCACCACACCATCAACTTGTTGCCTGGCAAAACTTTCTAAACCACTAGCCTTTAGGCGGTCTACCATATCTTCATAAAGTGCATTTGCCTGAATAGTTAACAAAAGTCGAATCAGCCACAGGACCTCATGAGAATTGAAGAAAAGTATATACTCTGAGAGACTAGAGTGGAAGCGTTCGACACTATTGCATTTATACTTATAACTAATAAAGGATTTTAGTAAAACAAGAATTCTACTACATCAGAAATGTACAAGAATAGAAAGAAAGAAAAACTAAAGAAGCAAAGCAAAAACATCATGAGACAATATGGATTCAGATCAAGATGTCCAAAGCCAACTAAAAGAGCACAACACAGAAGAAGCCGAAGTTTCTAAACCTTCAAACAATCTTCTGTCTGCATTCTAAGACTCAACACAGCTCCATTATGTGCCTCCATTTCTCATTGAATACTGCTTTCAGAAGTTTGATAAGAATTCTTTAGCAAGGGGTTTCATTAAGCTTTCAGTGATTCCTTTAAGACCAATAATTCTTTCCAAACATGATATACTTAGCTGACTCTGATGCATGCAGCAAACAAAGGGACTTTAGATATCACCTTCTTTCTCTGATAGCAACACAGACGAGGAAGAACAACATACAGCATTATTAGTTCACTCTTGCCCTATACAGACAACTTTCTCGGGGCTAAAGAAAATTTTCCCTTCATAAGAGAGAATCGAAAAAGAAAGGAGGATGTACTCGATTGCAGGGTTAAACCAGTATCAATGACAGTACACTGGCACTATACTGACATGAATGAAACTAGCCAGAGACATAAACCCATAATAAATATCAATACCATAAATTACAATAATTAGTAATCTGAAATTTCAACTAAAGCATCAGCTCTGAGAAAGTGAATCCCAAAAACCGTAAGTGTAGATCAATCAAATTTTTCGAAAGAAGTCAAGGTGCCAATTCCAATCAATTTATTGAAGGATGTTTTACCTCATTAAGGCGTTCAGCATCCTGCATCTTTTGTAACATCCATCGATCTACTAACATCTTATTCTCATTTTCTGCATTCTTAGCTTTTACAGTCATGAATTCCAGTTGCCGCTTGAGCTCCTGGTTCTCACTTATAAGCAATTCTACAGCTTTAATTTTCTTTTCCAAATCTGCCTTCAATTCTGAGCATTCATTCCTGCAGCATATGGACTGAGAAGTCAAACCCCCATTCAACCATGAAAGCACTGCCAGACCTATCCTAGGAATCAAATGACAAGCCACTAAGTAAAGAGAACCTTGCGTCAGTCAACTCCAGTTGCAGAGAACTCATTCCAGCCTCTTTCTCTTGCAGTAGAGATTTCAAAGCCCTACACTCTGCAACCTCCACCACAAGCTGCTCTGACAGTCGCGATTGAGCTTTATAATATTGCTGAAGCTCCAGTTCCAAAGTCTCGGCCTTCTCTTTCCACTCGGAACTCTACAGAGACAAGACCAACTCAATCTATTTCCAGAGAAAATCAAAAGAATATCTAGTGATGAAACTTTGATCCATCAATCTGGCGGTACCAATAATTACATCAATGACAAATAACACTACAACAATATAAGCCTTCTGGGCATCTGGCGTTTGCTTCTGGGCAACAAAGTATATGGCAATATACTCAAAAGAAAAATATCCACCAGGCCAACAAGACACTCATGATCTATGGTTAAGACCTCAACATGGCCATTCAAATGACAAAGATGCAATCTTACTATACCAGTTGACTTCTCCGCATTGACTACTACTCTCGCATCCACATTGGAAATTTGATCAAACCCAAACCTACACAACAAAGCGTGCACTTTCGAATTCAAGAAGCGACGAACCTGAGAGAGGATCGGACTCGAGAGAGCGGCGATGGCGGGGCCATGGGCGCCCTCCTCGACCAAATGCCGCTTCCGCAGGGCCCTCAGGGCATGCCTTATCGCCGCGACGGCCGCTTCCTCCTGCGACCTGAAGAATCAAATCCAAAAATCCGCCAATGTTCAGCCCGGCTCCGCCGAAACCCATAACTCAATCAGCGAAAAAATTCGATCTTGATTCAATCAAACGCGAGCGGGAATCGAGCGGAAGTACATGGGAAGCGCCGCCGATCGGGAGGTCGAGCTCCGAGCTGCGAAGGGACGAAGAGCAGCTCCGTACGCCGGAGCACGAGAAGCTTCGTGCTCACGCCGGGCGAGAATCGGGCCGGGAAATCGCGTGCGATCGCGGTAGGGTTGGTTGGACACGAAAGGGATGTATTCATGGAGAAATCAGGGGAAGATGGAGGAGAAGAAGGAGAAGAAGAAGATGGTGACGTTGGAATGGAAGGTTGGGCCCGTCGCTGGAAAGCGGGCCAGGGAGGCGTTGGGCCGGATATGCCCCCTCTTCTTGGGCCATCACTGAGACAAGCCCATGGGCCCATGCCGCCAGCCTTAAGAGGATAGGTAGTCCCCACCTCAAATGGTACCTCCCCTGCATCTTTGCCTGCTTGATACCAATGAGTAGCGATTGATACAGCAGAGGTGTTGTTCTGATATGGACACCCCACCAGTTTCTCATTCAAAATTGTATTTTTCACAGAGAGAAAGCTTGATCCTTTGTCATTTCCATTTGGGTTAGTCTTCTTTACCAAGAAGCAATTTCGAATCAGCCAGAGGCCAGACATGTTTTTCCAAAAATCCCTTTATGGTACCTCTCTTTGGGTCAGTATCGGTTAGTAATGTGGCACAATTGAGTATGTTTATAGGAGATTGCGTTTGGCGCGATTTTGAACTTAGCATGACCATTTAGTTATTGACAATTTCTGTCTAACAAGGAAGATAAAAGTTTTCCACCCTGAGTAAAGGGTGTTTTCTGATAAAAGAGTACAAAGAGATCGCAAAATTGCTGCACTATTAGAGTACATAGCATCGTCATCGCTGCTACTATCCTTGACGAGTTGCTGATTGATCTTACAGACGGAATACAAAGCAAGAGTTGGATGGCTAGCTAAGCGGCTTCATTGACATAATTGGACCTACATTTCTTGAGGAACACATCGTTCGAAGGACAACGCTTCACATCTTGATCTGAGACAGCATACACCTGACATCCTTGCTGTTTGGCCTCTGCTTCGGATCGTCCAGAGTACAGAAGCAAGCGATCTTCAGAACCAGCAGCATTTGCTCCTCGTATCCATTGCCGATCAACTTTGGATCGACGGCCTCGCTTGGATTATCCGAAGTCATCACTTTCCTCAGCCAATTGACCGGGCCGATTTCTGGTGTGCGCTGGAAGAATTCATCTGACGGTATCTTTCCCATCACCAACACTCCCAGCAAGACGCCAAAGCTGTATACATCGCACTTATCCGTGAACTTGAGCGTCTGGTGATACTCAGGCGCGATGTACCCCACAGTCCCGGCCACGTTAGAAGTCGTAATATGTGTCTTCGCATCCGGCATGGCCTTTGCGAGCCCGAAATCTGCGATTCGGGCTTCCATGTCATCGTCTAGAAGAACATTCGCGGGCTTGAGATCTCTATGTATTATCCGCCTGCTGTGGTCCATGTGAAGGTACTCGAGTCCCGACGCGATTCCTATGGCGATCCTGTGCCTTGCAGGCCAAGCTAACTCTCTGCTTCCCTGCGAGACCTGCGTCAGCACATCTTGCAAGCTCCCGTTCTTCATGAATTCGTAGACAAGGTAGTGGCAGTTTGGACGGGGGACGTGAGCCAACAAAGGCAGCAGGTTCCGGTGCCGAATTTGCCCGACCGTCCTTATCTCGGATTGAATCTGTCGCATTTTCTTGTTCAGCGCCTTGCTATCTTCTTCGTTCAGCTCCGTCGCGTCTTGTGGGGGCTGAATGATCTTCTTGATTGCAATAACCATGCCGTCGCTAGGTAACTGAGCCTTGTACACCTCTCCGCATCCGCCGCTTCCGATGATCTCCAGCTCGGCTAACCCGTCATCTTTCTCGAGGAAAGCCAAGTCCTCCGGTTTCTTGATTTGAGAGCTGAAGAGCACAAAACTTTGCTTCTTACCTGCACCTCGTATGGCCGCAGTGATCAGCTTGAACAGCAGCGAGAAGACGAACCCGGATACGCTGCCGGCAAGCGCTCCTACCACAAACCCGATCACCAACCTACCCGACTTCCTCTTCTTTTTCTTGTGAGGCCCTTGAGGCGTTACCGATGGCGACGGGGATTGCGATGCCGGTGCTTTTGCAGAAGCAGAAGCAGATGCAGAAGCGTTGCGTCGCGTACTTGGAGGAAGCGAATTCTCAGCAAGAACATATCTTCTTGGAATCCCAGAACCAGGGAGCTCGACATCGACTCCCTCCAAGACCGGCACAGGGCCTTCAAGAAAATCGTTCCCAGAAACATCGAACACCCGGAGGTTCCGAAACGAACGCACAGAAGCTGGGATTTTCCCAGCGAACAGGTTGCCCGACAGAGCAAGAATCTCCAGGTTGGGGAAATTCTTCAAGAAACTCAAGTCCCCGGCGAATTCATTGGAAGAGAGGTCGATCACGCGAAGCCGAACGAGCGACGAGAGTTCGGCCGGAACCTCGCCGGAGAACCGGTTGTTCCTGAGGTCCAAGATCTCCAGCTTCTTGCAGTCGGCGATCCGAGACGGCACTCCGTCAACGAGCTCGTTGTCGGCCAAGGTCAGCTCCTTGAGCTCCGCGAGCCGCCCGATCGCCGGCGAGAGGGACCCCTGGAGCCGTCGCGACTTGAGGACGAGCCGCGTGACCCTGAGGACGTAGGCCCCGCCGTCGCCGCCGCTCGAGAGCCGGCGCTCGCAGACGACGCCGTGCGAGCTGCAGGGGCAGGGGGCCACCGCCGCCGACGAAGAGCGGTTCCGCTCGCCGGCGGCGATGATGCCCAGGGCGGCCTGGACGTCCGCGAGCGAGCGGAGGTCCGAGCGGTCGAGGCTCAGTCCGGCGTGGGCGGAGAGGAAGAGGAGGAGATGGAGGGCGGCGAGGAGGGCGAGGCGGGATCCGGCGGCGGCGAGGGCCATCGCGTCGTCGGCGTCGGCGTCGGCGTCGGCGGCGGCGACGAAGTGGTGGGGAAGGGAGGTTGGAAACGGTCATGGTTTCGTGCTAATTTAAGTAAATCCAAGCCGCGTCCGAAACGTCAAAGATCAACAGAAAAAAAAAAAAAGAAATGAAAGGACCCGCGCGGGGCCCACCTCCCGACCGGCAGCGGTTGACTAATTTGTCCCCAATCGTTGACTCGATTATTTCGGTCTTTTTTTCCTTGGATTGTATTGGTTGTTTTTCCACGACGAACTTTCCCAGAAAAAGACTGTCACCATTATTTTTCGTTTGAAATCTGCAGCTGCTGGGAAACTGTCATTGCGAAGACTTCTGACTAACTTGTCTTTCACTTCATAATTCAGATTCTTTGCATATTCATTTGGTAGTTTCTTTCACCAACCCTGATTTTTCTTTTTTTTTTTGTGCGATCTTTCGTCATATTTGAGGAAGGTGCTCGATCTTATCCAATTTTTTATGCTCCGAAATCTATATATGTCAAGACCGATGGTCTCTCCGCACTATCGAAATGTTAAAATGCTCCGGTAAATATCATACGAAAGTTAATGGCAGTTGCTGCGTTTCTTCCCTTTTCTTTTGTTTTTCGGGTTTTCTCCGTATCCTTTTCTTTAACCCAAATTTGCAACCCGAAGCATGGCGTTGAAAAGCATTGCCCTTATTGCTATTTTTCTATTTCCAGGAAAAGACCGACTTTAGGTGAAGAAAGTCCAAGGAGAATATTATTAATGAGTTTTGAAGTTATCAATGAGGATGTTGCAGAACGTTCGAAGAAAACTATGATTGACTTTTTGGTGCGATAAGATATTTCCCCATGCATGGCACGGGTTTTGTTCGAGTGTATGAAATTGCAGCAGTTGCCTGCTCAGTTGGAAGCCTGTCCTCAAGTGAAGCCAATGCAGAGGTGTAGTAGACTAACAGAAGTTAAAACAGCAAGATTGAACATCATAATTGCACATCTTCATAGAGTACAAGAAAAGTTGCAGCCAAGCCATACACCAAGATGTCATCTAAGCGCTTCGAAACAGAACACCATTGAAACCGCAAAAGGAAACTGAAAAAGGAAAGGGAAAAAAAGAAGAAGAAAAGGCGACAAACTGGATAAATTGCAAGAAAGCCAGAGCCTGAACAATACACCAGACTGAATGTCTTGGCCCGCGTCGCTATCTTCCACAACCAAATCTTGCGTATAAGCTCAAGATGGTAGACTAGAAGATACCTTCGCACCCAAGCAACCGGAGTTGAATTTCTGCTTATTCGGTGCAGCAGCGGTACATGATGAACTTCTCCATAACGCGGCCGCACTCCGCGCACACGACCCTCTCTGGGATTCCTCCATCGATCCCGGGCAGGATCAGGCGGCTGCAGTGGTGTGGACTGTCGATCTCCTTCTGTCTTAGATGCTCCTGCAGCGCATCAACGAAACCCTTCTCAGGTACACCATCCTTCCAGCGGTCAAACTCCTCCATGCTGTCCAAGACATTCTTGGCCTTGGCTCTCGCCATCCCTGGTACCGCAGCATGGCAGAAAATAGCCCATCCTTGGTCACTCCCATCGTAGCTGAGTATCGTCATGATCTCGTGCATTACTGGGTCGGTTTCAGTGGACATCCCGTGTTGCAACTTCGAGTGGAGCATGCTCTCGAGTCTTGCCCAAAAGAACCAGAAGAATGTGGGGTCTTTCCAGCAGTAACTCAGATTCTCTGCAGTGATCTGTGCTGCAATTCTCTTCACTCGCTCCTTGGCTTTGCTCTTTCCCAAGTATAACATTCCCAACGGGATATTAGCAATCTTAGCGACACTTTTGGCTGCGTTTGTGAACTTCCTGATCCAATCAAGGTCCTCACCTCCATATAGACAAATGTACGATCCTTGTTCCGTCTGATCAGATGCAGGAAATATTAATTACCGACACGAATACGCTGTGCACATTGTGCTAACATGCAATATGTGTCCGCATGAGGACATGGAACAGCTTATATTTACCATAAATAATAATGTGGGGCTACTTTATACTGGGAAATTCATTTTCCTCAATGGAAAAAGTTGTCCCTGGCAGTGCTTAGTTTCTCTAGCGGTAGTATTAGGTGAGGTAATCGGATCTTCGTTGCTATATGTTACAAAATCAAATGTCTCACTCCTCTTTTAATTCCTCTGTGGCTTCCATTTTACGAGGAAAATAAAGCCTGATCAGTGGTTCATCTCGGAAAATTTTTACTTCATCAAAGGTTGTTTGCCAAAGCCTCTTTTAAGTGTGTTTTTAAGAGAGCATATCTAAGAATAGCTCTGGAAGAAAAAAAGATCGTTAAGGATGAAGTTTGTACCCATTTCGATATAGTCCCATCGTCTAAGCCATCGATGATCAGCGAAAGTTTCCAACTTTCTTCCTTCCACAACGCTTCCTCTCGCTCCTTAGTGAAAGGGAAGGCCGAACTCGACCATATCCGGATCATGTGGAGGGCATTGGGACTCGCCAACTTCCCCTGTGGATCCAGAGCTACTATGATGACCCTCTTCGAGAAATGCCACACCTCTCTTATGTACTTGATCACAGCCTGTTCAAGGATCGAGGGGTGGTAGACAGTGTACCATGGCATGATGCTCTGCAGCTCCTCGAACTTCTGCTGATAGGTCATATCCCAAGCAGCTGACTTTGGATCGACATCGACAATTGGAAGCCACACTATTTCGAACTGGTTCTCAGGCCTTGCACGAGGCTCTCTGTAGACGTGGGTGAGATATAGTATGTCTTCAGTGGCAATGTCGAGATCTGATATTAGTAGCAACACTGTTTTCTTTCTCAGCACGTCAAGGCTGACCTGTTTGTTGTGAAATGAGATAGAATTGCTGTTATATTTCTGTGGATAGATATTGTCTAGATCGAGGCCAATGAGTACAATAATGGGAAGGAAGAAGTAAAAGGAAGTAGGACCAAACCCTTGATTTTTTGCTACCGTCCACCAGCGGATATATGTCGTCCTTGAGACAGATTAAATGCTTGAGAATGGTCATGTTGTCCATATGACTCCTCTCGAACAGGCGTATCAGCGTCTGAAAAGCTTCGAAATGCATTTTGTCATCTGCATCCTCCAGAATACACTAGTTATATGACTTGACTTCTCGAGTTTAAAAGATTCAAGACGAAGAATGAATGTCCCACCTATATGTTGGTAACAGATGGCGAGTTGCTTCTTAAGGTGGTCGTATATGCTACTGATCTTGTAGGCTAAGCTGGATAATTCCCATGCTTCAGTGGTTGATGCCATGTATCTGAATCAATTCGCAAAAAGGGAAACATCATCTCAAAATCGTATCAAAATCATTTTGTCTAGATAAAGGATCCTTGGCTTACTCGTTCCCCAACCCTATCAGGCTAGCAATTTGTGAAGCACAAGAAACGATGCTGCGGATAGTCCAGTAGACTGCAGTGGGAATATGGGTCAGGGCAGTTGACAGTGGGGGCGTCTCAGATGAAATGTACTGAGGTGGTAGCTCGCTGAACTGGATAATGCACTTGGTCACATCCACCATAGCAACAATGAGTTTGTGGATTGCATCGAACTGTGTTTTCAAGGCATTCGAGTGCTCCATCATGTCGGGTAATTGCTTAAGCAAAGCTACTGATTTTGCAAGGAGGTTTGTGGAGTAAAGCTGGATCATCAGAGAGAACTCTCCAAAGTTCGCTCCGAAGGCGGCCAGTGCCAATACTACTTTTGCATCCCAGGAGTAGGTTGATATCATGTTGAATATAGCCATTGTGGTTCCATGGGCATCTCCACCTCCGCTGCACTTGCATGATAACTGCAAAACATGAAATAATCGCCATCTTTAAATGACATGAAGAATTAAAAGTAAGTACAGTTCACCACCCGGGCTAATTCCTTATTGTTCTTATCAATGCCTTTCATTTTCGTGGAAAGATTATCTCAGTTCCCTACTGGTGACGTGAAAATGAACTTCAGCATACAGTTACACAGTGTCCTCGTGACATTGACAGGAAACATATGCAGTTTCGAGTTCAAGCCTTCAAAAATCACCTCGCAGGAGATTTTTTGTATGATGTAAGGCAATCCCTCTAGGACACCATCAAAGGACGCCAGATAGGCCTTCTCTTCCGAACTAGCCTCCTCTGCTCCATGTTTCCCCTGTATAATTCCAGAATTCAGAGAACTTTCATTAGCTCTCAGAATACAGTTTTTCATGTTTTTCTCGTTTCCAGGATAAAGGCAGAATGCAAAAGAGAGCCGAAAGAAAATAGTGATGTACTTACACTCAAAACCCCATCAATGCCTGGAGTAGCATGGCGAAAAAGGCTCTCAATGAGGCTGAGAATGGGCTTGACATCGACTTCACGGCCATCAGGAGTATGAGTTGCTTGAATCTGCTTCATCATCGCACTGTCATCGGACACTGCAAACATCCGGTGACCTCCCTTTTGCTTGGGAAGACGAGGAGTAGCTGGGACGCCTGCCATGCTAGTAGCAACAAGCAAATTAGTAAGTGATGTGGGGAGTGATTTGTGTGCTTGTACGATAACACAAGCCAGGATATATATACAGCTTGAGCAGAATAAAGCCACAATGGACAAGTACCTTGCTTGTGAGGTGGGGCGAAGACAAAAGCAAAAGTCATTGCAGTCGGATAAGGATATAGTAGTACTGATGATGGCCCCCTAAAAATCTAAAAGGAAAAGGGGTGCAGCAGAGCAGAATGTATGAATAAACCTTGTAACATAAAGGGCTCAGAGCGACAGCATCACGCTTTTGACATCATAGTAACTGAGATCATCACAAAAAATCTTTGAAGAGATCCCTTCCGTAACAGTGCGGTCTATCCAGTATTCATCCGACTCGTCTCTGAACAATGTTGTGGTTCTGTTTGTGATGATATAGCAGCTGCCATTTAAAAGGCATTTGATTCAGGTTTCAACAAACATCCATCCCAATCTTTGTCTGGCAAGAGACAGAAAGCTTGCATTTTTAGAATTTGACACAGTTGCTTAACTTTATTTCTTGTGGTCCTAAACGTTTTTCGCATTTGTAGCACAGGATGCTCTAGGATAATAATGCGGTCGAACATAGGAATCGTGACCGAGATGTGTCTCGATCCTGCTTGTCAGATAAGGAAAGAGAAGTTCAATTTCTAACTTAGAGATCAGAGGTCCGTTAAAGAGAAGAGAATGCAAAGCAACGGTGTTTTTGAATCTTTCCACAGTAAAGAAGGGATTCACATCAGAGTAGACACTGAAGATGCAAGACACACAGACATCATCAATTGACGTATAAAGCGTACCGTGTGACGCATGACCCGTGAAGCTCGATAAAAACTTTTAACGCTTCCAGAAGCACCAGAGAACACGGGATTACAGCGGGGGAAGCATCCGCTGCAATTCGAATAAAAAGGAAGCTTACCCTTCAATCCTTTCTACTAATTTAGCCTAGTAAAAGAAGAGAAAGCGCTAAAGATGAACAACCACGCGAATTGAAAATGAAAAGCTTGAAATAGAAGAAAAAGGTGGGCTGGTCTCGTGTCTCACGAGCTCCATATTACTTAACCAAAGGGGCATGGGATCGAGCAACTGTGTTTTTTCCCCATCTGGGTAGAACCTAAAGTTAGAATAAAGTACTTTGCTTTAAGCAAATCTACAGAAGATCGATTTCTAGGAAGCGTCATTGGAGACAGCCACTGAACAGCACTGCTCTTCATCTGTACTATCTCAAAGCGAGCAGGAAAGAATGTTCCCCGTGTTTTCTTCCCTTTTTCTTTGGCTCGATCAGTCCTGCAATCGCACACAAAGTATCTGGTTCCCATTAATGCTCAAAGAGAGAAAGTTTTGTGAGAATTCCCATGAAGGGTTCATGAGAGAAAAAGAAATGGAGAGATGGTATTTCCACATCTTCTTCGGCCGTCATATCTTCTCTCTTATCATCTCTTTGGTTTTTCACTCCCGTTTCAAAGATCAAACAATCGAGAATTCCCCATGTCCTCTCTTATTTCCTTACTATTCCATTTTTTTATTCATCTTCCTTTTTCATTCTTTTCCCTCTGATAAAAAGCTTCTCACCATTTTCACTGCAAATAGAAGACGGTGAAGAAACTTTTTGTTGGACTCTGCCTTTGGATTTTAGAGCACTTCATCTCCATTACCCTTCATCAATTCAAGCACATTTCACGCCATTAAAGCTCAAAGTGACTGGAGAATCGAATCAGTTTGTCTCCATTCATCAAAAGCGCTGTGTATTTTATCTTCTATACTTCTTCTTTTGATTTGCTTAGCAATAAGAAAAACAGTTAAAATGAATTACGTCTTAAAAAAATTGAAATTATTCCAATCTTACTAAATTTCCTTATTTGTGCCTTTTAATTCTTTCAGAATTTAGCTTCACCACAGTTTTATGACTCTAACACATATTAAGGCTCCATTTATTTTGCGGAAAAATTTTCAGAGAAAATATCTTCATCATTTTGTGGCCTCTTGCTTAAGATAATGATTTAATGGAAAATGTTTTCTTGATCAATGAAAAGTCTATGCTTAAATTCACGAAGATGATTTCATCTTTAAAAAATCGGAACTCATTTTTCAGAATATGACTAGGTATCGGAATTTAAATAAAAAACTCTATACTTAGACATGGGAACCCTAAAACTAATTCCAGGGGCCTTGGCATCCGGGATCAGGTCCTTGCACTTGGGTCCATTAAGGTTGAGTCCATGACCTATGCCTGTGCTTGAGAACCTGTGCCTAGGATTGAGTCCTAGTCGCCTAGACTTGGGTCCTAGCATCCTTGCTCAAATTCGAGTGCATCAAGGTTGAGCATGAGGCCTTGATGCTTGTCCTTGATGCTCTGGCACTAGGGCTAGGTCCATTGAGGCCAAGCCGGGCCCAAGTCCACAAAAATCGAGCCTAGGATCCCCTTGCCTGTGCTCGAGCTTGAGTCCATTGAAGCTGAGGCTTAGGATATAAATGCTTGTGCCTAGGTCCTTTGGTGCTCAACCCTGAGTCTAGAGGCCGAGCCTTGATAGACCTTGGACCCTAGTGCCCTTCCCCCGTTTCTAGTGCTCGGACTGGAATCCACATAGGCCAGGCCCAAGTCCATCGAAGCCTAGCCCAAAACGTTGCGCCCATGCTCAAATTCCCGATGCTGAAGCTTGAGTCCATTAAGGCTAAGGCCTAGGACCTCAGTGCTCATGCCCAAATCCATTGAGGCTAGGTCAGGGACCTTGTTTGTCGAGACTCGAGCTTGGCTTTGATGGACCTAAGCTTGGTAGTTGAGGAGTCGAGTCTAGTCGTCATGGATCCAGGCATAGGCACTAGCCTCCTTAGGGTAGCCTCAATGGACCAGGGCTTGAGTGTCGAGGACTCAAGCTCAAGCACCGAGGACCTTGGTCATTGGAGTCCTACACTCGACCTTTGTGAACTTGGGCCCAAGTGTCGAGGATTCGAGCACGGGCATCAGGGCCTCAGGGTCAGCCTTTGTGGACCTGGTGGGGGTGTCAAGAAGTCATGCATTGGCACTGGTTCTGTTCTTGGTCTTGGTTTCTATGGACATGAGATTAGTGCTTGCTCTTTTGCTTAGGACCAAGGTGGCCTTGCCTGGGTTGGAGTCCACTGAGGCTGGACTAGGATCTTGGTGTAAGTATGCATGTCATTAGCTCTTGAGTAGTGTTAGAAAAATCAGTGATTTTCCTCACCAAACAAAGAAAAATATATGTCGATTCCTTTTCAAATTTTAACGAAACACAAAAAAATATTGCAATTTTCCTAGAAAATGACTTCTTGAAAAATATTATTTAGAATTTTTCGTGAAATAAATGGAGTCTAAAATGTATGATTTTCTATCAATAGAATTCTTCAAGCAAATTAAGATTCCTAGTGAAACAACCCGTGCTAGATGAAAATTGTCTTTTTTATAACAGACACCGAATAGTAGCACTACAGTTAAAGTCATCGAATTTTATATAATCTTGAAACATAGCTACAGTTGCACAGTTGAAGATAGTGTTCTCGTTAAAAAAATTTCATGGTATTTTTGCTTCTTAAAGTCGTATTAAGAATCTAAGATGGCAAATGCATACAAATGAAATAGAGAGATAAAAAAAAAGCTCAAAATGTAATCTCCAATCATGTGTAACCGACAGAAAGGAAGGAATAACAAGTGATAAAA
The DNA here is from genome assembly GCA_014182725.1 of Eucalyptus brandiana. NCBI lineage: Eukaryota > Viridiplantae > Streptophyta > Magnoliopsida > Myrtales > Myrtaceae > Eucalyptus > Eucalyptus brandiana. The sequence continues at coordinate 1,254,794 of CM024669.1, forward strand.
AAAAAGAATAATCACAGTTACCAACTAACCACATTCGAATCATCGATTTAAGGTATTTCGGTCAATTCCACGAAAAAAGGAAAAGGATGTTGCATTAAAAGTCGAAAAGGGGGGTGCAGAATTAGCCCCGACCCAAAAAGAAAAAAGAAAAAGATTGAAGCCTCATGTTTTTTTTTTTTTTTTTTTTTCTCAGGAAAGTCTCATGTTTTTTTTTTTTTTGTCAAGCAGGAAAGTCTCATGTTAATCAGCAAAGATAAGATGAAGAAAAATTCGGCAAAGATTTCAAAGTCATGGTGCGGGCGCTGCCCCCACGTGTCGGGAGCACTCGGAACTGAGCCCATGTGGAAATCGGGCCGTCCCAGCCGGCCCAACCGACAACCTCTTCCGGCCCAGTAAGGTGGCTTCCAGTCGGTCGGCCCGGAAGCCCATGACCCGAGCACCAGGGGATATGCTGGATTTCGGGCCCACGTGGCGAGAGCGGAGACCGATGACGTGTCCCCGAAGCGTAGAAGGTGGGAGAACGAGCGAGAGAGAAGAGAGCGAGAGAGAAAAGATTGAAACAGAAAGTAACGGCATGCCGCCTCCTCCCCTGGCGACACCACTGGCCTGCGGTTCTCCCCACCGTACGCCGTCTCCTCTGAAGCTCCTCGCCGCCGCCGTCGCCGCCGTCGAAGCCCGGATTCGCTCGGTCCGCCGCCGCCGCCGCCTCCCGTCGTCGCCGCCGCCGCCGGCGCGCGCCGTCGCCCCGCTCGCGCTCTGCCGTCGGCCTTCCTCTTCCTCCTCCTCCTCCTCCTCCTCCTCTCATCATCTCTTCGGCGGGAACTCTCTCTTCTCGCAGATGGAGGTGAGCTCGCCTTCCCCGCCGAGTCGAAGCTCGCGCTCGTGTGTGCGCGTTTTCCCCTTCGGAAATCCTGTGGGAATTCGAGGCGTCTGCGTTGGTGCCGGTAGCGATTAGCGCGGTCCGCCGATTTTGAACCTTGTGGTTGTCAGTGCGATTACCGTTTGATGCTGGTTTTCGATGAATCTCATCTAGGCCGGAGCTTGTTTCGTCTCGCTTTCCGGTTTTGTGTGTATATATGGCGGTGGCGAGTTCAGGTTTTGTGTTTGCTGACGCCTTGGCTCGGTTGGGGTCTTTGGTGAATGTGATGCTTAGTTCTTTCTTTCTTTGTGTGTCGAGCATCGTGCTTTGGTCAATGCGCGGTTGCATTTGCGATGATTGCGTGTTTTTCTCCAGGCGACGGCATGCCATTTTGTCTGGGGATACTGTAGTATACAATTTGTAATTATATTAGTTATCGCTGCGGCACGCTGTCCCTTGTTGTTTGATGATGACGTCCAACGTCCTTGCGCGTGCCGTGGGGGCCTCTGTTATCGGAAATTCAGCCCATGGCCTTGTCACAGCTTTGAAAGGTGATGGCTTGATGATGTAGTAAGGTCTTTTCTCCTGACTGGTTTGCGGTAGAAAGTGGTGTGTGAGATTCCATTTCTAGGGACCAGAAGGGCCTGGGTGAGGTGCATTTGCCGACTTTCAACTTTCGCTCAGTTTCTGATGATATACTTGGTTTTTGTTTGTACATTTGATCTCTTTCCTTATGATTCTGAATGTCGTTCCTGATTATGCTTGAGCTGGTATTATCCTAATACATTGGTTGTGACAGCGATATTGGACTGGAAGGGGCATCAGTAGTAACAAAGGAATGGTGGAGCAATTACAGAATTATGGAGTTATCAGGTCCAAGAAAGTGGCTGAAGTGATGGAGAAACTTGACAGGGGTTCGTTTGTCCCAGAGGGTGCCCCTGCTTATGTCGATAACCCCATGCCTATTGGTCATAATGCTACTATTTCCGCACCTCATATGCATGCGACATGCCTCGAGTTACTGGAGAAAAACTTGCAACCTGGCATGCGTGCATTAGACATCGGATCAGGTTCTTATGACAATCTATTTTGTTTTTTCCTCCCCCTTTTTCTGCTTAGAATGTTTTGGTTTCTTAGTGCCCCTCTTTAAGTTAGCAGCGTTAGCTCTGGACATGAATTAATGCAATGAGAATGCAGATTTAGGTTGATATACATGTTTTCGCATGATCATTCTTAAGCTAACTGCCACAATGCTTGAATTTGCTCTTCCAGGAACAGGTTATTTAACAGCATGCTTTGCCATGATGGTTGGCCTGCAAGGTCGTGCAGTAGGTGTTGAACATATTTCTGAGTTAGTCGCTGATTCAGTGAAGAATGTCCAGAGAAGTGCCGCAGCTCCCTTGCTAAAAGAAGGAGCCCTGTCACTTCATGTGGGTGGTATGGTTGTCAATTGTTGCCTTACCTATGCTGGACTAATGTATGTTTTGCCTCAGGGAGAAAAAACCGTTACTTTTGTACTTGAGAATTCAGCCTTTGGTTTTATGCCACCATTAGTTTTCCTTGACTGACATAGGACCCTTCCCTGCCCTTTGTTTGCTTGAAAGAAAACATGTTGATTCTTCTCCTATGGACCCATTCGAAAATCCTAACACAAAAGGAGGTAGACCATCTTGAAAAAGATTGACTTCAGTGTCCCCTGAATTTATACTAAAGTATAAGGGATACAATTTTTTTTTTAATGAATATGCTATACAACAAACCTGCTTTTCATTAGGAATTCCATGGGAGGAAAAATCTCAAATGCATTTTATTGTCTTGCTCATTCATCTTCCCTTTTAGCGATTCATTAAGAAACCTTGATCGATTTGACTTGGAAATCTGCTATTTTTGTGACAATTACTTGAAGGCTCATTGCACGATATGTGTCATGTGATGTCAATCTGTTAATAGATGGGAGACTAGGATGGCCTGAGCATGCACCCTACGATGCGATCCATGTGGGAGCTGCCGCCCCAGAGATACCCAAAGCACTAGTGGACCAGCTGAAGCCAGGTGGGAGAATGGTGATTCCAGTTGGGAATATATTTCAGGATCTGAAAGTGGTGGATAAGAACTCTGATGGTTCCATCAGTGTTCACGACGAGACGTCTGTGCGTTACGTCCCTCTCACCAGTCGAGATGCACAGCTAAGGGGGTTCTAAGGTTGGATACTTCTCAGAAAATTTAATCGGTCTGCACGTGTGGAGTTATATGTTGTGTCCGGTCCCATACAGTTGCATTTTCTCTTTACCACTAATGTGTACAGGTGAAGCTAAAGAAGACGGAAGAAGACACCATGTGGAAAGTAGGCAAATAACTCGTGTAAGCTACCCTTTATAAGGTTGTTATGAGCTGTAAGAATTTATGAAGCGTATGGTGATGATGTTTGGAATACCTAGACAATCCATTCCACTTCACAAATGGTAAAGTTCATATGAATTCTACATCTTGACTAGCGGTGCTTATCAGATTAAAGTTAATGATACCACGTGAACTGTGGAATGTCACCATGCAAGATTAGAGAGCATAAGTTTTAGAGAGCATAATTCTTTCATGCATAATCAGAGCTCGTCCGTTGTATGTTCAGAGAGCGTATTCACTCCCTGGATGTCAAGATATAAACTCCAAAGCAGTAGATATTTGAAAGCCCTCCTGCAATTAGTTGACTCGGCAGTGATATCTGATCACTTGCAAATCGTGTCTATCAATCGAAGCTCCAAGGCAATGATAATTTGCGTCTTCTGCCTACCATTCATGCATGCTGTGAGTAAATAGTATTCTTTCCACTGTCGCAGCTCACCAAAATAAGAGAAAGAGAACTTGGCAAGAAAAGAATATGTGCGTCATTTAGGAAAGCTTACAATAGGATCACTGGAACAAGCGTGAACTTATGAATGACATGATGAATTAACCTAAAGTAATCAAATCCGCGTTATCAAAATTTAACTTAAAAGGCGCTACGCCTCGATCTTTCCTCAGCCACGTTCACCCTTATTGCCCTTCCTTCCAAGCTCTGCAACGCCACCACACCAAAAGAATCATCATCAGCAATTTCTCCTATATGACTTAAGTAGGATGAAGAAACAACCTAATCTTCTTCTATGGAATTCCAAATATCGGGTGTAACAAAAGCACTGTCAGAAGTATATGAAGTAAAATATTTGTTCTAACGTAATTCTTGAGCGTTAATCCTTTCCATCCTACTCTGATATAGCTAAGAAACCTGCATAAGTTTCAATCTAATGAAACAGAAACAGTAAAAACCAACATCTTATCTTTGCTGATCGTTTAACGCATGTATAAGCATAATAAAAATGATTTAACACAAAATTGAAAAGGGAACGAAAGCGCACAGGGTTTTCAACTTTATTTTAGATTGAGAAATCATCGGATTTTCACCCTGTGTAGAGGACCATGTCATAGTAATTGCTTGAACCAGGAATAGACAAAGAAAGATCAGTACCTGTCCATCAAGCGCAGCAATGGCATCATTCATTTCAGTCTCCGATGCCATTGTCACAAAACCGAAACCTCGTGAACGGCCAGTCTCCCTGTCATAAACTACCCGGGCATTGACCACTTTCCCATGCTCACTGAAAACCTGCTCCAAGCGACCATTATCCACATCCCAGGGCAGGTTACCGACATAGATCCTGAAAGAAGCCTCAAATGTGCGAACGGGTCTCTCTGGCCTTGATCCTCTTGGAGCAGCCTTGTTCACTGTCAAGAATCTTCCATTCATGTCCTGTTTAAAATGATTGCAAAATGCAACACCACTTTAGAAAGCTGTCATTTTTTCAACAGCAATAGAATCATTGACAGGAATGTCATAGAATCAGAGGAATCAAAACATGCTTGAGTACAGACTGCAGTAATTTTTGTGCATGAGACTAATTAAAGCAATTTCAGAAAGATTCTAACTAGGCACCTTATCAATGTTCGAAATTAATTTAGTAGCCATCAAAACTTCAATGAAATCAGATAAGCAAAGCCTTCACACAGAGAGAAATAGTTAAAAGCCAAGGCATCAGCAGTTATAATAAGTAAAGGATAGTATTATCAGCAATAGGAGGTTGACTAATTTTCAAAATAGTCAGATAGCATCTATCCTGGCCTCAGTATTGCTTTCAGCATTTTGTTCTGAAGCCAAGATGATTTACATTTGTTAGTTAAGCAAAGGATAGTATTCTCAGACAATGTCACTGACTCATCAAGCTGAATTTCAGCAATTGGAGGTTGACTAATTTCCAATTATCAGATATAATCTAACCAGGCCTCAGTGTTGCTTTCAGCATTTTGTTCTGAAACCAAGATGTTTCTCACTTGTTAGTGAGGTAAATGATAGTATTCTCAGATAATTTCACTGAGTCATCAAGCTAAATGTCAGCACTTGGGAGGTTGACTCATTTCCAATTGTCAGATAGAATCTATCCTGGCCTCAGTATTGCTTTCAGCATTTTTTTTTTCTGAAACCAAGATTTTTTGGTCTGTTAAGTATAAAGTCAGCAGATCAGGGTGTCGAGAGTGTCAATCATAGGAGTCAACTGAACGCAACACTTGACCTTATGAGGATTCTAAATGCTAGTTTGGACTTGAACTTACTGTCCATGGAAGTAAGGTCCACATGATGAAGAAAGAGGTGTTTCCATGACTCTAATTTTGTTCCAGTCAATTCCTATTTCATGGCCACATATTTTTCCAACTAAGTAATGGGAAACCTTTCTAGTGTTACATGAATCCAACTGGTGTGCATTTGCAGATCCATATGCAACTCCTCTGTAAAAATTACCTATGTGGTATTTCTTTCTTGTAATTCAATAAAAGGAGGTAACATAATAGTTTTACTGACGCATCGTCAAAGCTTGGCCTGCACCTATGTGACTGTGACAGAGAAGTTATGATTCAAAACCTTTATCAGAACAGATTAGGCCAGCAACATAGAAACAGCACATTAGCAAACAAGTAGAGAGATACCCTTGATGAGCAGTGACTGGTTTTCGCAAGTAACTGGAAGATGCTAAACTATCCATGCATACAAAAGTTTCCCTAGACAAAAGCACATTCACTCCTTTTTATATGCTTTTTTCTTTTTTCTTTTCATCCTTTTGTCTACGCTTAGTTTACAGAAATAAATCCTCGAGCATTGAGCACACAGCTGTTATCTCATAGGACTGTATGACATCTAAATGACCAAACCACACTGAAAAAGGGGAAAAACTGTCTTGACAATTGGTCAGTAAAACTATGCAGAAAGAAATATAAGATTTATAATGTCAGACAGCTCAAGGAAAGGGACACACTTCAAATACAGACATAAACAATATCAAGCTTCCAAGCAAAGTAGACATATCAGGACATTCCAGCATTCTAGCTCAGTTCTCTACTTATAAGTTGGATATATGCATTCAAAGATCAAACTAAACTACTGGATCTAAAACCAAATTGAGAACACCCCACACGGTACCGAAAGGAGCTAAATGACCTACTAATAGAAATCCTTGACAGTCCCCACACTACTTGAGCTCTATATACTATCTTGCATAAGCAGCAATCAGCAGAATTCCAAGAAACAAGAACATTATTCCTCACGATACACTCGAAGGAATTAAACTCACATATTGGTGGAATATATCAACAGCCTTTTCGGCCTCCTCGACCGTGCTCATGGTCACGAAGCCGAATCCCCGACTTTGGTCGGTCTCTCTGTTATAGATAACCTGCGATTAGAAACGACGCGTAAAAGTTAAAAACACATCGCATTACCCTCCAAGAATCGACAAGCAACAGCCTTTCCCATCGATTATATCCGTACACAAAATGTGCAAAGACAGAGGAAGTCGAAATCGGGGTTCACCTCTGCTATCTCCACAGTTCCAGCCTGCTCAAAGAGCATGGCCAACTTCTGGCTGTCAACATCGTAAGGCAAATTCCCAACGAAAAGTTTCGCGTCTTCAGGCGGTTCCACAAAAGTTTCTCCTTCCCCTTCTCCTTCTCCCTCCTCAACAGCCCCATCCTCATTGCTCTCGCCCCCGCCTTCCCAATCCGAGACCCGGGCTTCCGTTTCTTGATTCCCCCACTCGGACTCACCGCCCTCTTCTTGTTCTTTTTCTTGTACTTGTTCTTGTTCTTGCTCTTGCTCCTGATCAAGGGTGGTGGTGACCGTGTTGTCCTCGTCCTGCTGGGCCCAGTCCGAGGTCTGGGCGACGAAAGCGACGAAATTCGGATGATGGGTCTTCCTCAGGGGATGAGGGGCGAGCGCGGACTGAGCGAAACAAGAAGAAGAGGAAGAGGAGCAAGAAAGGTGGATCTTGAGGGGTCTGGGAGGGATCGAAAGGTACGGGTGGGAGGACTCGGATGAAGGGGAGGCGAAGAGGGAAGGCGGGCATGAGTCGGTGATGGACAGGGGCTTGAAGACGGGTGCTGTTGCAGAGGACATCTTCTCGGGAAAGGGGAGAGCTTGGGGGAGTGACAGAGTGAGGATAAGAGAAGAAGAGGAAGGAGAAGGAGAGGAAGGAGAGAGGGAGAAGGTTGGGTTAAACAGGCACCATAGGAATTATAGATGGCGGAAAGTCCGAAAGGGAGAAAAAAATGTGATATCCCCGGACCATCACCGGCTTCCACATATTTTCTCCTCCCAAGAAGGCCCGTTCTGTATTTTTTAGTATTTAGTTTTCTTAAGAAAATTAATGAGTCGAAAATGTCTTCTTACCAAAATTTAAATTAAAAAAATGATTTCCTTTTTAAAAGAATTAAATTTTTATTTATTTATGAAAAGTATGATTAGTATCGGTGCTTGGACTCGAAACTGAATACTTGGGCACCGAATCTCTCTAGTCTCGACATTTAGGATTAGGTTTCCCGGTGGCTTGGCCCAGGTCCATCGAGGCTGGGCTGAGGATCCTAGTGGTCGGGCTCGGGCTCTTGACACCCACATTTGGGTCCATCAAGGCCGAGCTCAAAAGGGTGTCTGTACTGGATTTTGGTATTTGAACTTAGGTCTATAAAGACCATGCTTGAGTCTTATATGCTCGAGCTTTGGTCCCAATACTTAGACTCAACTCCATAAAGACCATATGCGAGTCCTTGATGCTCGGGCTTGGGTCTTTGGTTAATGAAACTTTTATTCCTTTTAAAAGTATTTTTTTAAATTGAATTTTTTATTATTTTGTTTGATTTTTTCTTTATTTTTTTCTTTTCTTCTCTCTCTCTCTCTCTTCCCTTTTCCTTTTCCTTCTTCCTCCGTGGGCCATGTGCCATCTCCAACTGTGTGCCTCGATGTCGGTTGGTAGCTTAATGACTAGCCATGATGCGGGCCAGCGAGCTTGAAGCTTGGTCGTTCTTGATCTAGGCAAGCTTGCGCTTGGCCAAGGTTGGTGAGTTCAGGACTTGCTAGATCCAATCAAGCTCAGGCTCGGCCGAGGTTCGCAAGCTCGGGGCTCGCTAGATCCAAGTGAGATTGGGCTTGGTCTAAGCCAGCAAGGTTGTGCCTAGCCTGATTCCAATAAGGCTAAGCTCACCTGTGGCTGCCGCCAAGGCTCATGAGGAGAGAAGGAAAAAAAAAGAAAAAAAGAATTTAAAAATTTAATTTAATTTTTCTTAAGATAAAGTTGTGAGTTTGAAATCACATTTTCATCGAAATCCAAACACTATAAAATATTTCGATCAATGACTTCCCAAAAAGTATTTTTCTTTATTATGAAATTTCCCCCCAAATGAAATTTCCAAGAATGCGAACTTCAGGGTCTAAGGTATTTATAATTTGGGGGAATCTACGGTATTCCAAATTCAGAGATAAGGCGCTTCCTTTTATTGCAACTATTCTTGAAACACATAAAAATTTCTCAATAGATTATAAGGCGTGACATACCATTGTCGTTTCGCTTTTCCATGACTCGGACTCATTTTTGTGCCATAACTACATATCGATATCTGAATGCGTAACCAATCATAGAAGCATTTCCCTCTTTTCTGTGTGCCTGAAAATGTCTCCCAGACCATGTTAGTGCCATAACTGGTTACCTTGTATGCAGTAAAGTTGGACAGTTGAAGTTGAAATTGAAGGATTTACGAGTACAACAGCACAAGCAGGAGGAAGGAGTACGACGGGGATGCCTTTATAAGTATGCAGTCTGTGGATTATATACATCAAAATTCTGATCCTTAGGAACGTCGACCCAACAGTTTCAATCTTGCAACACACCTGCCTCGAGCGCAAGTACATGATTTTATTCAGCAAAACCAGGTTTTACTTCTTTCTCTTCTTGAAAGAGTCGAGGAAACACGCCGTTATTTATGCAGGTTATGTTACAGTATGCAGAATTAGTCCTGCAGGCCTTCTTTTCTTTCAAAACAAAGGCAAGCCTGATTATTCCATGAACATCACCGAGAGAATATCAAGCGCGTGTCTCACTTGAAACCTAGCATGCCACCTTGAAAAGAAGCTAGGACACGACAATGCCTAGACATACATGTTGAAGGATCTCTAGAAACTAGTCAAGCTCGCTGACTCCAGAGAGTATGACTGCCTGAACAGCAGGATAAGCCTTGCTGGAGCTTAAGATCGTCATGCAGCACTGCATCGTGTGCTGCAGCATAATCAGATCGGTACAGAGAAAGTCAAAGCGAAAAAAGAGACTCAAATCCGGAACATCACTGTAATAAATTTTTTATTTTCATTGTTCAATGAAAACGCATCTTATCCTCAGTAAACAATTTCAATATCCCTCAGTTGACATTGTTCTGGAAGATTTATTGTCAACATACTATCTTCAGCATTGTAAGTGAATTCCACTTCCTTGGCGTCTACTTTACAGCACTTCGGCTTCGAGGTTGTATAGAATCCGAATCGGCCGCATCCTCGACCTTCTACAATAATTATGTCCTCTGAAATGGTGGTGCATTTTATAGCTTGCACTGCTCCTCCAGAGTTGTACATGTCCAGCAAGCCAATTGGAGCAAAGTGAATATTCTCGAGGAAAATCTGTTAAGAACAATTTGCTATGAGGATAATAAACAAAAGAGGAAAAGGAAATCCATAATAATGGAATGATCATGAAAAAGTGATAAAAGGAGAGACCCTTATTGGTGATATTGTGTATATTTCACACTCCAGAGTCTTCAAGGTAACTTCAAGATTTCCTCTCTTTGAGACTCTGGACAGCGATCCTGCGACAAGAACATTTCAGACTCTGAGAATTGAAGCTTATGCACATACAGTCATGTCTGGTGGAAGAAGCAAACGAATCTGAAGTTCACCTTTGTTGAATGCATACACTGCACAGTCTCCATCCCAGTTTTCACCTGCAATTTCTTCAAGAAATTCAACGTTGGCAGGACTGATGCGCCCTGAGATGGGAGGAAGCTCAGTGGGCAGTGATAATGACTTCTCTTGTAAATCCTGTTTCAATGGCCAACTTCCTGCTCCTTGGCAATTAAATACACCGATTACGCCTGTTAACTTGTTCACGTTCCATATCTTGAGCAAACTGCAGAAGATCAAAGCATGGTCAATGAAAGACTAATTCACAGGAATTATTTTTTGAATCTCTAGGGCAATGCACAATGGAATGCATATTTACCTTTTGCCATCCATGACAGGATCTTCAAAGAGACAGTCACGAGTAGGCCGGCCAGCATATCTAGCTCTTAGGACAGAACCATCCGGCAAAACCAACTTCTTCAGGATGTTGAAGTCATGGTTGGCAGGTTTGTCACTGTTACAACCCAAGTTTCATCGTAAGAATGCCTCCACTTATTGGAGTTGCTATATTATGTGTGCCTGGATGTTTCACATGCTGTCTGAACTCATAATCCATTCATGAACAATAGCTACCTGACATATACGGCACAACCACCTAGTGCTCTTGCTGCGCCATGAAACTCAGCAGTTTTGTGCTTGCTCTGAAAAGAACCGGTCAATGGACTTAGCATAAGTTGTCTCTGAAGTATAGCTCCCCAGCAAAATGCCAGAGGCACTCGCCCTTGGCTAGCGAATAAGAGAAATCATAACGTAGTGAGTTGAAATTCTGTGTATACGAGGAACCTTACATGGAACATGTCCCAATCTGGTACAAATACCTCCCCGAGAAGAAGGCTGTTATATGCGACAGAGGCAACATGTAAAGTCTGTAATGTCTGCTCTCGTGGCATGAAATCCTCTGACGCTCTTGCAACTGCACTCTTCTTGGAACTGACCTCAACAAGCAGTAAAGCCTCATGAAATGGCATTTCGACCTTTCTATAAGGACATCAGCCAAAAAGATAATGAGCAAATGGAAGTACCTGTAGATAGAATCTGTATTGTGACTCATGCAGCAGATTAAGTTGTTTTCTTTGAAGTTTTTCTCTACAGATTGCTCGAGAGCTTCTTGATATTGTCTAGTCAATGTAACCCGTCCTCCATACCTGTTGCCCAAGGTTTCAATGAGATTCTGGACATCCACCTTTACTCCATCAACACCACAGCGTGCCAAATAACTGTGGAGGTCATTGTAGAAGTCATATATCTTCTCAGGATCCATTACTCCAACTCCATATTTCTCCAAGCTGTCCATAGCGATGTCTCGAAGGTTACCGAGGTTACCAGGGGACTGAATTGGGTATACCAACTTTGGATTGTACTTCTTCATTTTCTCAGATGTTGGGTGCACTCCTCCCCAGTAACCAGCCAACGCATGCCACAGGTAGATATAACTGCGCATTAACATCATAGAGCTCAAGGCACGGCAAGTTTGAGAAAATGTGCATCTTGAAGTGACAACATGACAACTGATTATACATATGACAGATCGTTGAGGCTCCATGGTCTTACTTCAGTCCGTATTTCTGTTTGACGAAATCAATCAGCTCGTGCAAATCAGTGCATGAATCCTCCGAGACTGAGATTTTAAATTTTTCATTCTCTTTGATGTCAACCAATCTGGTGGCAAACCTGAATAATCATCGATGGCAGAAGAGAACATCGGGGTGACTTGATCAAGCAGAGGCATTATAAGGTTTCAAAAATCAATCTGGAGGAAGAAAATTGCAAACTTACTGCGTTCCTTCAACAATTGGCTTTCCATCCTCGTAAAATTCATTTGTCGTGTCTTGCCAACCATCATCAATGATCACAAATCTCGGCGAACAGCCTCCCTCCAAGAAACTGCATAAAAGTAGCTACTACTGCTCAGCTTCTCAATACATTAACAGTAAGTAATTGCGACTTCTTCCACATTCAGAACTGAAATGTGGCTTGGCATTTGCATTGCACCTTTGGAGGCCTTCTTTGATTCCTCTGGGATTGACTTCAGAGTAGAAAGCATCCCATGTGCACCATCCAAACCAATCAAGGTGTGGGGGGATCTACCGACATCATATCAAAAAAAAGTCAGCAGGCAGAGCCGTTATCTTGGTCGTGCAGTTAAAAGAAATTAAAGAATTCTCTTACCATTTTGTCGTCGATGTGGCTAAAAGTACCCTTCTGCTTCGCCAGAATCCTGTATTTGAGTGCATTACAATGTTAAAGATTTCCAGCAAGAAAGTAGAGGGAGAACCAATACGTTGGATCAAACAAAGCATACTTGATAGAATCTTTGATGAGATCAAACGGGTTATCTCCATAGTTGATGAATACTGCCTCGAGTACTTCAGTTGTTGTGACATTGACGTCGCCTGAAGCATTGAGAAGGAAGAGAAACCAAGTCTTGGATCAAAATGCTGAGGCCAGAAACAGAGGCAACTGATAAAAAGCATAAGCAGCTAATTCCTACCACTTTCAGCACAGAACTGGAGCTCATTCGCGGCATTCCCTTGCAGACTCGTACGGAATGGACCATCCAAGACAGGCAGGGCTAGGATGTAGAATGTCAATTCAGAGTTTTGTTCCTCCGATACTCCATCATCTAAAGCGGATCCCTGTCTTGCTTCTAAGAGAAGCATTTCGGTTTCAATGGGAATTTCATTAGCTGATTCACCAACCCGAGGTATCATCCACCAGATTTTGGCTCTAAAGAGGCACAGGAACTTGAATCCCCTGCAACAGTCCGCAGATTAACCGAAAGCTACAGCAACCTGGGAGAACTAAACAGATGACATTTGTTGATTCGTGTTCTCTTGTGATCCATCTTCTTGGGGACATTTAGGAACAAGAACCAAAAATGCGTGTTTCCACCAAATCCATCCAGAAGAGTTGACCAGACATTCAAGCATATCAAAACTAATGAACTTGAAACACAAATATGGTTCCTCTAGATCCTACGAATGACTAACCAATCTCCGTGGTAACATCTAGAAACTAATTTAACCGAAAATTCAACCAAATCAAGAAAGCAGAAAGTTCGGAACTTAAGATCAAGAAAACACGTTGGCATCAATTGTATTCGAACAACATTTGCAGAAGACCCATGAACAAAAAGGCATTCCAGAAAACCATGAAAGCAGAAACATCAACAGCAATTCCAAGCAAACGAAACAGAAGGAGACTGAAATGCTATCCACTGAGGAGCATGAACTAACTCAAGAACTCCGAGGCTGAAAACATGGCGGGAACTCGGGGCCGCTGACGTGGCGCCCAAGAAGCCCGGCCCCGATCCGACCGGCTTGAAGGCAACATTCCGCGGGACTCCGGTCAAGACCACCTTGCCTCTGACCGAGAGGCAACCGTTCTCGATGACGGGCGCGCCGGTGACCGTCATGATAACCTTGTATCTGCGTTTAACTCTTCCTTCAGCAGGTTCACAAAATGTGAGCAAACCGTCCGCTGAAGTTTCGTCTTACCGACTGATAACTGGCATGGCTATTTATAGAATGTTGGTGGGCAAATTCCAGGAATGCGATATAAACGTGCTAAGCTGTTGGTTGAGTGCATCAAGAGCCCAGCTCGCCCCGTCAAATAATTAAAGTCAATGCATTTCGTCGGTTGCTTTTTGAAATTCAACGAAGAACGAGTAAAAAGTACTCGAATAAACCCATTTGACCTTGGAACTCGTGGATGTATCTTAGATTCCAACCCTAGATGTGATGGGCTCTATCGTCTCAAGTATGTTAGTGAAAATTTAATCAAGTCTTTCGATTTTATTCGTGGGATCTCTCTCCCACAAATAGAGGATCATAATTTGTTTGAGTAAATTATCAAAAAATATATATTTTTTGGTTAATACGAGAGAAGATAACCAATTCAATTTAAAATTTTTAAATTTACTAGTATCATCCTAAAATCTTTATGCAAAATTTTAATATAATCTTTCTAATTAATTGCTATGTGCATGATGTTGCTTCGAGTGGAGTTGTTCACGTTGACGTACCACATCGGCGATTTTTGGAATGACTATTTGGAATCTCGCGCCAATATTTAAGATCTCATTAACAAAGTTAAAATACTTAAAGCTAAATTAACATTCACATCATAGATTTAGGAATAATTTGGTAATTATCCCGTTGATATATGTCCACGTAAGTCATGTCAATCCATAACCATAACACCTAGAAGAGGTGGGGCAAAAAGAGGGAATGAGGTTGGGATCAAATTGATCAACCGCCTTCTCGAATGTTCATGAAATAAATCAAAGCTGAGCTTGTGGTATTAGAGTCATGGAAGGGCTGTCTCCAGGATTTGATAGCTTATCCTATTGAACAGAATAAAGTAAAGGAAATGGACTTTGGGGGATAACCTGGCACAAAGCTCTAGAGCTTTCCCCACGGGCCAGCTTACGTGGTGCTGACTCAGATGGTCTGATCCTCTCTCTCTCCCTCTTCACATTGGCACGCTTATCCAATCAAACGAAGAATATTCAAAGCTCGTCACCTAAATCAGATAACAAAAAGTCATGAATTCAAATATTTTTAGGTCCATAACTTGTCTTCTCTTTATACATTTCAATTTAATCTATATATGATGAAGAGTGCTCATATATTAATGTCCAATTGTACTAGGAACTATTTTTCGTTAAACGTGCTTATTGTGTTCGAAGCACTCTTTTGGTAATCAAATTTCAATCAAAAGAAACAATTTCTCCTTTTTTAGGAACACGCTAGAAGCAAGAGGCACAATCGAAATTGGCCTTTGAAGTTCTCTCTCTCCCTTTGTCTGGCTATTGGGTTTGCAGAGTTGTTGTGCTATTCGAAGTTTGGTTTATCCAGGACAGTCTCCTGATGAGACAGTGGGCGACTGGGCCAGGACCAACGCATGATTCTGCCGCGGTATTACAAAGACGGGGCCGTCGCTTGATAGGGCCGGCTCTACCCGATTTTGTGGCCTGAGTTCTTGAGAAAAAAAAGGGAAAATGGCATGGATGAACCTGTTCTAAGCTTCGACCAAAAAAAAAAAAAAAAAAAAACCTGTTCCAAGCTAACTGCATGTCGACCGCTTAAACGGAGCTTTGGGTTCACTTAGTTCTTCGCTTGTTTCAATCCTAGCTGTCTCAACGGAATTTGACTCCACAATGAAATATCTCACCGAAAGTCATTTTTTAGTTTTTTTTGTTGAGGAGACAGGTTTTGTGATGGCTTCAGACAGAAGATATCATAGATCCTTAAGTAGTTGTTCACACTTAAGCACTCTTGTTGTCAATTGAAATCAATTGGCAAATTTTTTGACTTTTGAATTTTTCTCTCAGATTGAGTTTCAATCTGATGAAAGTCGAATTTGTGAATTCTTTCTATAAGAGTGAAGTAAGACATCTATTCCTAACCCTCTTGAATTGAGCAACAAACGGATTGATTGATTCATTATCGTATTGATAAATTATGGCTAAATCAACAATCAATACTTTAGGTATCATTCTACAAAACTAAGAATGGAATTATCTTTTCATATCAGCCCCAGATGGACTGAGTTAGGAGATAAATTCGCATATCGAGTAAAGACATTTTTTTTTTTTGGTAAAGACAAATGGAACAACCAAAATCTCATGAATTCATTTGGTTCTATCTTGCCACATTGGGCAATAAATCGACCAATTAATTGATGGTTGACTAGTAATCTTATTAGTGAAAACAACAAAGTTAGGAGTTTTGAATTTTCTTTGAGTAAAATTTAGTGCCGACTGAATTAGGATGTGGCTTCCTATATACTGGTCTGTCCATCTCTCTTTCGGCACCTAATTGTTATACTTTGAATTCAATCACTTGATTAAGATTTGCAAGTTGACACCTTTCCTACCCCCTAGGTACAAGGTAGATTGGTCAATAGATTGGACCTTCCTGCTCTCAAAATTCAGGGTAAATAGGATTTTTAGGCTTTTATAAAATCTTCACTAGTGGTGAGATCACTTATCGTAATTTTTTTTTATTGCTATTCAATCAATTAAGAATTGGAAGAACATAACCGAAACCATTGTGTTTGTTTGGATGGGTGACTTATGGTGTGAAACTGTGAATAATAATCATTTTGGTCATAGACATAATTTTTAACTAGAAATAGATTTTTCTATTTTCATTCTCTAAATAAGTTTTTGAGTAAAAATACATGCTTAATAATGACACAAAAATTTTGTTCTTAGAACAAAAATTCATTTGTTAACGATACAAAATTTTTCCCTCCTAGACGGGTGGCGGAGGATAACGAAAGGCAGTGGGTGGGCGGCTAGTTAATTGTAGGGGCAAGTTATGAAAATAGTTTTTATTTTTTATTTATGTTTCAAAAAGAAAAAAATAAAAAACTTTTACTTCTCATTTATGTTTTAAACCTATTTGTGAGCTAAAAATTTGTTCTAGAAATAGAAAAATAAAATTACATTACCAAATGTATTTCTATTTCAAATTTGTTCTTGGGAGTATAAAAATATATCTAACTAGAAATAGAATGGTTATTATGTGGACCCTTAGGGCCTGTTTGGCAACTTGCCAAACAGTGCTTGTTTATGTTTTTTTTTTCGTTCTCGAGAGAAAATTTAAAACAGAAATGCGTTTAGTAAAATTTTTGTTCACGAGAACAAAAGTCTATTTTTTTGTTCCCTAAGTAGATTTGGAATAAAATCGAGAATAATAAATAAGTTGATTTTTTGTTCCGAGAACAATTCTAGAATCAAGTCAACCTATTTTTTCCTTTTCTTCTTCTTTCTTCTTGTTCTTCTTCCCTCTCCCTTGTTCTTCAAGTGCTATCGTCGGTGAACCTCACCGGCTAGGCGAGGCTCGGCCCAGCCTGGCCAAATTTGGGCGAGGCCGCTTGCCCAGCTAAGGCTCGGCCAAGCCTTGCCCAGCTACCATCGAGGCTTGGCTGATAAGGTACGGTCTCGTCGAGGGTCGGCAACGCTCCGGTGAGGTCGTCGGCCCTCGTTTGGCTAGTTGCCAATCATCTCAAGGCCAACGATCGGCCACCTTAAAGAAGAAAAGAAGAAGAAGGGGAGAAAGAAAGGAAAAAAAGAAAAAAAAAAAGGAAAAAATAATAAAATTATTTTAAAAAAATGATTTGAAGTAGGAATTGAAATTTTGCTTTATATAGAATACATATTTAATTTTGTATTTTAATTTATTATTTAGTATTTATATTTATAGTTTATACTATAGTTTATTATTTACTATTTAATAAAAATTTGATTAGTTTATATTTTCATTACTTATTATAAATATAATTAATCAATAGAATTTCTATGATTTGATAGAATTTTAGAATGGAATAGAATTCGAAATTCGAATTCTTTTGAAATTGAAAACATAATAAAATATAATATGATTTCTTCACTCATAAGAAGACAATTATATTGATGAGTGATCCATGAGAATTCAATATCAAATTTACACTCATCTAAAAGGTAATTGAAAAAGAATTGGAATATAAATTTTATGCAGTTATCAAACGCATTTATGTTCTTTTTCTATTTCAAAATAAAAAATTTTGTGCAGTTACCAAATGCGTTATTTTTGTCAGAAATTGTTCTCGGGAAAATAATAAAAAAGAATCATTTTTAATCAGAAATTGTTCCCGGGAACAAAATGGTTACTAAATGCGCCCATGTCCCTGGCCTAGAGATGACATTGTTGATTGCATTGATGATCATGGACTTCATTATGTTAAAAGTGTGTCTTGCTAAATGATCCGTCGTCTTATTATGCCAATCCTCAAACAACCTCTTCATGTTAGCCATCAAAGTAAGGTTTGGTGCTAACTCTTTGCTAGCTCCTTCGTAAAGTGCCATGGGATTTTGACGTTGTCCCCTTGGCTTGGCTCTACTACTAGAGCGATTAAGGTCTCAGAATGGGTAGCTGCATCATTGGAGTTGTCGTTCGCAATGTGATCATACCTTGAATAATTCCTTAATCTTGGCATTGTACTTTCTCAATTTGATTACGCTGGTTCTATTGAGCGTGCCAGAAAGATGTTTCGCCATAATTTAGCTCTACTACGCAATCTATTATGAAAAGTCGTTATTATGTTTTTTTTAGAGGAGACAGGTCTTGTGACAATTCCGAACTGGATATATCATAAGTAGACAAGAGAATCAACAACTTTACTTTAAATGGAATTGAATGCATACAAATTTTGTTGGAAATTAATCGACGATAAAGCCTGAAAACGTAATCACTACATAAGCTATGTCGGAATTTAATTGACAACAATACCTGAGAACACGTAAGAATCTTATGCTGGAATTTAATTGATAACAAGCCACCTAGGACACAATGTAAAGATACACCTTAGAAAATCAATGACACGGATTTAAAAACTAGTGCTAAGAAACATGTTGAAACTTAAATGACAACACAAGTTTGAAACTACAACTACTAGTGCACTTGTGCCTTGAAGAGTACAATGTGACTATTTAAAGCTTATGATTGATAGCTACTAAGGGGGGTTACAAACGATTATCGAACGATTACATTGACACAACTACCATGATAGTTCCTTTAACTCCATTATCTTGACGGTTGCTTTATTTCACTATGTTGATGGTTATTTTTTTGATGGTTGCATTTGATATCGTCGACTTCACTTTTTGTCTAGTCCTTTGAGCTATTGATTCATCAAGTTGTTAATAATTCTGTTCATAAATAACCAAACTCTAGTATCATCAACCATGTCTAAAACTTGTCTATAATAATCAAAACTGGTCATTTTTTTGGTACAAACACTGATTAAGGGCTTCATATCCGATACTCACCACCTCTTGGCTTGGTTGTACAAGGATCCCGCCCGCCCGAGGAGGCAACTATGCTCACCACGCGCTTGCACCAGCACCCAAGCTTCGCTCCTGCTTCGCCCAGCTCCTACGCCTATCGAATCATCGGCTATGACACAATAAAGCTTCGTGTCTGTCTGAAGAGATTCTCCTCGTAACGTAAGACGAGATGGGTTTGATATCTATGACGTCCTTTTCTTGGTAAGAAACGCCACCAAGCACCATCTGAAAGTGACCACAATTACCTCAACTTGTGTCGAGCATCATTACCTGGTAAACTAAGTCCCGTCATGCCTTCCACCAAGTTAAAGATAAACGACGAGCTTTATATTGCTCCCGTATATCAGGTGACAGAAGAAAATTGGTTGATCGAGGGACCACTCCTATCAATTAGAGCTGCGAATAATGGGGATTTAGCCATTCTGGGGGCAGTGATGTCTTTCATCGATGCCCCATATGACCAAATCCTCCAATAACCACTCGACAGGTGGCTCGTTTTAGTCGTGTGTGAGCTTCTATCTATCCCGTTCTCATTAACTTCGTGAAAACAACCGCTATCACGACAAGCTTAAAATAGCAGTACCCTCATGACCAAAATGGTATCTTGTCTTTCTTAAATATGCATGTTGCAACCCCATTAACTGGGGAAGCCATGGAAGCTCTGAGCGTAGAGCCAGCCCAAGCGAATGAACACGCCCAGGATCATCAACAATATGCCTCTCTTTCTGCTCACACCACTGACCACGGTCATTTTTCCGTTGTTCTGCAATGCGATCTCGAAAGCGTCGTCTTCTGCATGTTTTGTATGATTGTTTCTTAGCTAAGAGTAAGGTTAAACGAATGATTTTGCAGATTCATGGCTTCAAGCAGGGTTGCTGTTGGTGACGGGCTTCAACTGTGGATACATACTGAGCTTCTCGAACCTCATGCTGGTGCCTTTGGGTTGGACGTGGGGCATCATTTGCCTAGGTGTCGTGGGACTGTACACTGCATATGCTAATTGGCTCTTGGCTGCTTTTCACTTCATCGATGGCCACCGCTTCATTCGCTACCGAGACATCATGGGCTTCCTTTTCGGTCCGTCTCTTTACTCTCGACGAATTAAGCTCCAAGCTGAGAGGAGTTTCGTTTTGTTAACTTATTCTTGTTGTCATATAATTTGAAAAATCTCCTCGTTTCATTACGTGAAGGCAGGAAACTGTATTACATCACTTGGGTTTTCCAGTTTCTAACCCTGCTTCTTGGCAACATGGGTTTCATCCTTCTGGGAGGGAAAGCTCTCAAGGTATGCGATGATGAATTCAGACTGATTAATTTTTTATGAGAATATACATAACTTGTTTTGAATATCGACAGGAGATAAATTCAGAATTCAGCGAAACTCCCCTGAGGCTTCAGTACTACATAGGCATGACAGGAGCAGCATATTTCATGTTTGCTTTTCTGATCCCAACCATGTCTGCCATGAGAAGTTGGCTGGCTGTCTCTGCAGTCCTTACTTTCAGCTACATTGGACTCCTCCTGATGGTGGTCATCAAAGACGGTAGAAATGTTTCTTTATCAAAACATATATTTCCTTATTATATAGCCAGAATGGATTTGGACAGCTATGTGCACCAGTGCAATTACGTCTGTATGCTAGATACGTAACTGTCCTCCATAAATGTCGTATCTATAATCAGAGTTGTCTAAAAGTAATGGTTAACCTTTTCTTGGTAGGGAAATCCGACGAGAACAAGAACTACAATCTCAAAGGAAGCAAAGTCGACCAAGCCTTTGGTGCATTAGGTGCGGTTTCAGCCACTATTGTCTGCAATACCTCAGGTCTATTACTAGAGATTCAGGTGGATACCTCAAGTCTAGCATTCAATTCATACACGGAAAAATCAATCACTGTCACTACGTATGTATGAATAATGGAGTATGGATAATGCAGTCAACTCTTCGCAAGCCGGTGGTGAAGAACATGAGGAAGGCCTTGGGTTTGCAATACACGGTGGGCCTCATAGTGTACTACGGCGTGACCGTGGCTGGTTATTGGGCGTACGGGTCCGACGTGTCCGAGTACCTCCCCGAAGAGCTTAGCGGGCCCAAATGGGTGAAGGTTTTCATCAACTCCTCCGTCTTCCTCCAATCTGTAATCTCCCAACATGTAAGATGCTTCTCCTAACTAGACTTCTACTTGCTCCTTACCGGGCGGATTGAGCCTAATCGTTATTTAAGCCCATTCCCGACCGAAAAGGTACGTAGGTGGGCTGAAAGGCGGATCGGCTGTGCTTTCGAATGATTAAGTGCTTCTCTCAAGGCTTCTTAATGCACACGCATAAGCGTATGTGAGTAAACATAGTTTCTTCGTACTCCAAATATAAGTAGTCCCTAGTGAAAGTTGTGAAAAATGATTCCGTCAATATTATGACGATAGACGATCAGACTATGCAGCAGCTAATTTGACGGCAATCGGAGAAACTTCCTTTGCTTCCTCGGAATTTTTTTCTGAATCTTGGAACGTGAACTTTTCGTCATCTGAAGCATGTCTGTTTCAATGGCTGCTAGATCTTTGTGGCACCGATTCACGAGACCTTAGACACCAAGTTCCTGAAACTAGAGGAGACCATGAACTCGGCAACGAATCTAAACCGACGACTGCTCTTGCGAGCTGCCCTTTTAGCAATAAATACCTTCCTGACCGCTGCTTTTCCGTTCATGGGAGACTTCGTCAACTTCTTTGGCTCCTTCACGCTCATTCCCTTGACTTTTGTGTTTCCCAGCTTGATCTTTCTCAAGGTAAATTCATCATCCATGAGTCACTGCAAAACCAAAAGGATCGATTCTGACCTTTTAAATTTTTGAGCAGGTGAAGGGAAAAACAGCAAGAATGGAGAAGAAGGCGTGGCATTGTTTCAACGTGGTGGCGTTCTTGTTGCTGGCGGTGGCTGCCACAATTGCAGCGGTTCGATTGATCATTGACAACACACGCACGTACAGTTTTTTTGCTGATACATGATTCCTACGTAGCTCATATAAATACGTTTACTGTTTATATCATCGGGACGGTGTTGTCCATGTGATAGCAATTGTGTACTGTCTCTAGATTTCAAGCTTTACATAGTGTGTATACAGTGAGCAAGAGGCCTGGAGAAGAAGTGCTTTTCTGTAGTCATCCTGTTGTGGGGATCCCCCCAAAGAAAAAAAAAAGAGAGAAATTTCCGGGTAGCGCACATTGATAGTGCTGTCTTAAATGACTCTGATTTCCATGATAAGATTCGTGATCCAATGGAGTCGGACCCGACAGAAACCAGATTAGCAAGCTATCGTAATTAAAAAGTAAACAATACGTCGTGGTCTATAGTATAGAAACCACTTTTCCAAGTTCAACAACAAATGATAAACATTTTCTCTGTGAGGGCTTGTATGCAGGATTAGTCCACTGCTGGTGTGTTTGTTGCAATAACAGTTTCTTACTTGTCCAGAAAAAGAGAAATTATCTCTTTTCAGCTTATTTAGTCTAGGCTGATAGTGCTGTGATAGTATCAAGAGGACATGAAATCTGAATAAAACTTCTAAGCACGTATGAATCTGATCCACTGAGAAGTGCTGGGAATCCCTCCATTAACGACTGTGAGCATGTAATAGCCCGATGGCGCGACGTTAGGAGATGGAGGGGCTTCGACTGTGACATTCACCCACCCCTTCATTGCATCTCTAATCATGTTTTTTTTTTTTTTTTTTTTTTGGTGACCCAGGAAAACCCCTAAGTCGACGGCCGGCGGACAAATCCTGGGACTGACGCAAACTAGCCACCACACTTACGCTAGCAGGTAAGTCACCTTGCGACGCGCTGGGGATTCGAACCCCTCCCCTTCGTGAGGGGGAGGAGGCCCGAAGCCAGCAACACCACCCAGGTGGGTGGTATCTCTAACCATGTTTTTGCTCCAATCAAACGAAGAATATTCAAAGCTCGGCACCTATAATATTTCATATGAAATCAAATAACAAAAAGTCGCAAGTTCAAATAATTTTAGGTCCATAATTTGCCTTCTCTTTATACATTTCAATTTAACCTACACGTGATGAAGAGTGTTCATATATTTAAATGTTCAATTGTACAGGAAATATTTTCCGTTAAACATGCTTATTGCGTTCGAAGCACTCTTTTGGTAATCAAATTTCACTCAAAAGAAACAATTTCTCCTTTTTTAGGAACACGCTAGAAGCAAGAGGCAAAATCGAAATTGGCCTTTGAAGTTCTCTCTCTCCCTTTGTCTGGCTATTGGGTTTGGAGAGTTGTTGTGCTATTCGAGGTTTGGTTTATCCAGGACAGTCTCCTGATGAGACAGTGGGCAACGCTTGATTCTGCCGCGGGATTACGAAGACGGGGCCGTCGCTTGATAGGCCCGGCTCTACCCGATTTTGTGGCCCGAGTTCTTGAGAAAAAAAGGGAAAATGACATGGATGAACCTGTTGGCTGTTCTAAGCTAACTGCATGTTGACCGCTTAAACGGAGCTCTGGGTTCACTTAGTTCCTCGCTTGTTTCAATCCTAGTTGTCTCAACAGAATTCGTTTCCATAACGAAATATATCTCACCGAAAGTCATTTTTTTTTGTTTTTTTTTTTTTGTTGAAGAGAAGGGTTTTGTGGTGATTTTAGATAGAAAATATCACAGGTCCTTAAATAGTTGTTTATACTTAAACACTCTTGTTGCCCATTGAAATCAATCGGCAAAATTTTTAGCTTTTGGATTTTTCTCTCGGATTGAGTTTCAATCTGATGAAAGTTAAATTTGTGAATTGTTTCTTTGAGAGTGAAGTAAGACATCTATTCCTAACTCTCTTGAATTGAGCAACAAATGGATCAATTGATTCATTATCATATTGATAAATTTAAATTTATATATATATTTGGATTTATCTCTACTTAAAATCTTAAGACCATGACTTATGAGCCAATTACCATATCTTAATTGTTTGAAACCATATAATTCTCTACTGTAATGTTTGAAATATATTTAGAAGATTCTATAGATCTCTCTTGATTCCATTTATCTCCCATAATTTTGTATATCTCTCAAGATTATGCATTATCTTTATTTGCTTGCGCATATCCTTGATTACAATTCACATTATAACATATTACTTTGGATATTCATCCTATAAGTAAGTTTATATACTCTTCACATAGGATATACAAAGATCACACAGTATACTCTTCCACATTATTTTTATTTTGATGACAGAGCTTTTGTTGTCTTAATAAGCTCCCATCGGGTCCTTTATACTGTCGCTGTTGCAACGTTATGTCCATATGAGGTTAAGAATATTAGGAGTGTCAAAATTTTTGTATGACGCTCACTTGATTGCCAAAACTTTGTCTTTACTCACTTGAGTGCCACAAATTTCAAAAACTGATAACTAAAGTGCCAATTTCGATTTGCCTCGTTGGAAAAATCGATGTAGATTTTGGTTATCCGATGTGATTTTGCTGGCACTAACGTGAATAATTTTTAAAATTTTTAAATAAATAAATAAATAATTTATTTCTTTAGTGCTAGCGACCCTTGCCTTGGGCCGGTGAGGTCGTGATGCCCTTGCCAAGGCCTTCACGGCCAGATCTAGGTGAGGGCTGCCTCACCCTCAATGCGAAGGCCCTAGGCGAGGGCATTGCAGCCTCGGTGGTTGCGGGCAAGATGTTGCCCAGAGTTGGCTAGGGCCCTCGTGACCTCGCCAGTGGCTAACAAGGCCCCAACGGCCTGGCCTTGGGTCTTCGCGACCGAGGGCGAGGCAGACCTCACCCATGGGCAAGGGTTTTGCAGTTGGCGAGGGTTGCCGGTGACCCTCACTGGCCCAAAAAAAAAGCAAAAAAAAAAAAAAAAAAAAATCCAAAAAATTCAAAAAAAATTCAAAATTTTAAAATTCCACGTATGATAGTTTGCTGAATTGGTACTCAAGTAATCAATTTTACTTTGATGTAGTATTCAAGTGGGTCAAAATTTTTTTTGGCACTCTTAATATTATTATCCCATCAATCACGCTAGTGTTCTATTTTTCCCAAAACTTGTGTTCTCTTCAGTCTTGTTCCAACACTTTCTGGTTGCTTGTTGCGAAAAATAAATAACATTAGACTCACCGCCCTTAGATGGACTAAGTCCTTAAATTTCGTCACGATCACCCGCCGCACGAGCCCTCCCACACCGTCCCTCGGATCCACATGCCTCACACGCTAGAAGGTGTCGCACGCGTATTGCTTACGCCGTCCACATGTCAGTTGCCACGTCAGCCTGCCACGTCACCCCGCAATGTCAGTTTGCCATCGAAGGGTCAGTGTTCGGTATTTCCCGTTAGCCTCTAATGCGCATCCGACTCAGCCTCTATAGACCAAACCAATTCAGTTAGCCGCCAGACCGATCCTCTCAATTTTCAGTACAGTTTGACCACTTTCCGACCTGTTCTTGGACATTTCGGAGCGGTACTTAAGATACTTCGACGTGCTAAGTTCATTTTTGGCCTTCTTTTCTCCATATTTATCTTCCAAAGTGGCGTTTTCTTCATATTATTTATCCGTTCTACATCCGTTCTATTGTTTTCGGCCATAAAGTGCATATAATAGATAAATTGGATTTTTCACTATCCATTTAGACAATTTTGAATAGTTCGAAGTATGCTTCGTGTTCTTAGAAAAAAAAGTTTTTTGAGAGGATGCAAACTTTGGCATTATGTCATTGGCGATATTCGTGTACCTCTCCTAAAGAATGAAGAGTGGGATGGCAAGAATTATTTGTTAAAATATGACTATAAAGTTTATATCCTTTTTATATATATGTGATCTTCCTATATCTACTACTTAAATTTTTGGGTCAGATTTTCTAACATGTATAATGATGATTATTGGTGATATTGCAGAAGATTTTCTCTCCTATTCAAGGAAAGGACATATCGTGGGCAAATCTCTGTATTGATAGTTTTTCTATTTTTGAAATTTCCTTTTTTGTTGTGATGAACCCTGTGCACAAATTGCAGAAGAATGTTATGACAAAAATAAGAGAGTCGAGAGTTTTGTCCGAGGACGTATGCACATTGTTGAACCTCGTAATTCTTGTGTTCTTTTCTGATTGCCTTACTAAAATTCAACATGGTATCAGAGCATGTTTGATTCAACTTGTGATTTTTTTTGGTTTATTTTCTGCACATCTGATAGTCTCGATTTGCTTATATTCGAGACCGTTCCTGTTCTACGACAATCTGCATTCTTCGGTTAGTTCTTGTTCCTCTCTTTGTTGCTGTCATATCATTGTTATTACTAGCAACGCGTCATGGATGGGTCAAAGAAGTCAGGAGATGCATCCAACACAATAAAGGTGCATGAGACAAACAATCAGCGGTTGACTTCGTTGTTGCTAAACGAAAGTAATTACCTTCCTTGGTCACGAGCTGTAACTGTTGCTCTCAGGGGTAGATCAAAGCTTGGTCACATCAACGGGAAGATTAGAGCCCCTCCCGTGACAGATCCCAAAATTGATGAATGGCAAGCGAATGACCACAGTGTGATGTCTTGGATATTCAATTCCATGGAACCATAGATCTACGAGATATTTGCATATTTAGAGTCAGCCAAGGCGTTGTGGGATTCGATAAACGAGATGTATGTCAAGTCAGGAATGCATCTTGGATCTTTGAACTGCAACAAGGACTTGCTTCTTCTAAGCAAGGCGCAACACAATCTTTCATTGAACACTTGGGAAAAATGAAGAAGCAATGGGATGAGCTTCGTCAGTATAGACCTGCAACCCATAATGTGATGGATTATGTCAATCGAGAAGAGAAAGATAAAATCTTTCAATTGTTAGCAAGCATCAGGCCTGAATTTGAGGACACCAAACGTCAAATTCTTATGAGTCCTGAATTGCCCACTTTCAATGAAGTTTGTGCCATAATCCAAAGTGAGGAAACAAGGAGACGCGTCATGTCTTCAGTTCCAATTACATTAGGAGAGCTTGGTGATCAATTTGCCCACAGTGCTATCAACACGAAGCAAGGAGACTCCACTGCTCGGTTTGCTAAAGGAAAATTTAAGAAACCAGCACGGTTCCATTGTGACCATTGCAATCGCAATGGCCATTCCAAAGAGAGGTGTTGGGTTCTTCATCCGCATTTGCGTCTTTCCAAAGACAGGGGTTCGGAAGCTAATGTGGCAATCCAAGAAAATCCAAACGATTTTCAATCCAAGTTGGAGGCTTTGTCTCAACAAGTTCAGCAATTACTTCGGATACATGGCAATGGAACGAACGCTTCTAGCACCGAAACAGAAATTTGGCTATGACGTGCGGTAATGTCCATGCTTACTCGCTTTATCCAAAACTCAGTTTATTGTTGACTCAGGGGCTACAGATCACATGTGTAGTTCTCCAAACTTGCTATCAAATATTATTTTAGGTGTGTCATATCCACCTATTACTATTGCTAATGGTGGGCAAATTCCAACTAGTGGTGTTGGACAAATTAATTTCTTTTCAAATAATTCTGAAGCATTGTTGGTACCTGAATTATCCTCAAATTTAATGTCAGTTGGCAAATATACTAATCAGTGGAATTGCAATGCTATTTTTACTCCTCAAAAGGTGTTTTTTCAAGATTGAACCACTAGGAGGATGATTGGTGAAGGGCGGTTGCAGAATGGGTTGTATATGGTGGACCTCAACAACGAAGCGTTGATGGCACAAAGGAAGACTGTTGACACTTCCCGGTTGTGGCATTGGCGTCTGGGTCATCCCTCTGATCGGGTGTTACATGCTCTTGATATGACTTTAAGTTATGATTCCAATTGTTGTGATCCTTGTCATTATGCTAAGCAGCATAGGTTACCTTTTCCACATAGTACACATAAATCAGAACAGTTTTTTGATTTAGTTCACTCGGATGTTTGGGGAGCTTCTCCTTTTGACTCTAAGGAGGGGTTCAATTATTTTGTTACATTTATTGATGATAAATCTCGAGCTACATGGCTTTATCTGCTTAAATCCAAGAGTGAAGTTATGACTGTATTTCAAGATTTTTGCAATATGGTGAAAAATCAATTTAACACTATGGTGAAGATTCTTTGTATAGACAATGGAACTGAATATACCAATCGGGCTTTTCAAGTGTTCCTGCGTAGCTTGGGAATCATTCATCAGACCTCTTGCATTGGAACTTCGCAACAGAATGGAGTTGCTGAAAGAAAAAATAGGCATCTGCTTGAGGTTACTCGAGCATTGTTATTCTCAGGAAATTTACCCAAGACATATTGGGCTGACGCAGTCCTTACTAGCTGCTACTTAATCAATCGTTTGCCTAGTAAAGTGTTGGGGTATAAAGTTCCAATTGAAAGTCTGTATGGTTGAAAATTTGGTATCTCTCACCTAAGAATTTTTGAATGTGTGTGTTATGTGCATTCTCAATCTGGTGACAAGCTAGATCCACGGGCTCGAAAGTGTGTGTTTGTGGGATACTCAAATGTTAAGAAGGGATACAAATGTTATGAACCAAGTACTAGACGTGTTTATATTTCTCGTGATATTGTATTTGATGAGGCTCACATGTTTTTTTGCTAGGAATCAAATTCAGGGGGAGCAAGATTATTCTGATTTTTTGCTTCCTATCCTACCTATCAGGGATTCAATGTTGGATCAAGAGGAAATTCCAACAATAGCTGTTCAAGGGAGTCAGCTTGTCCCTAATGTCGATGCCGTTCCTGATATAGCTGCCATTACAACAGATGGGGCTGATTTGGAAGTAGAGGTTGAAAATGCAACAGAGGTAGATCCAGTAGATACGGTACCTAATATCTCAGCCTCAACCCACAGGTCATCACGCATTCCAAGGCCTTCAACATGGCTTCGTGATATTTTAACATATCATACGGCTCAGCATCCTATTCAAGATTTTATTGGGTATGATAGAATTTCCCATAATTATTTAAGTTTCTTATCTACCATTGAAAATCAACAGGAACCCAATACCTTCTTGGAAGCATGTAAAAGTAGTGTGTGGGTGAATGCCATGAAAGATGAACTTCAAGCATTAGACCGTAACCATACTTGGGAATTTGTTAAATTGCCAAATGGGAAAAAGATAGTTCGATGTCGGTGGATTTACAAGATCAAATACAATAGTGATGGTTCGGTTGAGAGGTACAAAGCTCGGCTCATCGCAAAAGGGTATACTGAAACATATGGGATAGATTACAAGGACACATTTGCTCCTGTAGTGAAAATGAACACTGTTCGTGTCATTCTGTTTGTGGCAATTAACTGTAGCTGGCCATTGTTTCAGATGGATGTGAAGAATGCTTTCCTCCAAGGAGACTTAGAAGAAGAGGTTTATATGGATCTTCCTCCAGGACATCCCTTAGAGAATAATAAGGGAATGGTTTGCAAATTAAAGAAGGCAATATATGGTCTCAAACAGTCACCTAGAGCATGGTATGGCAAGCTAAGTTCCGCACTCGTTAGATTTGGTTTCAAAAGGAGCGCAGCTGATTCTTTGATGTTTACTAAAGTAACTAGTGAAGGTATTGTTGCTATTCTCATTTATGTTGATGGTCTTATTATTACTGGCAGTAACTTAGTAGGTATTGCAAAACTTAAATAGTTGTTGAGCAAGGAGTTTGACATTAAAGATCTTGGAAAATTGAGGTATTTTTTGGGGATAGAGGTAGTAAGTTCTAACAAAGGTATGTTCTTGACTCAAAGGAAATATATCCTAGATTTATTAAAGGAGACAAGTAAGCTGGGTGTTAAACCTGCTAGCACTCCTATAGATTACAACAATAAGACTATGTCTAAGGAAACACCATTACAGGATATTGGGCAATTTCAGCGTTTGGTAGGGAGATTGATTTACCTAACCATTACTAGACTTGACATTGCTTATTCTGTTAGCTATGTTAGCCAATTTATGCAAAAACTTACACAAGGACATATGGAGTTGCTAAACCAGCTCCTTCGATATCTAAAGGCTTCTCCAGGAAGAGGAATATTGTTGAAGAATAATGGTAATACAGAGATTGTGGGATTTACTAATGTTGATTGGGCTGGGAACCCCATGGATAGAAAATCTACCATGGGTTTTTGTACCTTTGTTGGTGGGAATATTGTTACTTGGAAAAGTAAGAAGCAAACGGTTGTGGCTAGATCTAGTGCGGAAGCTGAGTATTGAGCCATGGCTATTGCCACTAGTGAGATCGTATGGCTTCGTCTGTTGCTTCAAGAATTGGGTTGTGATGCCATGTCTAAACCTACGAAGCTATTTTGTGATAATCAGGTGGCTACACACATTGCTTCAAATCCAGTCTTTCATGAAAGGACCAAACACATAGAGGTTGATTGTCACTTTGTAAGGGAAAAGGTTCAAGACAAGACAATAGAGACACCATATATTCGTAGTGGGGATCAACTTGCTGATGTCTTCACCAAAGCTTTACCCAAGGGAGTATTTCAGGATATGGTGAATAAGTTGACCTCTGATGATGTCTTCGCTCCAACTTGAGGGGGAGTATTGGGGATATTGCAGAAGATTTGCTCTCCTATTCAAGGAAAGGACATATCGTGGGCAAATCTCTGTATTGATAGTTTTCCTATTTTTGAAATTTCCTTTTTTGTTGTGGTGAACCCTGTGTACAAATTGCAGAAGAATGTTATGACAAAAATAAGAGAGTCGAGAGTTTTGTCCGAGGATGTAGGCACATTGTTGAACCTCGTAATCTTTGTGTTCTTTTCTGATTGCCTTACTAAAATTCAACAATGATGATGATAATAATATGTGTATTTGTGTGTGTGTGTGTGTATTTCTTTTACGGATAGTATATCCTTAGTAAGGCGATTAATTTCATTCATAACTAATGGGGGGAACTGAGCATCTTCAATCTTGAGCCATTGGTGACGTTCGAGAGCACCATGAATGAGGTGACTCAGCACCATCTCAGGACTCGATGGAAAGGTACGTAAATGTCATATCGCAGTTGCATTTCTTGCTGTGGTACATGTCAATTTATCGCGAGAAAAATCATGTGATAGACATAATCGTAGTATGATGATTCATAAAACGATACAAGGTTCATGGATAATATAATCTTGTCCGGTCTGTTGCACATTATTAGTAGTTAACTGACAGATTTGCCGGAAAATGCATACCTATGCATCTGCATGAGCACTTATATGTACTTTTGTTATTAAGAACTCTTTATAATTTAGGCACGATTAATTGATCATTCAATGTATAAGACCATGGCACTAATAATTCTTTCCTTTTGATTTTGCCTTTCCGGTATCATGAATGTACATTTCGAGTTTCCACATGTTCGATCCAATCAAAGGCGAGTCATTCATATCCCTATCAAAAGTATTAGAAAGACTTAATAATTTCGTCACCTAACTCTAAAAGCTCGAATCTGAGTGTACACATCAAGCGTGCGAAATTAGTTTTCTTTTAGGCTGGTCATTTTATTCTCGCGTGCTGACTTACCTATATCATTGACCTTATAATACCACTAATTTTTGCATTAAAAGAGCAAATGACAAATCTCATGACCATTTTATAAAGTTGAAGATGATGTGAGGGCACTTGATCATGCGTTGCATTTGAAATCGCTTTCTTGCATAATATATTATACCCTTGTGTTGTCCCTGCCATTTTGGGTCCCGTCAAATGCTTACTAAAACATTCCTGTCACGTCCCAACCCTCGAGCGCACAGCATCTCTTGATCTCTTCGATCATGGAATTGCGACATCCCAGGACACGTCGCCGACCCATTCATTCTATCTTTTGATTATACGCAAGCGGAAGCAAAACAAACATCTCCCAACATTAACAAACAATAGGGATAGTAAAAGGTATACATTAGAACATCAAAACCAAATACTTCCTTTATAAATTTACTATTAACCCTAGGAAGTTTAGTGATTACAAGCCTTTATACCAACAACTTCCAACCAACCAACAGTGGGTCATGGTTAATCTAAACTTCACTAACGCCAGGCCAAACTCTCGTCTCCAATGTAACCCCGAACCGAATATGACGGTTCTCCATACTACGGGCTTGAAAAATATTAAACCACGCGGGGTGAGATATAAATATCTTAGCGCGTAAACTCCCTAAACCTCCTGTAGGAGGGTTTTTCGCCTTAGAGACACCCTAAACATGCAACTTATCTATTGATGGCTAATCAATAGCAAGGCCTTTGCTTTGCATTATCTATTAATAGGAATTAGGCCACTCAACTTGCGACACTCTATCACGTGTCCAATTATAGTATAATAATTACTACGTGAGTGCACCATTCCATTAAGCATACGACGTTCACAATTTAATAATTTAGGCATGAATAACAATAATTAATACCTCTTTACCAAAAAATAATAATAATTAATACCATACACAATGCAGCAACTTAAATCTTATGAGTCCTAATCAAAGGCATACAAATCCACAACCTTATCCGTGCCTTTCTGACTCGAATATCGACCTGCAGACTTCCTCATGTCTCTCAATTCATAAACAGGGTCGATTGAAGCATGCATGTGCCACATAAGTCATTGAAATGACATTTAACTCATGGACTTTTCTCATGCAACTCATATATATCCATGCTACACATGTACAAACAATGGTATCATTCTTATCATATGCATTCATGCACTCATGCACTTTTCACACAACAATGTCCAGATTATTACGTTCATTTAGGATCCAAGGCCAACCTGAAGGTTCACAGTCATCCAGCTTAACTGGGCATTGTTCCGCATAATCATACGCATCAGGACGTAGCCATCACCCTGCATAATCATACGCATTGGGGGTATTTAGGTGATCACACGAGCATACAACACTCCAAACTTAATTAGGCATTGTCCTGCATAATCATACGCATCAGGACGGCCATCACCTCGCATAATCATACGTATTAGGGTATTTAAGTGATCACACGAGCACACAACACTCCAAACTTAATTAGGCATCGTCCCGCATAATCATACGCATCAGGAAGGCCATCGTCCCGCATAATCATATGCATCATGGTATTTAGGTGATCACACGAGCATACCATCACACAACTCACGTCCATTGTTATCTTTCTCATTAGCCAAGTATGAATGCCTTAATGGTGTGCCAGACAGAGTGTGTCTCATGATCTATTGAAACTACATCAATAAAATATGCTGAGCATGAAACGAGAGTCCGTGGTTTGACATGATACGTTGAACACTGGCCTAAGTCCAATTCGAATCGGAAATAATACACCTCGAAATGACATCGAGACCAAGAAAGAACCAATCCGTCATGACATGATCACCGACCAAGTACCAAACTTAGCTTGGGAACGATACGTCTCAATATCTCACTGAGGCCAAGAAGAACCAACCTGTTGTGACATTATCACTAATTTAGTACCAAACTTGGTTCGGGAATGATACGCCTTAGTATCGCCGATCCAAGAGAGAGACTTGACCCGACGTGCTTCCACACATGTCCAAGAACCATCGTATATCCCGTCTCGAAGGCTCGGAATGTTCTCACGCATTGACCATGGACAATGAACATATGTGTAAAGACTACTTCTAATGAACACATATAAAACATTGCCATTAATACCAAAGAATATCACATAGAACAGGCACATCCAATAACATCACAAGTTGCTTCCAATGACAATATCATATTGAACAACCTTAGCATATTACCTTTCAAAATAATATTTTATTACTTATAATTATAGAATGCTACGAATGCTTACCCTTTTCAACTTTGGAATTGCACAAGCATATATCATCTTTAAAAACTAGCATTCAACAAGCATACATGATTTAGAGTTCACAACATAATGAACACTTATCATAATCAAGATAGGTTATCACATCCAACGATAACTTATAACTATCACTTATCACATATGATTATAACCTATCACGATATCTTATCGCATCTAACAATAGCTTATGATGATAACTTATCGCACCTCATGATAGCTTATCACTTCTAATGATGCCCTATCACGATAACTTATCACATCTAACCATCACTTATCGCGATAACCTAACACATCCCCTTGTCACCTATCGTGATAGCTTATCACCACTACTTATCACTTTAATCCACTTATCACCTAATCTAATCACCATTAACCATAAATCAATCCTAACTCTACTCCTTAGCGCAATTACCGCCCTAGTCAAGGGTTATAAAGTTACTCACTTCCAAAACTAGGCCACGGCAAGCGGCGGCAAGGCTCGTGGCATGGCAGCGGCTCTCGGTGAAGCTCCACAAGGTGTGATGGTGGCTGATCAATGGTTGGTAGCCCACGGCAAGGCTAGAATAGCCAAGGAGCAGTAGCACACGACTTGAGGGAGGTCCGTCAATGGCTTGGGACTCGCAGCCAACACGCAGGAACGACGGCACGACGAGATCTCATAGAAAGGGTAGCCTAGCGATGAACAGTGGATGGTGGCTCACGGCCACCACAACCAAGAGGAAAAGGAGAGAGAAATGGGTATGAGATGAGGGAGAGTGACGGAGGAAATTCGTCCAAATGAGGGGTAGAGAGAGAAAGTGAGAGAAATGATGGACAAAGAGGAAAACTTGGGGAAGAAGTTGGCCATTCAATGCCCCTTGACTTCTTGTCCTAACTTGGGGAACAAGAACACATCTTGGCCCTCCATTTCAACTTGGGGAGCAAGAATAAATCCTATCCCTCCATCTTGCCACAAAAGTCAAAGCCTTTTGGAAGCTAGGTTACTGTTCACACGCACTATTCACGCACATGGGCCAGGTCCAAGATGGCTCAATTGTCTTAATGGGCTTATCCTTGGGCTTGGGCTTAGTTAATCTAATTTGGGCCTTAACAAGCTTAATGGGCCTTAAAGGGTAAAACTGTAATTTCCACCTACTTGGGCCCTTGTGGATGAATTTTAAAGGGAATGTGGCCTATTGGGCCTTTCCAAATTTGTGGGCCCCCTTTGGGCTTCCAATTTCCGGCCCAACTCCACTTATCCAAAATTCAGGGTCTACCGATAAATAAGGAATCTTAATTAAGTAATGTCCAATGGTTGCCTCTTAATCCTCTATAAAACCAATAGGCGGCCTTTAGGAGTTTTGTGAGTTTGCCTCTTAATCCTCTATAAAACCAATAGGCGGCCTTTAGGAGTTTTGTGAGTTCGACCTGTGGTTGATTTGATATCAATCCATGTTTAAGCCCTTTTTAATTCATGGATGATCTTAGGTTGTCATGTAATCGTGAGGGGTCAATTGCTCGTTTCAAAGTACATGATCGTTTGGAATTGGTTTAGGGTCATTCGTAATTAATATAGTAATCGTACGGAATCACCCGCAATCCGATTATATACTATTATCGAATCGATCTATAACCGTTCCTAGATCGATTTGAAACGGCTTAAGTTTGTCCCTCATCGATCCTTATGATCGAATTGTCAATTCATGGTTTAAGTTCTCTAGTCGTGCGCATTGAAATCCTAAATTGCCTTTCCCAATAGGTTTAACACTCTTGAATGGTTCTAAACCAATTCAAAGTCTAATTCTACTAATTTCGCATTGATAGAAGTAAAACCCCTTATCATATCCTAAATAGGGTCGAATTTTGAGGATGTCACAATCCCAAACATAATTTCAAATTTCAATCTTTTCATTTTGTTTGCCAAGGGGTCAGTGAAGGGTTGGTGATTTGATAAATGTTTACCACTTAAGGATATCTACCTTAAGAAATGGTACATGTAACTCACCATTCAATTATAAACAAATCCCAGGACTTCCAACCTTTTATTTCCCAAGACAAGGCTAAATGCTCTACACACAAAACATGAATAATGGTTTGACTTTAGAAACAAAATACATTGCATTGGACCCAACAAAAACATAGAAAAACTGAAAGACTCACTAGCAGATTTCCTTGTCGCAGTTTTTGTACTTTGAGCATAACTTCCTCTACAAGACTTTGAATTGCTCGAAACTTGAGTAAGAAGATAACATGAGCGCGAAAAGATAAATCTTCACCACTTAAGGATATCTACCCTGGGAAATTATTTGCATATAGATAATTACTGTGAATAGCACATGGACTTGTTTGAATACCATCTAATGTCCACGGTAGAAAGGGCAAAAAGATTGTGAAGATGGCTTGTTAACTAGTCCAAAAAATCCACGAAATCGGGCGGAGAGATTAGATGCTAAGTTTGTTGAGTACCGGACACGTGGAGTGCCAAAATTTAGCACGGAGGAACACTTAAGTGTCAAAAGTTAGGAAAGTGACACTTAAGTGCCAAAACTGGAGCAAAATGGATCACTTAAGTGCTAACATCGAGAAAATCAGGCCAAAATGCTGAGGTGGCGATTTTCCGGCGAGGTAAATGCAAAATGACGTCGTTTTGCACGTTGACGTGGCTAGACACATGCAAAAACGATGCCATTTTGTCTTTGACGTGGTAAATAATTAATATAAAAATTAATTAAATTAAATTTAAAACTAAATTTATTTCAAACATTTTAAATTTAAAAAAAAAAAAAGGGGGAGAAAGGAGGCATGCGGTTGAGGGTTGAGCCCTCGCCACCGCCGCCTCCTTGCCATTATCAAGAAGGGTTGGCGATGGTGGGGGCAGCGTTGGCCGGGGTTGCTAGGCTCGGGCCAGGGGTTGGCAACCTTGGCCGACCAGCGGCGAGGGCGCGCGAGCCCTCGCTCAGATCTAGGGCGAGAGTTGCGACCCTCCCCAAAATCCGGCAACGGTCGGCGGCCTTCCCGGCGACGGTGGGGAGGTGGCGGCGGCGAGGGCCCAGCCCTTAGTCACCTTCTTCCTCCATCCTCCTTTATTTATTTATTTATTTATTTATTTTTATAATTTAATTTAACTTAATTTTATAATAAAATTCGAATCCGCGCAAAAATGACATCGTTCTTGCGTTTCTTTGCTGAGTCAGCTCTTTGATGAGCCATGTAGGCGAGAAAAATAATAAAAAAATTGCCATGTAAGATTTCCGATGGGGTTCGCCGGAGATGGCACTTAAGTGTCACTTTCCTAACTTTGGTATTTAGTGTCTTTTCATGTCAAGTTTTGATACTTGGGGTATACTTCTTCTTAAGTTTGTCCTTTGCAAGTTAGATTATTCAACAATGCTCATTAATTTTCAAAGATGTTTAGAGAACTCCATTTTTGACGATTCACAAGAGAGTGGAGGAGAGACAAGATCGAGCGCAAGTCCAGCCTTTTGTTTCACCTCCTTGTCGATAGGCGTGGTATATAATGATTGAGTTGGGCGGCAGTTTTGCACGTCGGCAGATTGTGCAATTGCAAGAGTCCCGAGATTATACACCAAATGACGAGCATTTGGCGACATAATGTCACATCAACGCTGGGAAGAATAAATAGAAAAAAGTGATCATTTGAAAAAAGGAGGACAATAAACTTTTGGGATAAGTGCTGGAAAAGTCCTAAAACTTGTCACGAAAATGCAATTGAGTCCTAAAACTTGCAAAAAGTGCAATTAAGTCCTAAAACTTGTCAAATTATTTTAATCGAGTCCTAAAGTTAATGCCGTTAGCCTTTTTAATGGAAAATGCCGACGTTGCCTTGACGTGGCCTTTTAAATAATTTTTCTTTTTTTTTTTCAAATGGCTTTTTTAATTATTTTTTTATTGATTTTTTAAAAATAGATTTAAAAACTAAAAAGAAAAGAAAACTTATTTTTAAAAATTGTAAAAAAAAAAGAAGATAAAGCAGCTCCTCCCCCGTTCTTTGCCGCGCCGCCGATCGCCGGGAGGGGCCGGGACGACGGTCGTCGGCCCTAGGCCGTGGTGGCCGGCCCTCGCCTTGGGCCGGCAAGGCCTCACCTTGGCCGAGCGAGGGCCGGCCACCCCGTCGCCGACCCCTCCGGTGATCGGTGGCGATGGCGGCGGTGGCGTGACGACGGCAAAGCAAGGGAGGAGTTGCTACTTTATCTTTTTTTTTTTTTTTTTAAGTTTTAAATCGCTTTAAAAAAATTGAATAAAAATAATAAAAAAAAAATCACGTGGAAAATAAAAAAATTATTTAAAATGCCACATCAGCATTTTCCGTTAAAAAGGCTATCGGCGTTAACTTTATGACTCGATTGAAATAATTTGACAAGTTTTAGGACTTGATTGCACTTTTTGCAAGTTTTAGGACTCAATTGCATTTTTTTGACAAGTTTTAGGAGTTCTGCAGCACTTATCCCTAAACTTTTTGACAATAATAGCGAGAATAATTAGACTTGAATGACAATCAAATAAAAAAAAAGACTAGGATAGTAGAAGTTATTTGGATGCTACAACGAAAGTATGTGTTTTGTATTGGTTTTTTGAAACTCGAGGAGTAATTATAACATACATGGCTGGTATAAGTATATCTTCTCACCAGCGGTTTTATCCATCGTTGGTTTGATAGTTCGTGAGAAATGAGATAATTAAATTTATCATATCATTATCATATCAAGGGTGGATTAGACTGCTTATTTAAAATTTTCTTTACATTCACGATGTATCCTTTAATTTTCCAAACTTGACATCATTATTGTAATGGAGAAAAAGAAACCAAAATCCCTGGAATAACTATGCATGATGTTATGAAGAATTTGCCACTTCAGTTATGGAGCTTATTGATCAGTCATATGTATTTAATGGTAGAGTAATATATTACCACTCTATTTATAATGTGAACTTTTGTAGACCTCTCTAAAAGTTAAAGACAGTAAATGAATACATGATTTAATATTTAACTAATGTAACCTTTTCCCTGTTGCATTGGTTGGACTTTTCGCAAAAACTGAAGTTTGGAAATATAAATAATTGGGTTGCAAATAATGGGAGATCTAGGAATATTTGAAATCAGAATCTTTCTTGCTCTGTTCCTACTTACTTAGGAAATGCAATAACTCTTCAAATGTCACAAGGCACAGAGGTCCTTCCCTGGTGGGGGTTAGAAGGCAACACACTTGGTCGCTACAGGGATTTTATAGTTTAATCCTTTTAGGTTTGGGCCTATGAATAGCTATTGCTATCTATATATAATCTTTTTCTTTTTAATAATTGAGAGTTGTACTAGAGTGGTAGGAGGTGCTAATTATAGCAGAATCCTCTACTGGATGTAGTCGTTGATCAAGGATAAATCAGGATAAATCTTGTGCCTTGATTCGTGTGCCTCGATTTCTCATTCTCGTCTTTACTCTCTATTTTGTTGTGTTTGTATGTCGAATCCTAACAAAATAGCCTTGATCTCATCTTGCTCTATTTTGCTCTGTTTTGGTTATACAGGAAGTCCCTACTTGAAGAAGAGATAGCTTTAGTGATGAGTGTTTCTTGCGTGTATGTCTATGGAGAGAGCGTATGAGCGCAATCGCGAGAATGCAAGGGAGGTGGCCTAGTGTCGTTTTCTGAGGAGAGCTATTCATTGATGGACGAGATGAGTAGAATGGAGTCCCCGCTCTATTGGGCATGTGTTTTTGGTGTGGGAGGGTGAGAGATGGACTGCGAGTGTTTGCTAGAAATCCAGAAAGATATTTTGCGTTGTCACTTGCAATTTTCATAGAGGAAAGTAAAAGATATTTTGATTCTTTTATCCACATGGACTTTCTTTTATATTTTAAATCCTCACAATCATTGATATTTACTTAAAAAGTCACGTAATATTTTTGGTCAGAATTTATCGTTGGAAGCACTTAGGTGATCGTTTTTCCTCCAATTTGACGCTTAAGTAAGCCAGTGATGACACTAAGGCTCTATTCGTTTCACGGAAAATAACTTCCAAGAAAATATTTTCCGAATTTTCCGACATTTGTTTCATGAAAAATGAACTAGTCGAGGAAAACGTTTTCTTCTATTGGAAAAAAAAAATTCAAAAGTGTGGAAATTTTTTCCATTTTTGAAAATGGAAAACATTTTCTGTAACTTCTTACTACTCACATTCTTTCACCAAACATATTTTTCTTTTATTTTTATTCTTTATTTTTTGTATTTTTTTAAAATTGAGTGTTTATTTTTTTTAAATTTTTTTTTGCCTTTTCCTTTTCTTCTTCCTTGGTTGGTCGTTAGCTATGATGGCGGCCAACGACTGGCCACAGGCCTACTCTAGCCTTGCCACAAGCCGATGAGGAACTTGCCGGCCTTGGTGGAGCTCGGGCTCGCTTGGATAGGCCAAGCCTCAAGCTTGTCGGCCTTGGCGGAGCTCGGGCTCGCTTGGATTGGCCAAGCCTCGAGCTTACTGGCCTCAGAGGAGCTAGAGCTTGCCATATCTAGCGATCTACAGCTTGGTCGGTTGTCGGGTAGCTAGCCATTATCAAGGCACGTGGCGGCGAAGGAAGAAGGTGGAGGAAGGAGGAGGAAGGAAGAAGAAAAAGGAAATAAGAAAAATAAAAAAAATAAAAATTCGACTTTATAAAAATAAAAATAGTATAAAATTAAAATTTTTGGTCAATTTAAAAAATTAAAATTCATTTTTTTGGTAATTTTTCCAAAAATCAAATTAGATAACGAATATGGCAGATTGAACATGTTTTGACTACCTAGAATTACACAGAACAAACCAAAATGAATCAAAGTGAAATGGAACGAACTTGCAAAAAATTATCAAGCCACTTAATAACCACCATACCCACATCAAGACTTCATCTTTCATCAACCAACAAGATAGAAGTAAGTAAGTAGATTTAAGCTAACTTAACACTAGAAATTTCACTTACCTCGAACGAACGCAAACCACAAATCATTAATTGCCTTCACCACCCTAGTAGCTCTTGAATGTGAAGTTTGCTCTCTAAATTCTTGGAGTGAACTAATACATGTAGCTTATGTTTGAATTTTGAGGGATGAAAAATTGGTGTTTTGGCAAGATAGAATGGGTTTTGTTTAAACTTAATTAAGATAATTTAACTTCTTGCAATGTTAGGTGTAAATTTGCATGCTAATCTTTAGCTTGATGTGGCAATAATGCAAAGCAAGGCGCATGCTAATCTTCAGCTTGATGTGGCAATAATGCAAAGCAAGGCCCTTGCACATGACCAAAGAAAATGCAAGAGGAAAATGAGTCATCTTGAAATAATCCTCACTTAATTTAAGTGAGTCATCTTGAAATAATCCTCACTTAATTTAAGTGTAAAAGAAATTAGCCACAAAATATAATATTGTAAGAACACATGGCCATGCAATATATAATTTAAAGACAAGTGGCACTCAAAATTCAAATTAATAAATTTTTGCAACGTAAACATAATAAGTTACGTAGCCCTCTTCTCACAATATTCATTAGCATAGATTAACCATTATTATCAATAATTAACTAAATGTACACAAATTATAACACCCATCAACCATTAAGACAATAATAATTTAATTAATACCATTTTACTATTACCAAACGCATAATTTTATTCTACGTCGAACCTAGGACGATTTATGTTTACGAAAATTATCCGCCGCATCCCACGAAAATTTTACGACTTTATTAAAGTCTCCATGTGTTCGTCCGAATACTAAGGGAAATAATACTTAGCTTAAAATCTAAATATCATTACCATAACACAAATTTTCGAATATTACATAATTACAAATACGGAAATTCCAGATGTCACACATGCAATTAGA
Organism: Eucalyptus brandiana; assembly: GCA_014182725.1. Lineage (NCBI taxonomy): Eukaryota > Viridiplantae > Streptophyta > Magnoliopsida > Myrtales > Myrtaceae > Eucalyptus > Eucalyptus brandiana. The sequence goes on from CM024669.1 coordinate 1,296,416, forward strand.
ATCTTTGTTTCCATAGTTGTCTTCAAGATTGATTTCATCAATTTGTGATTGACTCAATTGATGAATTTGCATATGGTAAGTAAAATCCTTTGTCAGAGAGCTAGACAATGTAGAATAATTTTCAATTAAGTTTCGTTCGAGTCGCAACACGAGTATGGTTCCGACCTTCTCCTTGTTTTGGACATAAACTCATTATGGACTCGTCAAAGTAGGATATACTTCTGGGATAGAATGGACTTTGACAGAAGTCTTTGATAGTTCCTTAGAAATATCTTATAAACAATACGTTCTAAAGATAGACAATAGAACCAAAAAGTTTTGTCAACTTCAAAACCTTGTAGGAGTTTTTTTAGCAATCTTCCCATTTTTTTTATGGTTCATGCAGATTTAAACACTTAAGAATATAATAACCTACAAAAGAACACTTGAACGGCACAACTTATAGAAATTAAGAGTTAGTGAATAAGCAGACAGAATAAGCAGTCATTAGATAAAGAAAATCTCAAAAACATGAGTCTACAAATACAACATCAAAAACCATATGCCAAAAACATTTAAATCTGCAACCAGACAACAAACACACTTAAATTTGCAAAATTCTCCCCCTTTTGTTAGCATCAAAGAGGGTCTAAATTGCATATCGAATAAAAAACAATAAGTCAAAAACACACCAAAAATTTAAACACATGAAGAAGGATGTTTTCTAGATTTAGGGATCTCTAGGGATGCGAACACGATGAAAATCTTCCATGCTCTGCATGGTCTCCTCAAGTTTAGCCATGCATTGACTAAAAGCATCATCAATCTTGGCATCAAGAGAAGTGTGCATCTTCTGGATCTCAACCTCCATCCCATACTACTGTGCTTTGATCTCCAAAAGGAGTTAAACTATTCTAGGATAGTTTGCATCTGGTTTTGTTTGAGCACTAGCTTTTACAAATTGCACTAGAGGGATATCCGAACTTGAAGGAAGATTAGTTTGTACCTTGGAAGTATGTTGCTCCCTTTGAGCATCAGCTTGCTTTTCTTTGTCACCAATAGAATCCTCAAGGAAATAAGAAGTGTAGATGTCCTCTACATCTGGTGGAGAATGGCCGATACCATCATTGAAGGTTTCTTCTCCAAGCTGCTTCTGAAGAAGAGTTTTGCAACTCCCCCCACTTATGTGCCTTCAATCTGAGCAATGATTTTTCCACCTTCTAGATTATTTTCTTTTTCAGCATTCTCAACATCTTTTTGTTGATCATTTTCCTCGTTCTCATCTCCTGCAGCATCTTCAATATTTTCTCCGTCATCATCTCCTTCTTTGTCAGTCTTTTCTTCATTATGGTCACTTCTTCCTCTTCTTCTTCTTTCTCTTCCTCCTCCCCTTCTTTTTCTCCCGCTTCTTCTTCTTCACTCTCTTCTTCTTCTTCTTCCTCACTTTCTTCAAATTCTTCTTTAGATTCTGCCACACAAGTAACTGGGTCCCTCATAGCAATGTTTGCTACAATATCAAAGAGGGTCTCCTCTTTATCTTCTTCCTCATCCTTATCTTGTAGCAAAAGGACAGGTATTTTTCTTTTAAGAGACCTAGAGACTACACTCTTTCCATTCCTCTTTTTCCTAGCCACGGTGCTAGTCTTGGCAAAACTAGCAGATTCCTTTTTCATATGCTCCCAGACATTAGAGATTTTCTTTTAACCTCATTTTGGAGATCATTTTAAGACCAATCTACATGGGAGGAAGAATTTTAGAGCAAAGGCTTGAGAGAGGTTGAATCTTGAAGTGTTGAAACAATCTTGTCACCAAGACGCCATAAGAAAGTTAGCCTTTCTCATTCATTACCTTTTTTGTATGTGTGTAACAGAATGGTGTGTGGCAAAGGCAAGGCAACTCCATTGCCAATAGCCCACATCATTTTGGCTTTAAATTTGGAAACATTTGTCTTCAAAGCAACCTTGGTTCTGATGCAATCGATGACAATTTTATGAAGCAAAATGTTGAATGTGGATAGCCTAGAGTAGGTTATACCTCCTTTTAGAACCTTGTCCTTAACCAAAAACTTGATCACTTCCTCATTTGAAACATTAATAGGCATGAAATCACACCTTTCTACTCCCAAAAGATCAGCCATCAAGTTTATATCCACATCAAAGACATTCTCACAAACAGTGAATTGGAGATGTGTAGGAGACAGATCAGACAAGTTCGAATAGAAGTAAGCAGTTAATTCTAGATAGGCATCAGACGTTTCCAAACAAAAGTTTTCCATTTGAAGTTTTGCAAACTTCTCCCTCAGAGGCACTTTAATTGTTTCTAGAAAATCAAAATCGACAGTTCAAGGATTAATCACACACCTTTGTTTACCATTTGCGCATAATCTTCATTATGATCTTTAGACCGAAACAACTTCCCTTTCAAACCTTTTATCCCAATAACAATACCTTTCTTAGTTGACAATTTTAAACAACCACTCATCATCATCTTCCTTTTTACCTTCTGCCTAACTTTTCGTCCCAAACCTAAGATCAGAGGGGAAGACTATAAACTCTTCCTCCGCTCTTCTAGGTTTTACCAACCCCAATTTTTCCATGGGTTGCAAGAACAACATCTCAATTTCGTACCCATTTTCTTTCAGGAAACTGGTAGTAAAATCCATAAGACTTCCTCTCTTCTTCAAAAATTCATAGTGTTTAAGAACATTAGGTTTCATTGCCAAAAGAGGGGTTGCTTCCTAAGTGACTTCCTGCTCCAATAAAGGTTGATTTGTGCTTTGCAAGGATTCGTCTCCAGTAAGATCAAAGTGTGTCTGTGTATCCTTCACAGATTGAGGCCCTAGACTGGCTATGTAGGATGACTTTCATTGTGAAGAAACCGAGATGGACTTGGAAGATTCTGGAGACATGATGGCGAGACAGTGTGGAAAAGCGATCGAGGCTAGGGTTTGCAAAGAGGAAGACAATCGAGAGAGAGAGAGAGAGAGAGAGAGAGAGAGAGAGAGAAAATTTCTTCGGTGATTAGGGTTTGCTGAGAAGTCGATTCGAGAGAATTAAAAGAGAAGAAATGAGTTTTTAAAGAGACTAAAACGAGGCAAACGAATAGGTGCAAAATAAATTAACTTCCATTTTGGAAATTTTCAAAATAACTGAAAATTTTTGGAAATTTTTTATTCCGAAAAATTAGGGAATGAAGAAGAATAGATGACAATTTTCAAAAACTATAAAAGGCAAACAAAAATTCGATTAAATGTAAAAAATTCATACCTGTTTGATAAGAAAGGAAACTTATGCACCAAAATTTGAATTACAACTACCTGAGTCTAAATAGACTTCCAAATTGATATCTCTTTTAGAAGATTGTACTCTTTGAAAGGGCTAGTATGAACACATAGAGGAGGGTGAATATGTGTTAAAAGAAACTTTTACAGAAATGTTTATAAATAATTTTTCTTTCGAACTGGAATCTACAAAGTAATGGACTAGAGCAAGTTCAGCAATTAAATAAATTTATGAGTGAATAAAAGAGTTCAGAGAAGAGAATAGGAACACAAAGTTTATAGTGGTTTGGCTTAGATCAAGCCTACGTCCATTCTCCCGTGCTAACAGCCTATTAGCTGTATTTCACTATGAATCAAAAGAGATTTTACAGTCTCACATCCTTGACTTTTATAGTGTAGAAACTCTACACTCTCCCAAAGTTTCACAAGTGTTTGCTCTCTCTCTTTTGAGTACAAGTTAAGCTCGACACATGAAATAGCAAAGAACTAGGAAGTTTCAGACTTTGAAAATTTTCTTTCACGCACACACTCGAACAACTTGAAAGTCTACCTTAAATACTCCTCCATGCCTTCACGACTGTTGACACTTTCCAAAGTAGTTCTTCCAATCTACCCTTGGACATAATCAATCAAGGAGATCTCGAGTTGTTTTAGGAATATGATGAGAGCCCATCATTTCTGCTCGTGCATATAATCAGGATCTTGGTTTCCATAAGTAGAACCTTCCAAGTATACTTCGCATTTCAAAAGATTTGTTTATCTGAATTGATTCCAATAAAGATAATTGATCATCAGGTGCTATATCCAGCCATAAGGTCTTCAAAAAACCATACAAATCAAATCCATGAAGATAATCCATCATCTGGATAAGTCTTCATTCTTCGGTTTGAAAATTGTCAGTGAGGGCAGACTTTGGGATTAAAGTCTGGTGGTCTTCAGACTTTGATAGTGGAGTCTGGAGTTCTTCAGACTGTAACTCTTAAGTCTGGAGGTCTTCAGACTAGAATTTTGGAAACGTTTTGTCAAACTTCAAAATAGTAAATGAGTTTTCTCCAACAATCTCCCCCTTTTTGATGGTGACAAAACTTTTCTGCAGATTTGAATAATAAGCAATACATGATATCTTGTAAAAATATAAAAAAGATTATGTCCTGGATAATATCAATTCTGCAACCATAGAAAACATGTTAATCCTGCAAGATAAATAACTATCTAGCCATAATCAGTATCACATACTTAGTTACTACAAGCGTAAAAAAGATTCAAAGTCAAACAACAATCAAGCAGTCAAGGTCCAAGCAGTCAAGGTCCAAAGTACACCAATCCAAAGTCAGTCCAAATCAAGTTAGATAAGTTTCAAAGTCAAATCTGCACAAATTCTCCCCATTTTTGTCAACAGCAAAAAGTGGAGAATAAGTATAAAAAGAGTTGGATGAAAATCAGGGTTGTTTGGGGATGCGAACAATCTGGAAATCCCCCATGGACTTGATAATCTCCTCCAGCTTTGTCGAAGTCTCATTCAGCTGTTGAATATCTTCACCCTTTGCGGTTTCTTGCACTTGAAGCTTTAGGGCTTGTAGCTGCTCTTGGAGAGATTCTGAAGTCGATTTTAAAGTTATCTTGAGGTTCGTCATCTCAAACTCAAAACCATATAGCTAACCTTTTAAAACCGAAATGACATCTAGCAGTCTTTAAAAGTCTGTTGTTGGTTCTGTTGTAGCACTAGGTCTAGTCGAATCAGTTTTAGGAGTCTTGAGATGTGAGGGAACATCAATAGTTTGATCACCAGGACTAGGAATGGATGCCTCAATGTTTGCTTCAGGATAGTGAGAGGTATAGACATCCTTTGGATTTGCTGGAGATCTACTAACATCACTAGTAAAAACAGGTGAAGAAGTACCTCTTTTCTTAGTATCTCCTCCTGTTCCTATACCTTCATGTGGAGAAAAGAATTATTCTTCCTGTTCTAGCTCTTCTTCAGCACCAAGGTAATGTTTTTCTCCTTCATTTCCACTCCTTATCTTGTTCGAGTCATCGGACAAGGATACAGCAAATGTGGGCTCAGTCAAGTCATCTTGACCCTCTTCATCCTCTTGTTCTTTTCCTCTCTCTTCTTCATTTGTTCTTCCTTCCTCTTCCTCTGTTCTCCTCTTTTCTCTTTCTTCATCTCTTTGCTTTGTCTCTTCTCTTTCTCTGTGCTCTTGGTCCTCTGGCTCTTGAAAGTTAACAAAACTCTGTAAATTCCTTAAGGCAAAGGCGGAGAGAGAGTGATGTCATCCTCATCTTCTTCGTCCTGCAAGATAAGTGCTCTCCTCTTCTTGGTAGGTTCACTTATGAGCTCCTTGCCTTTTCTTTTTCCTGCTGCAGAGTGTTGTCTTGCCTTGACAGGGGACTTCTCCTTAATGCTCTCTAAAATCTTGTTCAACTCATTCAGACGCATCTTAGAAACCATTTTCAATCCAATCACCATTGGAGCAATGGTTCCGACACAAAGAGGAGAGGGAAGATGAATTTTGAAGGTCTGAAGAGTTTATTGATAAGAGCAGAGTAAGGAAGTTGTCCCTTGTTCTTCACTACTGTCCTATACATGTGCATCAAGATAGTGTGAGGCGGAGAGAACTTGTAGCCAATGTTGATAGCGTACATCAACTTTGATTCCGAGTGAGAGACATCAGTCTTTAATGTTGATTTGGGTCTGACGAAATTGATCACGATCTTGTGAAATAGGATATTGGAGGCAGTCATTCTAGAGTAAGAAATCTTGCCCTCAGCAAATCTATCCCGGACAAGTTCCAAAGTAGCGTGAGCAATAGACACACTGATTGGTTGGAAACTCCTTCTTTCCACCCCAATCACATCAGCCAATGTGTCTACATCGACCACAAATTCCTTGTCCCTAATTGTAAAAGAAAATCTATTCGCATCTAGAAAAGATAGATTTGAATAGAAGTAAGCCGTAAGTTCTAGATAGGCGACAGTTGTCTTAGAGCAAAAATGTTTGAGTTGAAGGAGTGCAAACTTCTCCCTTAGTTTCACTTTGAATGAATCAAGAAAATCGAAGTCTATGCTTCTAGGGTGCATAACCCCTCGCTTCAGCAGTTTTGAGTAGGTCTTCCTGTGATCTTTGGAACGGAATAAACTCACTCCATCACTATGAATACTTGCAACAACGCCCATCCTAGGCTGAAAATTTGTAAACATTCTTTCATCGTCATCTTTCCCTTCAAGTTGATTAAAGGTACCAAACCGTGGATCACTTGGAAAGTTCGCAAAAGTCATTGCAGCCGATCCTTCAGGCGCAATGCCCATATTCTCCATTGTTTTCAAAAAGTGAGTATCATTCCTGTACCTTCTCTCGCTCAAGAACTCATCAATGAAAGCCATCGTTGTTCCACCCTCTTTTAACTTAGAGTAGAGTTTAAAGAGAAATTCGGGCTTCAAAGTTCTTACAGGTTCAGCATCTTCAACGATCTCTTCTTTAGCATGTTGCTGTGGAGGATTTTGAGTCTCTTGTTATGAAGAATGATGCAGTCGAGAATGTTGTTGTTGACTTTGTCGCTGTTGCTGAGGTGAGTCTTCTTCCTCGGCCAGATCAAAGTGCGTAGGACCCTCATGCATATGCTGTGGTCCTCTACTCGCGATTCTAGAAGACTTTCTTTGGGAAGACATTGTCACTTTCTTTGGGGGATTTCTTGAACTCACTTGTTGAAAAAAGGTGAGAACTTTTTAGATTAAACTAGAGAGAAAGTGTTGGAAAGTGGAGTTATGTATTCTAGGGTTTGTGAGTGAAAATGGAGAAGAAGAAAATCGATAGTATATAAAGCATATGAAATGGGGTATACGAACAATCATAAAGGAAAAAGTAAAAACTGCCTTTTTGGAAATGAAAAACTGCTATAAATTCAGAACTCGAAAAGATAATTTCCAAAAATAAAATAGGAAAGTAGCGAAAAAATAAACGTACATTTTCAATATTTCTTCCTGAAAATAAATTACTTGCATTAAAAACAAAAAAATTATAGTCGCAACTTTTTAGACGTTCCGAGTTTGAACACCTTTAGACTTTACCCGGTAGAAGATATGATGTTTAGTCTGGCTCGAATAGATTCAAATAGACTTTTCTCCAGTGGCTTTGTAAATATGTCTGCCAATTGATTTTTTGAGTCAATAAACTGTATCATGACTTCTCTATTCAGAACATGATCTCTAATAAAATGATGTCGAATTTCTATGTGCTTTGCTCTTGAATAAAGAATTGGATTTTTTGTAAGATTGATAGCACTGGTGTTGTCACATTTAATCTCAGTGCACGATTCTTCAATTCCAAAGTCTTTTAATTGTTGCCTTATCCACAACATTTGAGAACAACAACTCACAAGAGCCACATATTCTGCTTCAGCTGTTGAAAAAGCTACGGTACTCTGTTTTCTTGAAAACTAGGATACCAGCTTGTTGCCCAGCAGTTGACAAGTACCAGAAGCATTCTTTCTATCAACTTTACATATTGCTAAATCTACGTTTGAATATCCAATGAGAGTAAAGTATCCCTCTTTATAATACCATATACCTAGCTTTGGAGTAGTTGCAACGTATTTGATGATACGCTTTGTAGCATTTAAGTGAGATTCTTTGGGATCTGATTGGAATCTAGCACAAATGCAAACACTAAACAAAATGTCAAGTCTAGATGCAGTAAGATAAAGAAGTGAACTAATAATGTCTTGTAAAGCTTCTAGTTTACACTCTTTCCTCCTTTATCTTTATCCATCTTTGAAGAACTTGACATTGGTATCTCAGTCTTTTTACAATTCTCCAATCTGAATTTCTTGATGAGATCTTTTGCATATTTTTCTTGGTGAATAAAAATTAATTCCTTTAATTGTTTAACTTGTAATCTCAGAAAGAAGGTTAACTCACCCATCATGCTCATCTCGAATTCATCCTGCATAGACTTAGAAAACTTCTTGCACATATTTTCATTAGGTGATCCAAATATAATATCATCAATATAGATTTGAATAAGTAGAAAATCTTTACCTTCTTTTTTAATGAATAATGTAGTATCCACCTTTCCTTTAACAAAACCATTTTGAACTAAAAATTTACTTAATCTGTCATACCAGGCTTGAGGTGCTTACTTTAGTCCATATAAAGCCTTTTCCAGTTTGTAGACTGAGTTTGGCTTTCTTGGATCTTCAAATCTAGTGGTTGTTTCACATAGACTTCTTCTTGTATGAATCCATTGAGAAATGCACTTTTTACGTCCATTTGGAATAACCTAAAATTTTTATAGTAAGCAAAAGTAAGTAATAATCTAATTGCTTCTAATCTCGCTACTAGTGCATAGGTCTCATCATAGTCTATCCCTTCTTCTTGCATATATCCTTTGGCCATGAGTCTTGCTTTATTTCTGATCACTTTTCATTTCTTGTCCATCTTGTTTCTGAAAACCCATTTAGTTTCAATAATAGATTTGCCTTTTGGTTTAGGAATTAGTTCCCAAACATCGTTGATGCTGAACTGTTTGAGCTCTTTTTGCATAGCTTCAATCCAGCTTTCATTAGCTAAGGCTCCTTCTATACTTTTGGGTTCAATATCAGAAACAAGTGCTAAAGCACTAAACTCTTCTCTCCTTTTGGATCTGATAAGAATTTCTTTACCAATGTTGCCAATGATGAGCTCTTTGGGATGACTTGACTGGTGTTTCCAGTTGCTGGTTGGTTTAAAAGTTTGCTTCTTCTATTTCAATTTGTTGCATATCTTCAGAAGTCTGAACCACTTCAGGGGATGTAGATTTTGTAAAGTCTGGAGCAGGTTTAGATTCTTCAAGTTGAGTTTGATTCAGTTGATTCTACATAGAGTCTTGAAATTTGACATTCATCGATTCTTCCACAAACTAAGTTTTTTTGTTGAATACTTTGAAAGCTTTGTTTGAGGTTGAGTAGCCAAGGAAAATTCCTTCATCTAATTTTTCTTCAAACTTACCAGTTTGATCATTTGCATTTTCAAAACAAAACATTTACAACCAAAAACATGAAAATAAGAAATATTTGGTTTCTTCCCTTTAAATACTTCATAAGGAGTTTTCTCTAGAATAAGCCTCAAGAATACTATGTTAATAATATAACAAGCTGTAGAGACTGTTTCAGCTCAAAATTGAGAGGAAATATTACTCTTAATTAAGAGGGTTCTAGCCATCTCTTGCAAGGATCTATTTTTCCTTTCCACAACTCCATTCTGTTCTGAAGTGTATGGTGAAGAGAAAACATGCTGGAAACCAAAATCATCACATAATTTAATAAAGTCTAGATTTTCAAACTCACCTCCATGGTCTATTGGTATGCTTGAAATATCATAACCTTTCTCATTCTGTATTTTCTTGGCAAACTTTGAAAAGTGAGAAAATGCTTCAAACTTACTTGCCAAGAAGTAAACCCAAGTAAAACGAGAATAATAATCCACGATTATTAGGCAATATCTCTTTCCACCAATACTTTGAGTTCTGGTTGGTCCAAAGAGATCCATATGCAGAAGCTGCAAACAATTTTTTCTTTGCTATTTCCACAAAAAAGAAACTTTTCCACCATTTATTTGCATAAGTTTTATGAAACAACTTGAATCTCCTGTCATATGTCTCGAACAACTACTATCCAAATACCATTTGATCTTCTTTTTGATAGTGACCTGTAATTATAAAAAGAACTCAAGTTTTATTTGGTACCCACATTTTCTTGGGTTTAGGGGAGTTAGTACTAAATACAGTCTTTGCCTAATCTCTCTTAACAGATCTCCAAACCTTGGGATATTCTTTTTCAAAGTGTTCTAAGCTGTTATACTTTGAATATTTGAGAGCACTTCGGCCAACAAGTTTTGCAAAAACTCTTTGAAAATGATTTATGTAAAACGTTTTTGTAGGTTTTTATTTGATTCTTTCTTTTATTTTTGAAAAATCAATTAGATGAATGGTTTCTGGAGTCATACCCAAACCGGATTTGTTGAAATAAGGTCTTTGTACTGAAAGAATCTTTTCCAGCTTCTCAGATCCTTTTGAAAATCTTTTTGTGATATTTGAAATGTCCTATTTTAAAAAAATATTTTTCTTCGAAAGAGAATCTGCATTTTCTTTCAAATTAACAAAACTTTTATCTAGTCTTTCAAACTTTTCTTTCCAAAATGTTTCCTGTTACTTCAATTTAGAATTCTCCCTCTTCAACTTGGAAATCCTTTTAAAAGATGTTTTGAGACCAAGACAAAATTCATCTATATACTTTGAAATCTTAGCAGGAATTATTGAATTACTAACCTCGATTTCTTTGTCTGAGTCTAAATCTGTTTTAAAGTCTGAGTCTGATTCAGAATTTGCCATTAGACATATGTTGGCATATTCTTCATCACTTTCTTCACATTTAGTATCGCTTCATGTCTCTGCTTTGAGAACATTTTTGTATTTCTCAGTTCTTTCCTTCTTTTTCTTCAACAGAGGGTAGTTGGGTTTGATGTCCCATTTTTCTTGCATTCAAAATAGATCACATTTTTGTTGATTTCATCATCCTCCGTTGATTTGTTCTGAAATTTTTGAGTGCCTTACTTCTTCCAGTTGAATCTTCTTCCCTTTCTATTCAACTTTCTGAATTTCCTTATCATAAGTGCTAGTTTTTTATCGTCCATGTCTTCTTCTAAATCTGTATCATCAGAATCATTGTTAGATTTTACAGCAATTGACTTCTTACCTTTAGGATCTTCTTCCTCATTGATTTGCTCCACTTCATATGATTGAAGTGTGCCAACTAATTCATCTACAGAGAGAGGCGTGATCCTCTGAGTTTTTCTTATTGAAGTCTTCACGTGATTCTAGTCTTTGGAGAGTCCATGCAGCAATTTATTGACCTTCATTGGTCTTGAGATTGACTGTCCCTGATATGCTGGACCGTTTACAATTTCTGTGAAACGACTAAACATGTCAGTGATTAATTCTCCTGGCTTCATCTTGAAGGCTTCATATTGTCCGAGTAGAATATTGATTTTTGTTTCTTTAACTCGATCAGTTCTTTTATAGGTAACATGCAACCTATCCTAGACTTCTTTGGCTGTTTCACAAGATGAAATTCTGTTACATTCAGTAGGAGATAAAGCGCAATATAAATAATAGATGGCTTTAGCATCAAGAGCTTATCTCTTGGTTATTTCTTTTTGTGCCATTTCGCCAGTGTTTGCAACTTCTTTTCCTCTTTCTGAGATAGATGTAGCTTTGGGAATGATCCATTTCTCTACTACATCTCATTCCAGGGGATCTTTCGAACTCAGGAATGCCTTCATATTATTTTTCCATACACTGTATTCCTTTCCATCAAAGTAAGGAGGTCTGGTGTTGCTTTGGCTTTCAACCAAACCTGAAGCCAAAATACTAGCAATAGATCTTTAACTCAGAAGTAAAAACACTTCAATAAAATGAGTACATATGCTCTGATACCAATTGAAAAGACTAGTATGAATACCTAGAGGGAAGTGAATATGTGTTAAAAGATGTTAAAAGAATTTTTTGCAGAAATGTTTATAGATACTTTTTCTTTCGAACTGGAATCTACAAAGTAATGGACTAGAGCAAGTTCAGCAATTAAATAAATTTACGAGTGAATAAAAGAGTTCAGGGAAGATAATAGGAACACAAAGTTTATAGTGGTTTGGCTTAGATCAAGCCTACGTCCACTCTCCCGTGCTAACAGCCTACTGGCTGGATTTCACTATGAATCAAAAGATATTTTACAGTCTCATGTTCTTGACTTTTACAGTGTAGAAACTCTACACTCTCCCAAAGTCTCACAAGTGTTTGCTCTCTCTCTTTTGAGTACAAGTTAAGCTCGACACATGAAATAACAAAGAACTAGAAAGTGTCAAACTTTGAAATTTTTCTTTCACACACACACTTGAACAACTTGAGAGTCTGCCTTAAATATTCCTCCATGCCTTCACGACCGTTGACACTTTCCAAATGAGTTCTTCCAATCTACCCGTTGGACAGAATCAATCAAGGAGATCTTGAGTTGTTTTAGGAATGTAATGAGAGCCCATTAATTCTGCTCGCCCATACAATCAGGATTTTGGTTTCCATAAGTAGAACCTTTCAAATATACTTCGCCTTTCAAAATATTTTTTTATTCGAATTGATTCCAATAAAGATAATTGATCATCAGGTGTTGTATCTAGCCATAAGATCTTCAAAAAACTATACAAATTGAATCCACGAAGATAATCCATCATCTGGATAAGTCTTCACTCTTCGGTTTGAAAACTGTCAGTGATGGCAGATTTTGAGATTAAAATCTTATGATCTTCAGACTTTGACAGTGGAGTTTGGAGTTCTTTAGACTGTAACTCTTGAGTCTGGAAGTCTTCAAACTAGACTTTTGGAAACGTTTTGTTAACTTCAAAATAGTAAATGAGTTTTCTCCAACACTCTTGAGTCTGACTTGTATAGACTTTAACCAAATGAGTTAGTGATATGCAATTTTTCATGAATGTATTCAAAAGTACCTTTCTTCAGGGGCTTAGTGAAAATATCTTATAGTTGATTCTTTGAATCAACGAACTGAATATTAATTTCACCATTTTGCACATGATCTCTTATAAAATGACGTCGAATTTTAATGTGCTTTGCTCCTGAATGAAGAATACAATTCTTGGTGAAATTGTTTGTGCCTGCGTTGTCACATTTGATTTCAGTAGAGGACTCTTCTTCTCCAAAGCCTCTCAATTGTTGTCAAATTCATAGGATTTGAGAGCAACAACTGCCTAGAGCATCATATCATGCTTCTGTGATTGAAAGAGCCATACTGTTTTGTTTCTTCGAGAACCAAGACACCAACATCTGTCCTAGAAGTACTTTTCATATCGACTCTACAACCAGCTAAGTCAACGTATAAGTATCCAAGTAGAGTAAAGTCTTTTCCTTTTGGATACCATAGACCTAACTTTGGATTAGCTGCAATATATTTGATAATGCATTCAACAATACTAAAATATGTTTCTCTAGGATTAGATTGGAATCTAGCACACATGCATACACTGAATAAAATGTCAGGACGTTAAGCAATAAGATAGAGAAGAGAACCGATCATGCTTCCGTAGGTCTTTTGGTCCACTTTCTTTCCATTTTCATTCTTATCAAGTTTGAAATAGCTTGACATAGGATTTTTAGTCTTGTAATTTTCCATTACAAACTTCTCGATAACATCTTTGGCATAATTCTCTTGATAGATTAAGGTTCATTCTTTGGATTGTCTGACTTGTAGACCCATAAAGAATGTCAATTCTCCCATCATGCTCATTTCGAATTCTTCCTGCATAAACTTAGAAAATTTCTCGCACAAAAATTCATTAAATGAACCAAAGATGATGTCGTCTATATATATTTGAACAAGTAAGAATTTTTTATCTTCTTTCGTGAATTTGGAATTCCAAAAGCTATTCTCAATCACTTGTCTTCATCTGCGAGCGTTACAAATTGTGATCGAAAGAGAAAACACAAAAAGAGTGACTAAGTAAGATAGAGAGTTCTACTACTGAGTGTTTGCACTCATAAGTTATAATCTTCTGTTCATCTTATAGTGAAATCCAGTTAGTAGATTGTCAGTGTGAGAGAGTGGACGTAGGCTTAATCTAAGCCGAACCACTATAAAATTCGTGTGTAATTTTCTCTTCTCTTAACTCCTTTTTTATTTTTAAAATTCTGTTGTACACTGGCCATTTCAAAAGTCTAGTGTTTCGCGAATCTGATCTTTATCCAAACTTTACTTGTAGCTTATTTATGCGTTTGATTGTCAGAATTTCTTTTAAACCCTCATTCACCCCTCTCTAGATGTTAATTCTAACTACATCACTTGCTGGCCTTGGCGAAGCTCGAGCTTGCTTGGATTAGGTCGGTGAGCTCATGGCTCGCCCAATCCAAGCAAGCCTAAGCTCTGTTGAGGTCGGTGAGCTTGAGGCTCGGTCGATCTAGACGATCCACGTCTTCGTCAGCCACCAGGCAACTGGCCATCGTCGAGGCATGCGACGGTGGAGGAAGGAGGAGGAAGGAGGAGGAAGGAAATGAAAAAAGGAAAAAAGGAAAAAAGGAAAAGAAAGAAAAAAGAAAAATTAAAAATAATAAAATTTGATTTTTTAAAAATAAAAATAATTAAAATTTATTTTTAAAAAATATATAAAAATAATTAAAATTTTTGGTCAATTAAAAATATTAAAATTCATTTTTTTTTTTTTTGTAATTTTTCCCAAAAAATCAAATTGGATAACGAACAAACGGACCCTAAAGTAAGTGCCGTGCAAAACTTTTGACACTTTTAGTTTTCTTTATGCCTATACATATCTAATGGGATTTATTTTCACTCAAATACTTAAGACCATGACTTATGAACCAATTAGAATATCTTAACTTGTTGACAATGTATAGTTTAGCGATGTAAGGATTTCGTCATTTCGTCTGTCACCGCACATTCATACATTCATGCCCCTCAATAATCTCTAAAACCTGTTAAAGGATACTGTATTAGGTCGACTCTTGCTTTGTCTAGGGGGTCGTTTTTCGATGTGGCATATCTCAATTTTAGTCTCTTCCTTGTCGCTGTGTGCTGCAGCTTTGCACAGCAACGACCATTTAAAGTCAACTCGAACAACTTTCATACCAGAATACTCGTCATGGCCAATGGTCTCTATTCTGCCAAACCAACTATAACGAACATTGTTGGCTGACAACCGTGTTGGTGTTGATCATCTTGAGAAACCATCTCTTAAATATTCAATCAAACACGAAGCTCCATTTAGGCCAAATCAATAAATTCAGCTCTGAACGAATTTTGTTCTCTAATCGTTGAGTGTGCAAATGAAATTCCAACAAGATCAGATCATAGAGAATTTGCTAAGAGAGAGAAACTTGAATTCGATACGAAATGGAGGCGATGTCAACTTAAAAGTTTAACACAATTTGATACATCTCGATTCGTTTTCAATGATCTTGTGACCTAACTCTAAAAGCTCGAATCTGAGTGTACAAATCAAGCGTGCGACCTTAGGCCGGCCATTTTATTCTCGCGTGGCGACTTATCTATATCGTTGACCTTACAACAAGAGTAATTGTCGCATTAAAAGAGCAAATGACAAATCTGAAGACCATTTTATAAAGTTGAAGTTGATATGGGGGCAGTTGATCACGCGTAGCATTTGAAATCGCTTTCTTGCATAATATATCAATAGCAATGCGGGAGCGACGCGAAATTTTATGCTTGTGATGCCCCCATCATTTTGGGTCCCAACAAATGCTTACTGGAACATCCCAAACAAAATTCCAAATTTCAATCTTTTCATTTTGTTCCTTTTTTTGTACTTTAGTTTCTTCTGCATAATATCGACCCCAAAGGTTCGACGATTCAATAAAAGTTCACCACTTAAGGATATCTGCCTTAAGATATGGTAAATATTAATCCCCATTTAGTTGAATCCGTCAAAGAGATATGGCGTTCTTCAGTGATACTCTAATTCAAGCGCTCAATCCCAAAATTCATTAAAACACACACTTACCCTCAAAACCTTAGATAGATTTTTATAGATTCAACTTGGAACAACCCTACAGTTATAAACAAATCCCAGGACGTCTGACCTTTATTTCCCAAGACAAGGCTAATTGATCTGCACACATAACATAAATGATAATTTGACTTTAGAAATAACATACATTACATTGGACCCCATAAGAACATAGAAAAACTAAAGGACTATCAGATTTCCCTATCGCAGTTTTTGTACTTTGAATATAAGTTTCTCTACCAGACTCCAAATTGCTTGAAACTTGATTCGGAAGATAACATGAGTGTGATAAGATAATCGTCACTGCTTACGGATATCTAGCCTAGGAAACTATTTGCATATAGTGATAATTTTCAGATGATAAGAAAAATGGATAGAAGATTACTGTGAATAGCACCTGGACTTATTTGAATACCATCTAATATCCACGGTAAAAAGGGTAAAAAGATTGCGAAGATGGCCTATTAACCAGTCCAAAAGATCCACGAAACCGGACAGAGAGACCAAATGCTAAGTTTGTCCTTTGCAACTTAGATTATTCAACAACGCTCGTTAGTTTTCAAGGATGTCACAAGAGAGCGAAAGTCAACCCTTTCTAGAATTGCAAAAGATTGTCTACAATGTTCATTTTAATACCAAAAGTTTTTTCAGATCACTTAAGTGCCAGTTTTTAAAAAAATGATCACTTAAGTACTAACTCCGATCTGGATTGCCGAAAATCCGATGCGACTATATTTTATTAATTTATCATTCCTAAACAACATTGTTTTTTTTTTTGAGCGGTCTAAACGACGTTGTTTAAAAGTTGTAAATATTAATCGTTTGAGTGTCAAAATTTATTTAAAGTGATCATTTTAACGTCATTGTTAAAAAACGATCACTTCAATACTAAGCATGCCATATGAACTAGAGTTTTCAAAAAGATTGCCAAGTCATATTATAAATTTAATTATAAATGCAATGTAATCAACTTAGTCGTAATTTATCGTCGTTGGCACTTAAGTGATCATTTTTTTCTCTAATTTAGTATTTAAGAAAATTGGCAAACTTTTTTAACATTAAAACAAGTGTCATGCACAACATTTGACATTCCTACTGTATTTATCCCAACTGCCTTGTTTGCCGGCGTGATATATAATGATCGAGTCGGGTGGAAATTTTGCAGGCCTGAAGACCGTGCAATTGCAATTTTCCCGAGATTATACACCAAATGACAAGTATTTGGTGACAAAATGTCACATCAACGCCGCGAAGAATAAAAGAAAATAAGTGATTATTTGGAAAGAGGAGGACGGCAAACTTTTTGGCAAGAATAGTTAGACTTGAGCGATAATGAAATTGAAAAAAATTGACTATGATAATATAAGTTATTTGGATGCTATAGTGAAAATACGTACTCTTTGTATCGGCTTGTTGAAACCTGACAAATAATTATAACATACACTGCTAGTATAAATATATCTTTTCACAAGCGGTTTTATCTATCAGTAGTTTGATAGTTCGTGAGCAATGGGATAGTTAAAATTATCAAATCATCATCAAATCAAGGGTGGGTTAGACTGTTTATTTAAAATTTTCTTTACATTAATGCTGTATTCTTTATTTTTCTGAAAATCATTACTGGAAATGGAGAAAAGAAAACAAAATCCCTAGAATAATTATGCATGATGTTATGAAGAATTCGTCACTTCAATTATGGAGCTTATTGATCAGTCATATGCATGTAATGGTCGAGTTATATTACCAACCTATTTACAATGTGAAATTTTGTAAAACTCTCTAAAAGTTAAAGTCAATTAATGAATATGTAATTTAATATTTAATTACCATAACATTTTTCCTCCCATATAGGTTGGACTTTGTGCAAAAACTAAAGTGTGAAAGTATAAATAATTGAGTTGCAAATAGTGGGAGATTTACAAATATTTGAAATCGGAATCTCTCTTGGTCCATTACTTCTTATTTGGGAAATGCAATAACTCTTCAAGAGAGATTATCAAGAAAGAGCTTAAATTTGAGCACACATTTATATATCTTTTCATTTCAGCCCCATATGGATTGAGTTAGGAGATAAATTCGCATACCAAATAAAGACATTTTTAATTTTTTTTGATAAAGACAAATGAAACAACCTAAGTCTCATGAATTCATTTGGTTCTGTCTTGCCACATTGGCCAATAAATCGACCAATTATTCAATGGTTGACTAGTCATCTTATTAATGAAAACAACAAAGTTAGGAGTTTTGAATTTTTTTGAATAAAATTTAGTGTTAACTCGGATGTGGCTTCCTATTTATTGGTCTGTCCATCTCTCTATCGGCACTTAATTGTTGTAATATGAATTCAATCACTTGATTAAGATTTGCAAGTTGACACCTTTCCTACCCCCTACGTACAAGGTAGATCGGTCAATAGATTGGACCTTCTTGCTCTCAAAATTCAGGGTAAATAGGATTTTTAGGCTTTTATAAAATCTTCACTAGTGGTGTGATCACTTATCGTAATTTTTTTTATTGCTGTTGATTCAACATAACCGAAACCGTCGTGTTTGTTTGGATGGGTGATTTAGGGTGTAAATAATAACCATTTTGGTCATAGATACAATTTCTAACTAGAAGTAGATTTTTCTATTTTCATTCTCTAAATGAGTTTTTGAGCAAAAATATGTATTTAATAACAATACAAAAATTTTGTTCCTAGAATAAAAATTTGTTTGATGATGATACAAAATTTCTCCCCTAGATGGGTGGCGGAAGACAGCGAATGGTAGTGGGTGGGCGGCTGGCTAATAGCAAGGGCAAGTTATGAAAAGAATTTTTATTTTTTCTTTCCATTCCAAAAATAGAAAACTTTCACTTCTCATTTTTGTTTCAAATCTATTTGTGAACTAAAAATTTGTTATAGAAATGGAAAGATAAAATTGCATTGCCAATTGTATTTCTGATTCAAATTTGTTCTTGGGAACATAAAAATATATCTAGCTAGAAATAGGATGGTTATTATGCGGGTCCTTAATATCTCGGACCTAGAGATGACATTGTTGATTGCATTGATGATCATCGACTTCATTACATAAAAAGTGTGTCTTGCTACATGATTCGTTGCCTTATTATGCCGATCCTCGAACAACCTCTTCATGTTAGCCATCAAAGTAAGGTTTGGTGCTAACTCTTTGCTAGCTCCTTTGTAAAGTGCCGTGGAATTTTGACGTTGTTACCTTGGCTTGGCTCTACTACTAGAGCGGTCAAGGTCTCGGATTAGGTAGCTGCATAATGAGTTGTTGTCCGCAATGTGTGATCATACCTTGAATGACCTTATTCTTGGCATTGTACCTACTCAATTTGATTACACTGGTTCCATTGTTGAGCGTGCCAAAACATGTTTCGCCGTAATTTAGCTTTGCAACGGAATCTTTCATCAAAAGTCGTTATTATGTTTTTATTAGAGGAGACAGGTTTTGTGACGATTCTGGATGGAAAATATCATAAGTAGACAAGAGAATTGACAACTTTACTTCAAATGGAACCGAATGCATGCAAATTTTGTTGGAATTAAATCGACAACAAAGCCTGAAAACGTAATCACTACGTAAGCTACGTCGGAATTTAATTGACAACAAAGCCTGAGAACGTAAGAATCTTATACCGAACTTTTAATTGATAACCAGGCACCTAGGACACACCGCAAAGATACACCTTAGAAAATCAATGACACGGATTTAAAAACTAGTGCTAAGAAACATGCCGAAACTTAAATAACAACGCAAGTTTGAAACTACAACTACTAGTGCACTGGTTGCTTGAAGAGTACGATGTGACTATTTAAAGCTTATGATCGTAAGCAACTAACGGGGGTTATAAATGATTATCGAACTATTACATTGACACAACTACCATGATGGTTTCTTTAACTCTATTATCTTGACGGTTGCTTTATTCCACTATGTTGATGGTTATTTTTTTGATGGTTGCATCTGATATTGTCGACTTCACTTTTTCTCTAGTCCTTTAAGCATTTGATTCATCAAATTGTTGATAATTCTATTCATAAATAACCAAACTCTAGTATCATCGACCATGTCTAAAACTTGTCTATAATAATCAAAACTGGTCATTTTTTGGTACAAACACTGACTAAGGGCTTCATATCCGATACTCATTACCTCTTTGCTTGGTTGTACAAGGATCCCGCCCGCCCGAGGAGGCAACTATGCTCACCACGCGCTTGCACCAGCACCCAAGCTTCGCTCCTGCTTGGCCCAGGTCCTACGCCTATCGAATCACCGGCTATGACATAGTAAAGCTTCGTGTCTGTCTGAAGAGACTCTCCCCATAACGTAAGATGACATGGGTTTGATATCTATGACGTCCTTTTCTTGGTAAGAAATGCCACCAAGCACCATCTGAAAGTATTGACAAATTGGATTTATACTAAAGGGCATAATTGTCATTGTATTGCTTTAGCCCTAAACCTATGTATATATTGTAAATTACTTCATCAATGCAAGTAAGTTCGCCCAAATTACTCTCTTCTTCGTACATAGTGACCACAATTACCTCAACCTGTGTCGAGCATCATTACCTGGTAAACTAAGTCCCGTCCTTCCACCAAGTTAAAGATAAACGACAAGCTTTATATTGCTCCCGTATATCAGGTGACAGAAGAAAATTGGTTGATCGAGGGACCGCTCCTATCAATTAGAGCCGCGAATAATGGGGATTTAGCCATTTTGGGGGCAGTGATGTCTTTCATTGATGCCCCATATGACCAAATCCTCCAATAACCAACCACTCGACAGGTGGCTCGTCCTAGTCGTGTATGAGCTTCTATCTATCCCGTTCTCATTAACTTCGTGAATACAACCGCTATCACGACAAGCTTAAAATAGCAGTACCCTCATGACCAAGATGGTATCTTGTCTTTCTTAAATATGCATGTTGCAACCCCATCAACTGGGGAAGCCATGGAAGCTCTGAGCGTAGAGCCAGCCCTAGCGAATGAACACGCCCAGGATCATCAACAATATGCCTCTCTTTCTGCTCACACCACTGACCACGGTCATTTTTCCGTCGTTCTGCAATGCGATCTCGAAAACGTTGTCTTCTGCACATTTTGCATGATTGTTTCTCAGCTAAGAATAAGGTTAAACGAATGATTTTGCAGATTCATGGCTTCAAGTGGGATTGCTGTTGGTGACGGGCTTCAACTGTGGATACATACTGAGCTTCTCGAACCTTACGCTGGTGCCTTTGGGTTGGACATGGGGCATCATTTGCCTAGGTGTCGTAGGACTGTACACTGCATATGCTAATTGGCTCTTGGCTGCTTTTCACTTCGTCGAAGGCCAGCGCTTCATTCGCTACCGAGACATCATGGGCTTCCTTTTCGGTCTGTCTCTTCACTCTCAACGGATTAAGCTCCAAGCTGAGAGGAGTTTTGTTTCGTTAACTTATTCTTTTTGTCATATAATTTGAAAAATCTCCTCTTTTTCATTACGTGAAGGCAGGAAACTGTATTACATCACTTGGGTTTTCCAGTTTCTAACCCTGCTTCTTGGCAACATGGGTTTCATCCTTCTGGGAGGGAAAGCTCTCAAGGTATGCGATGATGAACTAAGACTGATTAACTGTTCATGAGAATATACATAACTTGTTTTGAATATTGACAGGAGATAAATTCAGAATTCAGCGAAACTCCCCTGAGGCTTCAGTACTACATAGGCATGACAGGAGCAGCATATTTCACGTTTGCTTTTCTGATCCCAACCATGTCTGCCATGAGAAGTTGGCTGGCTGTCTCTGCAGTCCTTACTTTCAGCTACATTGGACTCCTCCTGATGGTGGTCATCAAAGACGGTAGAAATGTTTCCTTATCAAAACATATATTTCCTTATTATATAGCCAGAATGGATTTGGACAGCTATGTGCACCAGTGCAATTACGTCTGTATGCTAGATACGTAACTGTCCTCCATAAATGTCGTATCTATAATCAGAGTTGTCTAAAAGTAATGGTTAACCTTTTCTCGATAGGGAAATCCGACGAGAACAAGAACTACAATCTCAAAGGAAGGAAAGTCGACCAAGCCTTTGGTGCATTAGGTGCGGTTTCAGCCACTATTGTCTGCAATACCTCTGGTCTATTACTAGAGATTCAGGTAGATACCTCAAGTTTAGCATTCAATTCATACACGGATAATCAATCACTGTCACTACGTAAGTATGAATAATGGAGTATGGATAATGCAGTCAACTCTTCGCAAGCCGGTGGTGAAGAACATGAGGAAGGCCTTGGGCTTGCAGTACACGGTGGGCCTAATAGTGTACTACGGCGTGACCGTGGCCGGTTATTGGGCGTACGGGTCCGACGTGTCCGAGTACCTCCCCGAAGAGCTTAGGGGGCCCAAATGGGTGAAGGTTTTCATCAACTCCTCCGTCTTCCTCCAATCTGTAATCTCCCAACATGTAAGATGCTTCTCCTAACTAGACTTCTACTTGCTCCTTACCGGGCGGATTGAGCCTAATCGTTATTCAAGCCCATTCCCGACCGAAAAGGTACGTAGGTGGGCTGAAAGGTGGATCGGCTGTGCTTTTGAATGATTAAGTGCTTCTCTCAAGGCTTCTTAATGCACACGCATAAGCGTATGTGTGTAAACATAGTTTCTTCGTACTCCAAATATAAGTAGTCCCTAGTGAAAGTTGTGAAAAATGATTCCGTCAATATTATGACGATAGAAGATCAGACTATGCGGCAGCTAATTTGACAGCAATCGGAGAAACTTGCTTTGCTTCCTTGGAATTTCTTTCTGAATCTTGGAACGTGAACTTTTCGTCATCTAAAGCGTGTCTGTTTCAATGGCTACTAGATGTTTGTGGCACCGATTCACGAGACCTTAGACACCAAGTTCCTGAAACTAGAGGAGACCATGAACTCGGCAACGAATCTAAAACGACGACTGCTCTTGCGAGCTGCCCTTTTTGCAATAAACACCTTCCTGACCGCTGCTTTTCCGTTCATGGGAGACTTCGTCAACTTCTTTGGCTCCTTCACGCTCATTCCCTTGGTTTTTGTGTTTCCCAGCTTGATCTTTCTCAAGGTAAATTCATCATCCATGAATCACTGCAAAACCAAAAGGATCAATTCTGACCATTTAAATTTTTGAGCAGGTGAAGGGAAAAATAGCAAGAATGGAGAAGAAGGCGTGGCATTGTTTCAACGTGGTGGCGTTCTTGTTGCTGGCGGTGGCTGCCACAATTGCAGCGGTTCGATTGATCATTGACAATACACGCACGTACAGTTTTTTTGCTGATACATGAATCCTACGTAGCTCATATAAATACGTTTACTGTTTATATCATCGGGACGGTGTTGTCCATGTGATAGCAATTGTGTACTGTCTCTAGATTTCAAGCCTTACTTAGTGTGTATACCGTGAGCAAGAGGCCTGGAAAAGAAGTGCTTTTCTGTAGTCATCCTGTTGTGGGATCCCCCAAAAAGAGAGAGAGAGAGAGAAATTTCCGGGTAGCGCACATTGATAGTGCTGTCTTAAATGACTGATTTCCATGATAAGATTCGTGATCCAATGGAGTCGGCCCCGACAGAAACCGGATTAGCAAACTATCGTAATTAAAAAGTACACAATACGTCGTGCTATAATAGTATAGAAACCACTTTTCCAAGTTCAACATACAACAAATGATCATCAGGCGAAATTACAGCTTTGCTCACTCTAGTAGTGAGAAACATTTTCTCCGTGAGGGCTTGTATGCAGGATTAGTCCACTGCTGGTGTGTTTGTTGCAATAACAGTTTCTTACTTGTCCAGAAAAAGAGAAATTATCTCTTTTCAGCTTATTTAGTCTAGGCTGATAGTGCTGTGATAGTATCAAGAGGACATGAAATCTGAAGAAAACTTCTAAGCGCGTATGAATCTGATCCACTGAGAAGTGCTGGGAATCCCTCCATTAACGACTGTGAGCATGTAATAGCCTGACGGCGCGACGTAAGGAGATGGAGGGGCTTTGACCGTGACATGCACCCACCCCTTTGTTGCATCTCTAACCATGTTCTTGCTCGAAAGTTTGAGCAGCCTCTGATTCATTGATAAGGAATGCGTTGTGAAGGGCGGCGCATAGGCACTAAACTCGACCACTTTGCTCGGCCTCCTCCCCAGCCAGAATCGAACTGTGAAGTCTTCACCATACTTGACGCTGAGATCACCTCGGGTTTCTATCGTGACATTTTCCGGCCGGTATTTATGGTATCTTCTGTCCATGTAGTGCGGTATGAATGCTTGTAACCTGAGTTCGGTAGGGTAAGTCACGTTTTCGAACATGTATTGCCGGTTTGGATTCCCGCCAGCAACCAAAATCCTCCCATCAGGGAGAAGACTAGCAGAGGAGTGATAAAGTCTTGCTATATTAGTGGACGTGAGCGTCGAAAACCTTCTTCCGAGTGTCTTCTCTGGCTCGTAAAGGTACGGCACGAGGGAAGGATCCGCTGCATTGTTCCAACCAGCGCTACCTCGCCGAGCGCCGTTGATGATTAGGATGTGGCCCGTGGGAAGGATTATCATGTCGTTCATAAGGCGTCGCCCCGGCATGTTTTCCATCTTCCACTTGTGCTTGTTTCCCGTGATCTCCATTCGACCGCAGCTCTTTAGTCCCTTCAAGAACTTGCCCCGTCCGGCTGCTCTATGAGCTCCTGGTGCTGCTCCCCCGCACACCATCACTTCCACCTTGCGGAATTGGTGGCCGTGCTCCAACGGAAGGATCACCGACGAACCTGAGCTTGGGTAGCTCCTTGATCCTTTTCCGGGCATCCGGGGGAACGTTTTGACCACCTTGTGTCGTCTATGGTCGAAGAGGATCGAATCTCGGTTGGCGAAAATAAACAAGTTGCCATCTGAGGAAAGGTGAAGGAAGGGATACAGATTGTTTTCTCCTCCATTTCCGTCATACGTTTGGCGCAAGAAGGGAAGATCATGAGATTCGTCCAGCAACGACAACTTGGGTACGAATTCGTAGGAAAAGACTCTTCTTCCGCCCACCACGAGGACCCGATCGTTCTCGGGGAGTTTTTGATTGGAAGCGTACCATCTTCTAGAGGACATCGATGTCTTCGGTTGCACCCAATCACACCGGCCATCCCGACAGGGCCTGAAGTATCTGATTCTTCTAGAGCCGTTGCCATATCCGCCGGTTTGAAGAAGCGTTCCGTCGCTCAAGAAAGAACCCGAGGAACACCAAGGATCAGTCTCAAGCCTCATAGCTCGGATGTAATTGCTGGAAATGTCGTATTCGATAGAGTGAGCGTAGCAGGACTCATCAGAAGAATCGTCTGCACACCTTCTTCCACTCGTGAAGCTTCTGCGGAGACGGTAGCTGGATGGGCCGGCACCCGTTTGGTCGAACATAATGACGGTATTGAGGTGAGTCACCGCCGTGTGCATAGCCACCACTCCAGTATTGTTCAAGAGAAGTTGCCATCGCCCCTTCCTTGCTCGGCAAAGCGCAGGTTTTTTGAGCAAAGCAATGGCAATGATCATCAATTCGACGAGAAGGTATACATGGTTTCGAGCTGCCATGGCAGTGTTTTAGGAGTTCTTGTAAAGTAAAAAAGACGGTCCATTTATACATGAACGTTTGCAATTCGGCCCGACCGAGTAGGCACTCATGCATTTTGGGATTGCGTCTGGTACGCAAAACTCCGAAAAAATTGCCACAAACAAGCAGGCGATAAGGGAAACACTCTTTGTGCCTCACCCTTTCCGATGCCAGTGTCCTCGCAGTCATGCAATCAGGACACACTCACATACACCGAGTTCAAAAAGACAGTAGGCCAAAACCAAACAACAGAAAGGTAAGAAAGAATTGATACTGATGCCAAATGATTACCTGATTAAAAAGACAACTGAACATGGAACAAATTCAACCATATTCATGTTCATACCAGAAACAGAACAAGGAGACTAGAAAAGGGTTATTCATCCGTCAAAGTGAGTGATGGTTCCATCTTCTCTGTTAAAGCAAGAATGCCCGACTGAATCCTAGCCGTTCTCAAGCTACTTGGAACTTCCTTCGAGTCCTTCAAAACACGAACGAGACAAGTCCACGAGGTATGTACAGTGGACAAATGGGGATTGCATTATTTTTGGTCTTACGAGATGTCCATTATAGGATCTGCCTAAAAAATGACGACAAAGTTCTCAGCAATGCACACGAAAGAAGATTAAGTTTGGAATATTAGACAAATGTAATCTGGCAAAAAACCTTGATAAAAGAAGTGGATCTTCCTTTAGTAGAGCTTTATTCTAGTCTCGATGAAACCACGACAAATGGGGCATGAGTCCAGACCTTGTCCACACTCGCAGCAGGTCTGCAAATAAATTCTTAGCTTTCAAATGCATTTGCTGAAATTTTTTAACAAAAGTAATAGAGAATGCAAATGCATGGTGGAAACTGGAAGCAGGCCAAGGGGGGAAATTCAGGAAAAAAACAAATTACCTGATGACCACAATTGAAAGCCATATCCTTTCGATTAGTCAGGCAAATAGGACAATCCTGAAATGATGATAATTAAATTAGAAAACTGTAGATGATTCTCCTGAACGATTGGCTATATATTACGTCGATCTCGTATGGATCTGCACCCCATCAGCATCCTCTAGCGATTGACAATCTTATGACATACCCACGAAAAGGCTCACAACTCAGAGAATCATTGCAACAGGAACATACTTTTGGCATAAATACAGGCAAGCAACTGTAGAGAAGTTAGCCACCACAATAGAAGATGAAGGATGAATTACATGATTATCAGACGTAGAACTTGAAGCAGTTGTGCCAGCAAATGTATCGTGTCTAGCAGAAGGTGGTGCACTTGGTCCAAAACTGCTTGATCGTGAAGCTTTCGAGGTGCCTAAAGAAGCCGCACCATATTGAGGAGGAGGGAGAGATACCCGTTCTATCGCTTTTCCCCTTCGAGAACTGCTAGATGGAATGGAATTTACATGAACTAACAAAAGGGAAGGCTTCGAAAGAAACATTGTACTAGTGGCGGTAAGATTCACAACTTAATTTTACAAATATTATCCCATTACCCCAAAATATTTAGCTCCAGTGTTGCTCTATACTGGGTAGGTATTTCCATCAAGGCTGCAAGAGCAAACTCTGCTTCTTTTCTGGATCTGTCCATAGTCTTTGACATTATTTCTGTGAAATTGACAAACTACAAAGGAACAAACTCAAACTTGAGAAGTATGCACGAAAACAAAAGACAACCCGAGTTAAAGCTGTGGGAGAATATGCTAAGGAAAACGTGGATGGAACTAGCAAGATACTTGCCTGAAAATTATCAAAGGCTCGGGCAGGAATGTTATCATCAAATTCTTTCATCATGTCCCATGGTCCATCACCAACGCCAACTAGTATAATTGACAGGGGATAGTCACTGTCCAAAACAAGGCACCTTAGAAAGCCAATAGGGGGAATAATCAGGTGACTAAGGGAGCCAAACTTGGCAGCAACAAATACCTTGCTTTCACTATTGCTTCGACAGTACTTTTCTCCTGTGGGCTTAGCTGGCCACGGTCGGTATCGACACTTCTTGTCACCTTTAACAGTACATGGATGACAGACATTGTTAGAGTTCTAATAAGAAATTATCTGCAAGAACAAGTAGTCTGTGTACTCAAACTAATGAAATGGAATGCTTTCTGCTTCATGGCATTCTTCTGCATACTTTGGTATCAAATGTCCGTCCCAAGAGCAAGATACGTTGCTCAACATTCAAGCACAACTTGTAGAAAACAGCATGCCTTTCACATGAACTTAAGAGTCGTAATTTGTATTAGGAGAATGCTGAACAGAGCTGCACAGGCATCTCAGTAAAACACTCCAATCAGAGTGGTAAATCTCAGGTTGCAATTTGGCAAATGGTTCTTAAGTGGCAATAATTCAATTCAGTGGACAGTGGATATACCCAGAAAAGTCCTAAAACATCTGTCAATTCACAAGAAAAGCCCCATTTAATATAATTGTTGTGGCTTACAAGTTGCCTTGGAAACTGTAAGCTTAAATGAAATGCACTATTTGTGACAATTCTCTTAGAAAAGCCATTCTCCATATTTAAATCCAATGTACAAAATACAAACTGTATACCTGCCCATCAGCAATTATTACTAGCACATGGTATTGGCCACCACTTTGTTCGACTATTGTAATGGCCATTTCAATAATGGGAGCAAATGAGGTTGGGCCTACCATTGAGAAAATTGGGTAAGTAAGCTGAAAATTTTAGTGAAGGCAATGGACGCCTGGGGGTTGGGGAGCAAGAGAGAGAGTTGCCAACCTGCAAGTCGTAGTTGAGGTACCAATTCTCTATAACGTGTCAAAACCTCTTCAAATCCGTTACAAAATTTCTCATCAGGAAAGAAACTAAAAACTTCTTGATCATGAGTTGAGGCTGCCAACACAGAACTAAGGATCTCATCAATAAGTTTAACTAGCTAAAACATAAATTAACAGTTAAAAATTGATACCATCTCCAAATCCAAAACATGGAATTAGGTTGTCTTCATCAAAGGATGACAGTGTTTTCCCAATTATTGATATTGCCTGTTCGTAGGGATTTTGACCATCTCCGATGTGATGCAGGCTTCTCCGGTTGAATGACCTTCCACCTATTATAGAAGAAAATCAATCTCCTAGACCCAGAACCCTAAAATGACATTTTTTGTACCTATATGACCAAACCTGTCCATTCATTGCTTTTTGTGAAATCAATACCAACAATCAGGTTTGAAGACTCCAGGCCAGCACGTGCCAAGGCCTCTGTAACCTGAGAAAAATATTCTATCTTTGAGATTAGAATCTAGAAAGAAAAGCAATGAATGCAAGAACACCAAAAGCACACTGCCATCAATGAGAACCATCGACCTCACATCTAGCAATTCCACTTTAAACACTACTCCAAGTGAATATGACATTCCACCACTTTAATAAGAGTTGGACTAGATAAAAAGTGAGCTCGAAAAAAATAATGGAGTTGAAAATGTATCAGACCTGTTCCAGGCTAGTATAATCATCATTTATTTTTGAGAATTTCCTTTCAAGCTTCCTCTCTGAATGAGGAGGGTAACCACCATAGCTTGAAGAAGGAGGCGGGGGTTCATACATAGGTTGTGGCGCATAGTCATGTGCAGGTTGAGGATATGCTGGATATGGATAGCTCTGATGACTCCACGACTGTGAACTTGAGGGGAATGGAGAAGGTTGTCTCGTTCTTGCACGTTTTGACATAAAAGAACCCATGAACTCCTCACAAAATACGAATCTTCTGCAACATGCCACGGGTTTCAATCATAATAAGGTGATAAAACTCCAGTGACAGAGAACGGAAAGTCTGAATTTGAAATGAACTTCATTCAGGATATGAAAAAGACGTGACCCAACATCAACACAGTGATCCTGAAATAGTTCTGCCTTGACAACAAAGCTGGACATATATCCACATAATTACATTTTTTTTTTTATATATAAGAAATTCAAAAATTAACGGCGTCTTCAGATTTTCATAACCAAGTGCGGTCTGTGATTATAATGAACATCAAGATAAGCAACAGAAATCTATCTGTTACCCAACGGACATTGCTTCCCTCGTCTGCATACATGCTTCAATTTCAGATAAGCGAAGTTATGACAGAGATGCATCAGCAGGAGAACACTTCCAGCGGAAACAAAAATCGGATAGAGAAGAACAATCTAGGGCAGAGATGAGGAACAATTCAATCCTTCGCGCTAAGGCCTCTTGCCATGCTCCTTTTCCAAATGTCAAGATACTTTTTTCAACGACAATAAATTAATGCCTGTGTTTCTGCTTCTATTTATCAAGCAATTATCCCCCATATCAAAAAAGCGCGCACCCTTTCCCACTTCTCCACGTTGCGAAACGCGACATCACTGCATATTCGCTGATTCACACCCACATTTTATAATCAAAGCTTTATACTTTCATACTTTTAAGTGCAAATCCGAGCGACCCACAAACGATTTCTCAGTTCTTGCAGAGAATAAAGCGTGCAAAACAGATCAGGAAAGGAAATGGAACTTGCCCTCCATT
This sequence comes from Eucalyptus brandiana, assembly GCA_014182725.1. Taxonomy (NCBI): domain Eukaryota; kingdom Viridiplantae; phylum Streptophyta; class Magnoliopsida; order Myrtales; family Myrtaceae; genus Eucalyptus; species Eucalyptus brandiana. The sequence goes on from CM024669.1 coordinate 1,326,371, forward strand.
AAATTTACAGTAAACAACAAATTGACTCTGACCTTGTTGAGAGGAGACAGCATATGCTCGAGCGGGGTCAACAGAAGAGAGTCAAGTCTCCCTGGGCAGCGAAGTTCATCGGATCTGGAAGCGAAGAGGATGTGGGAACGCGATATAAATGGCCAGAAAGGCGAAGAGGGTGATTTCCAAGAAGTTTCGCTGGACGCAGAAAAGAGGGTCCTCTTTCTTGCAAGATGTCGCCAACCGTACTCCACTTGGGACATAGTGGGGGCTACAGGACGAGGCTCGTCGTCCTAGAAATAATGCCGGAGATTAAAAATTAGCACCGCCACACGCGGCTTTGGTTACATGGGTCTGAGCCTAGTGCCAGTCCATTATTATAACAGGTTCTGATCCGACTTCAAATCATTGGCGATGACCCTGTTCAACATAGTGAAAGCAACTCAACATGGATCTATACTTACATCATCGAGAAGATGACATCCGGGTGCCCCTATCAAATGACCAACTCCAATTTCTTATGCACCATAGGATTAAAAAAAAAAAAAAATTGTTCTTTTTTTTAGTGTTTTATGGGCACGTTCTTATTAAGCTTCCCACGTGATGCATTAGTTGTAGTTTATAGTAAGGAATATAAAGTTATAATATCTAATATACAATATATAAGTTATGCGCTTCATTTCAAATGTGGAGATGAATCCCACTACATGTTCATATTCACATCAATTCAATTAAAACAAACTCAACTTAGGAAGAGCAAGAGTAACAAAAGTCGAAGGATTGGACTGCAAAGCGACTAATAGACTAGCCTGCGAAAAGGAAATGGCCCTATTTCAATCCACATTCCACATAATGTGCCAATTAGCCCATCCTTGCTTATGCCTAGTAGTAGTATTCTTGGGACTAGGGTCTTAAATGTCACACCTCAAATCTTATAAGAACAGGGAAAAGATATGGCTGTCATTCCATTCAAAAGATGCACCTCAAACACAAATTTCATGTCAAAATATGCATACATTCAATTATCTCCACTCAACTCATATTCAACACACAACTACCAAAAGCTCATTGTCAATAACATTCTCATCTTGATTGTCATTGTCCAAAGAATCTAAAAAGATTGGAATGAATGAGATGGATAACCATAGCTCAATGAGTATTGTATATTTCTTCTAACTAGATCAAACATCTATTGTGCATATTTGTAAAACCATATCGAATTCATTGAATTCCAATCCAACAATATATCATATGAAAAATGAGCTTTGTATCTTCAACAAAGTTTTATACATATCAAAAACATTTGTTTCATTAGCAATATCAAAGCAAATATCAATGGTCCAATATATTGATAAATCTCATCAATATACATATCAATAATATTCCATTATCAATTTCATAGCACACATCAATGGTCTATTCTATTAATCTATCTTATGCTCAATTTTCAACCATGGTCATGACACAATGATAGCAATAAGGCAATCAAGATTCTCTCTTGACAAGATTTATACCTATTATCAGCTGGTGACTTGGCCCAAAAGGATATTCTCAAACTAGTATGCATACCTAGAAACGGTTAACCTGGTTTGTAGTGATATTGAACATCAAACTATTATTGTACAATATTAGAAATCAAATCTAGAATCCATCTCATAAACCAAAATCCATTTTTACAAACCAAAATATATATCCTTTCACAAATCAATTATTTCCACAAAACCAATCAAGAATTGGCATTATAATTCGTTTTCACAATACCAAACATATACCTTTCAAAAATCATATTCACAAATCAATACATATAACTTTTTTGCAATCCATTTCATAAAGTATTTCTTAAACCATTTTACAATAATCAATCATAAATTGTTTCAAAAAATGTTTTCCATGCCATTTCAAATAATCAAAAGGATAGAAAATGCTCTATCAAGATTTTATGCATCAAATATGTTATAAATATCACCTTTTCCCTTTAACTAAATCATACCTTTACATAACATATCTAATCCTTTTCATTTTCAAAATACAAGTTCAGAAATTCAAAATATAGATAACACCATCCATATGAAAATACCCAAAATCAAACAAGGTAGCTATTCAAGTCAACGATCTGTAATCATATCAATTAAACGAGAATTGACGTCAAAACCAAGTAAAATACTACATAATTGGCTAAACTAAGCTTCATCACTAATAAAATGACTACCACATGTCGATAAAATGCTCACTAAAAGCGATTATTCAAAGTTATCCACAATGCGAAGTCTGCTCGTGGAACTCTAAAATTTCAATCCAATTAACATGTTACTTCAAAGGCATAAGGACACTAAGAGTGTCAAATGTTTCATACAACGCTCACTTTATGCCAAAAGTTTTCGCAGCTTACTTAAGTGCCAAATCAAAGAAAAAGACGATCATTTAAGTGCATTTAATGATAAATTTCGGCAAAAATGTTAATTGACTTTTATAATAAAAAGTTAAATTCGAGTTGGCATTTTTACATTTAAAATGAGTCCATATGGACATATAAACAGCGTTGCATGAAAGGACATGGCTAATTTATCTAAAAATGATGTCGTTTTTATAAATTGCGCTGAAACTGCCACGAAATTAAGTGGGAGGTTTTTTTTTTTTTTTTTTTTTTGGGAGGGGGGACGTGAACCTCATAACAACTATAATTGGATTTCACAATCCAAATTTCATATAATTTTGAATTTGTGCTATAATTCTGAAAACTATTCTGGTCGAACAGTTGAAATAAATTCGGCTCGATGACGTCTTCATAGCGTACACGCAAAGCCTCCTACTTTCTTCTTTCCCGTCCTTTCTTTTCTTTCCCCTTTCTTTTCCTTTCTCCATGGTTGCGTGCTCTCCCTTATCCCTTTATGTCTCTTCCTTTTCTTTTCTTCTTTTCTAAAGCCCGCTTTTTGACTTAGGTCAGAAAGAAGTAAAAAAGAAATCATCACCTACGATGGACCAAGTAGACGTAAATAAATGAGCAGTAGAACTATCTGGACTGGGGGTCTTATCTCCATTCATAGACCATAGAGCTTCCTTAAATTTTTCCCGAGTCATGTGCACCACTGAACTTTACTGCAGATAAGTGTACATTGCTCATCTGAAGTACCCCAGGCTTTTATAGAAATCAATAGCAGCGCAATCAACAGTTTCATGCCTTTCTATTTCCCCCCTCCCCTTCATCATAATGAGATACCTGAGGGTCCTCTATGAAAATAAACAGTGTTTTGATCACCAATCTAACCCATTGGACTCTCGATTTCTGCATGTAGAAAGACTCTTCAAAGGATTGAAGCTACCAAAGCTTAGATCTCAAAAGAAATTCCTCCTCCAGAATGGAAGGACATGGATTGCCTGAGTGTATTGTCTGCCGCAGAGACAAGAGATCCACTTATAGCTGATTCATGGGCTGAGGAAGCTGATGGGAATGTTCCCTCTTCAAAAGCTTCAGGGCGTGTTTAACATTTGAAAGCTTTTGACAAAAAATAAAAGCTGGTGCCCCATGTTCCTCACAGTGCAAAGCCCTATTCACAACCACCAGAAAGAGGGGATACTACCTACTCCAGTAATTAAAGAACCTACATGGATGTCCAAGATTAAGTTCTTGAAGCTTGATTAAACCAATAATCCACGGCTGCTAATGAAATGAAATCAGCATATGAATTTACAAATGAGCTCATCCATGCTTCATTACAAGAACCCTGTCCGACTTCCTTTCTACAAATCCAACAGGCCTCCTATTTGTCCATGTAAAGAAATAACCATTATACTGCCAGATTATTCAAACCAGCCTCAGATTGAGCCAACTTTAAAGTCATCCATATCGTGAACGACAAGCTTTATCAAGATTACTCTATGAAAGAAAATGCCACACAAATCTCTTCTCCAAGAATTTTGGATTTTTCAAAGCTACTCCTTAAATATCTAGATATTTTCTTTTAAGATATTTTAAGAAGAATATGTGGCGAATAGATTGGCCACTTCTAGTATTCTCTATTAATATCTAGAATCTAAGCAGATATTTTCTTTAGAAATATGTGGATAATAGATTGGCTAGCTTTCCCTAAAAATATTTTAGGAGGTAATCATACCTCCTTGTTGGCAAAGACATGCATGATAACTATTCCGTTTCTCTATTTCTTTGTTTATCTGTTCTCTAAAATAAGTTTCGAATAGAAATTCGTTTGGTAATGCAGTTTCGTTTTTCTATTTCTGGAACAAAATTCTACTTTAGAAATAGATTTTGATAAGAAATTAGAAGTTAAAATTTTTAGTTTTTCTATTTCTAGAATAAAGTGATAAATGAAAACTCTTTTCATAATTCACTCTCGTTGCTGTCAATCGCCCAATTGTTGCCTAAGGTACATTGGACGCCCGTCACTTGTTGCAGATTGCCACTCGCCCATGGGACACAAGATGTTAGATGCGTGCCATCGATCGTCGACGGTCGATCAGTAGTCGTTGGTCGCCATCCCTCGCTCGCCACTGCCCACCCTCTTGCCATTGGCCTTCGGTTGCCAAACGTTGCCCGCCCGTTGGCCATCGGTTGTCGGATGTCACCCACCTAGCTCTTGCTGCTGATTGCCAGTTGTTGAATGCCGAACGTCAGTTGTTGGACATCGATCGCCTGCCTACAGCTAGATGTTGGATGCTTCCTACCACCACTTGGGAGGGAGAAATTTTGTATGGTTATTAAATGAATTTTTATTTCAAGAACAAAAATTTTGTAAGGTTATTAAACACACAATTTTGCTTAGAAACTTGTCCAAGAATTTGAAATAAAAAAATCAATTTCTGGAACATAATGTTTATCATGTGCACCCTAAATAACCAAAAAATGCTCTTACTTGGGTGTGCCCTTAGCTCCTAAGAGCTTATTTGGTAACTATTATGTTTTCTAGAACAATTTTTGCTCAAAAATAAATTTTTTCTGATTTTGTTTCATTTCTAAGCATTTGAAGGTGTTTGGTAATTACTAAAACTTTTATTCCAAGAATTTAAAAAATATAAATGCATTCAGTATGATACTCAATTTTTTTTTTTTTTTTTTGTGATGTAGAATCTCTTTTAAGTTTTTAATAATTTTAGGAGATTTTTTTCTTGTTTCCTTCTCTTCTTCTTCATTCTCTAGCCGGTTGCTGGCCTTGGCGATGGCTAGTGACCAGCCTGACGAGAGTCGGCAACCTTGCTAGCCCTCGGCAAGATTGAGCATCATCGGTGGCTGGGCGAGACTCCGATGAGGTCGTTGGACCTTGTCTTTGGTTAGTCATCAGCCATCATCAAGCTTGACGATCAACTGGCGGAGGAAGAAGATGAAAAGAAAAGGAATAAAAAAAGAAAGGAAAAAAAATTGACTTGATTCTAGAATTGTTTTTGGGAACAAAGAATTAACTTTTTTCTATTTCTTGATTTAGTGGAACAAATCTATTTTTGAGAATAGAAAAAATAGCTGATGTTATCAAATGGTTTTTAGTTCTTTTAATGTTCCAAGTAATAAAATAATAGAAATAGTCAAGAATTAGTTGATTACCACATAGGTCCTTCGGGAGTGTATAAGAATTTCTCCAAACTAATATCGTAGAAAGTGTCTCTAATAAAAGGAGTGGTTTTTTTTTTTTTTGAATGTGCTTTGTGTCTTTTTCAACATAATCGCCTTAGATATCCGCCTTAGAAAGGTATCGGATTGAGTTGAAATCGCCTAAAAACACGCCAAGAAAAAGAAAGTCCGAAATGGATGATGAGGCGGCCTTTATGTCAAAATGATGCCGCATCTTCAAAACGTTGTCTCTCTCTATCATTCATTTTAAGTGGTCTCTTTCTGACAAGTGACGAATCAAGCGACAAGAGAGCTTCAAGGGTGAAATTAGGGGCATAAATAGTTCGGATTCGGTTTTTCAAAAAAACCAAACCAATAAGGAAGTTTATTCAACCGAACCTAAATTTGATCTGAGTTGAAATTGAACCGAATCGAAATCTGGATTCGGTTTTTTTTTTTTTTAAATTTAAATTTTGTTTTTGTTTTGTTTTTTTCCCCTGCATGCATTCCTTTCTATAAATTTTTATTTTTCTAAAAATTAATTTTTAAATTAATTTTATTCTTTTTTTTTTCTTCTTCATTGTCCGGCCAGCGACCGGACAACGAAGAAGAAGAAAAAGAAACAAAAAAAAAAAAAATAAAGAAAAGAAAAAAAGAAAAGAAAAAAAGAAAAGAAAAAAGAAAAAAAAAAATCAAAAAACATTTTTTAAAAATAAAATAAATATTTTAGATTTTATTGGTTTGGTTCGGGTAACCAAACCCATAAAAACTAAACCGGTTAAAAAGTTTTGGTTTTTAATGAAAACCGAACTGAAAAAAACCAAACTTTTTGGTTTTGTTCGGTTCAATTTTTGGTTCGGTTTTTGACACTCCTTGGAAATGGCTCACTAGTGTAGTTCAATTGCAAAAGGGTCTCTGTTATTATTCTCTGTGTTGCTATTGTTATCTTGGGTTCCTTCGTTTTCTTCTGTGCGAGTGCTGGCTCTGAGACTCAGATTCAGAACATGCAGTTTATGTGTAGTGATTGACAAGTATTGATAGAGGCTCAAGAAGTAGAAGAAGATATGAAATAATTGTACCCAAAAAGAAAGCCAAACAACCGCACTCCACCCGGTACTGTTTAAGAAACCAAACTAAGCGCGCTAAATTCGATCTCTCCACCAAAAACCAGGCCAAGTGGTCAAAACAACCCTGTCCTCCAAGAACCAAACCAAGTGTCTCAAACCCACAAATTCCACCAAAAAAGCATCACTCACGTCGGCCATTCTTGATAAGTCCGAGCTCAAGAAGTTCAATCCCACCTTGAAAATCAAAGGGCTGAACACGACCTCGAAACTCTCCAGTTCCACCAATTTTGGGTTTGAAGAAGAAGGGAAATGGCTCGATTTGTCCCAAATTCAAATTTGGGACAAACAAGTTTAGCAAGGTTGTTTAGGGCATTTATGCTGACTTAGAGCACTGGCGAGCCACGTTAGTGGAAAAATATGTTAAAATATTGCTGTGGCAGATTTCTAACATCCCAATTAGGCAATGATACTTAAAAGATTGTTTTTCTAATTATCAAAGTGGCACTAAAGTGATTCATCGAAAAGTTTCGATATCGAATTGGATGAGTTGCTAGAGTTAAGGCAATTCTAGTGTCTTTTTTACTCCCAGAAGTAGGCATATGTATTACATCCCCAATAACTGAACAGCAATTATATGCCGAGCAGAAGCAGATAATGCTTGAGCCTTAATAGTGTCATCATACAACTCCCATATCCTTTTTAGATGATTAAATGAATAATTGCTAAAAACATGCCCAATAGGAAAATAAGATCTCATTATATGCTTTATCTTTACTTCGCCAACTTTGGTTTCAGATAAGCCAAAAAGTTGTTTGTCATTCGTCGTAATTAAGGACTTAAACTCACTGTCCTTTCAAGGTTCATTAAAGCCTCAAAATCTTCCCGGAAAAAGACGTCCATGGCATTAAACAAGAGCTGGAATGACCAGATTTTTGCTGCAAAATGTTCACCATGATACCAGAAATTTGCTTATGTGTAGATCTAGTCCTCCTTGGTAAAATAGAAGGAATAGACTTGGCTTCTTTTCCGAAGGATCAAACCAGAGTTGTATTCTCTGAATCATCCATGACAGGGGCGTCAATCAATTCAGGCATATCAGCCAAATCCTCATTAAAGCATTGTTCTTTGCCGGAGCAGAAAATTTATTACCCATATCCAAATTCACCAGAGAATTATTGTCGACAGTATTTTCGTGAATTGAATCAGAAATCTCAGGGTCTTTATAAATTGTTGCTTACCCATAGGATTACTCTTTTCCTTGGAAATCCATTGTTTCACCACAGGTTTCCTCAGAAGACAAGAAGAAGCAACATGACCAAGTTTACAGCAAGCAGAACTTGAAGTCGCGATCCAAATAGGCTTCATTGTAGCGTTACTCCCTAACTCTGAATATCATATTGCCAAGGACGAAAAATAAGAGGGATATCTCTCTCTTCCCCATAAAGGATTCAAAGTTGCGAAGACAAACCAAAAGGAAGTTTTTTCCTAAGATTTGTCCAGTCAATGCAGAAGCCCATTTCTTTAAGCCCTCATCAACCATAGCTCAAGGTACACAAACCCTTCTACTTCCATTAATCGATTCTGGTCCATAGAATTTGATCAATTGATTAGGGTTATCCTCCTGAACAAGGATCTGCTTCCACAAACGAGAATCAAAAGTACCTTGGTGCACCCCCAAATCAATCGAATGAAGACTTTGCTTTTCATTCACGAAACTCAAACTTTGCTTTTTGAGACAGAATGCCAAATCCCCATTATCTTGAAGGGATCTTCCAAGAAAATTAAATCACGCAGAAGAGATAGATTTCCATGCAATGCATTTTCGGCTGAATGCAACAGCTTTTCTAAGGAGAACTCTCGGGATGACTTTCTCTCTCCTCAGCAAATGAGAGAGAAGCCATAAAAATGTGCCATATCTACACTTTCCTCTACTTCTTTTCCAACAAGAGCCCCGCGTCTCCATGGATTTCATTGTGAACTTGCCGAAGTCAGAAAGCTGTCGGACCCTCATGGTTATAGTGGATTTATTTCCCAAGTATGCGATGTTCGTGCCCGCATATAAAGATTGTCCAGTTGAGGAGACGGCCAAGCTATTCATGAAGCACATCATTAAGAATTGGGGAGTGTCATGAACGGTCGTGAGTGATTGCGATCCTCAATTCACAAGATGATTCTAGACTGAGCTCTTCAAGTTGCAAGGGTCGAACAGTAACTTTTCCATGAGTTTGCATTCCCAAACCAATGGTCAGATGGAGAGGGTGAATGCAACCATAGAGATATACTTCTGGCATTATGTGAGCACCACCCAAGCGAATTGGTCAAAGCTGATCTATGTGGCTTAGTTCTCATACAATTCGCAACAGAGCAAGTCCACAAACTATGGGTGCGTTTGGCACCAGCTTTGCCAAGGATCTTTAGGGGTCTAAAGGCCTTTAGGCCAAAAATTGGGTGTTTGGGAACCAGCTTTCGAAGTCCCTTGTGGGAAAGCAAATACTTGGGAAGGCTGAAAGCCCAAGGCAGCCTTGAGGCTGCCTTGGGCTTTCAGCATTCTCGGCATGCTGGGGGTCACTGTTCACTTTTTTTTTTTTTTTTTTTTTTTCCAAATTTGTCCTCACGAATTTTTTGTTTTTCCGGTGCGTGCCCTCGTATGAGCACTGTTCATCTTCTCCAGACGCCGGGAGTCGCCGCCAGCCGCCGGAGGTCGCAGGTCAGCCGGAGGTCGCAGGTCCTCGCGGCGACCCAAATCTGGGTCGCCGGAGGTCGCGCGACCTCCGCGCGACCTCGCCGCGACCAGATCTGGTCGCCGCGAGGTCGCGCGACCTCCGCGCGACCTCTGTGCAACCAGATCTGGTCGCCGGAGGTCGAGCGACCTCGCGGCGACCAGATCTGGTCGCCGGACTAGTCGCCGCGAGGTCACGCGACCTCCGGCGAACAGATCTGGTCGCGCGACCTCTGCGCAACCAGATCTGGTCGCCGGAGGTCGCGCGATCTCTGTGCGACCAGATCTGGTCGCGCGACCTCCGGCGACGCGCAGAGGTCGCGCGACCAGACCTGCCTCCCGCGACCCAGATCCGGGGTTGCCGGAGGTCCCGACGGCGTCACGCGACCTCGCCGGCCCAGATCCGGGGTCGCCGGAGGTCGCGACGGCGTCGCGCGACCTCGCCGGCCCAGATCTGGGGTCGCCGGAGGTTGCCGGGAGTCGCCGCCGGCCGCCGGATGCCGCTGCCCTTGCTGGTTTTCATTTTTTTATTTTTCTTTTAATAATTTTTTTTTTTTCACAAAAGTCCTTTGTCCCCCAAACACCATTTTGCTCAAAGGTACTTCACAAAGGACTTTTAAATTACAATTTACCAAACACAGTTTGCATTTTGGAAAACACATTTAACTCAAAGGTCTTTGCATTTTCCTAAAGACTTTCCCCAAAAGTCTTCCCAAACGCACCCTATAGCCTGTTTGAGATTGTGACAAGGCAACAACTGCTCACTTCAAGCACGGTTGCCTCGGGCTACCGAGGGAGTAGCTTACGAGTGTACAAGTTCGCAAAGGAATGCAGGAACCATTGTAATTGGCGTGAGTGTGTCTACATAAGATCTTGAAGCGCATGAAGAAGTGGGCCGATAAGAAGTGATGGCATGTGGAATTTCAAGTCGGGGACCTACTATTGGCCAAGTTGCACTTGGTCCTTCAGTAATGGGACATGCATAAGTGGTGCTCGTTGTGATTTCTCTTGGTTCGGGTCTTCCTCGTCTACATGGAAAGGTTTAAGCATACTCTCATGGAACATTGGATGTACCATGAGCTTTGGCGGCAAATCCAGCTTTTATGCGACCTTCTCGACCCGTCGCAGCTCTCGAAAGGGTGGAACGAGTCATATGGAAACAATATTGCATATCTAAGTGAGAGTACTTGGTCCAATGGAGGAGTCTTTCGAAGAGTGAAGCAAGTTGGGAACTGTTCAAGACTCTTCAATAGTTCAAGAAGCACATTGACGTGTTCCATGCCGAAGACTCAATGAGGGCATCGCACATATAGCTGGGAGAGATTGACACGACCTGATAGATTCACATGATGAAGAGATTCCAAGCGCCGAGCCATGGTCCATGTGAGAACAAGCCCACGACTCATGAGCTACCGGTCCATCCATGGGTGGGCGACCTTTTGATTCCCTTTGACGAACAACCCTTGGGCTTCTCCAGGCCCTAGAGGCCTCTTGAGTATCTTATTATATAGACTATGTAATGATTATGGGATTAAAATACCACCAATAGATTGGATCAACGGTTGAGATTAGTTCCGCACTTGTATAAATAGAGATCCTTCTCCCTTAATTGTACTATCTTGTTCACAAGTTAATATACCTTTGTGCTTCATTCTCTATACACTTCTTGTGAGTCGAGTATGCATGTGTGTAAAGCTGACTTGGAAGAAATCCTAAGGCTACATGGTGCTAGGGAATGTGAGATCGATCGACCCCTGACACAAGCATATTTTTTTCACAGGACAAAAACTACCAAAGTTAAATATTTCTTCAGTCTCTATCCATATAATATGTCTAAGAATAACTGATACCAGGCAAATTAGAAATCATATCTTTCTTCGAAGGTGGTAAGTAAAGAAAGTAAAGATTCGCGCTTTAAAATGAGCTTTATTTTGGGTTAGTTTAGTCATCAATGCTGCTGAGCTGTGGAAGATCTATTGGTCCACACGAATATATTACCGAACCATGTGACTGTCCCCGATCTTTATTAATCTCTCTGAAGTAAAGACAAATAACTTGTCGCAAAAATAGTTCTTTGTTGTTACTTCCCTGACTTGAGTGCACAAGTTGCTTAGCACAGCTGCCTTTGACAATTTAAAAGTTGTTTGGAGCATCTGGAAATTCATTGTGGTTCTTTAATGTTTTTGTGGAGCTAGATCGATTAATTTCCAAAAATTGCTTCAAAAGATGAACATCTTCATCAAATGATGTCTTTAAGTTGTGTGCACAATAAAAGTATAGTAAAGATACGGGTTGTCAAGCTATACAAACACTATCGTTCTAGTTTTGATTCTGAACTGAAACTGGAGCTCAAAACTACCACATGACGGAAAACTTGTGCCGCAACCTTTTATCGCCCCTTTTCCTTGGTGGAAGTTCATGAAACCAAAATGATACAATGAAGTTCACTAAGAAAAATGAGTATATCACCCCAACAAAGAAAGCATCTATTTGTTACTAAGATCTTTGTTTTTCCCAAGTTTTTGAATAATTCAGGCTACAAGATCTAGGAACAGCAACTACCGCAAAGTCAAACAGGAAAACTTGTAGTAGGCATACAACATAAGAAACATGCCAAGACAGAAGAAAGTCTCCGTTATTACTGTTACGAAATCGCACGTCGATTCCAGAAAAATAACACTCGCAAACAATTCTCCAGACAGAATATAGTAATAAAAGAGCAGAATCAGATGAACACGCCAGAAAATTTGTTATCGAAGTTCACCCAAACCTGGGCTACGTCTCCGCGAGGCACTCTGCGAATCCACTAGACTTCGAAAAAGTTGGAATACAACGACGATCTTCTCTCAAGATCGGGTACAAAGAGATTGAGAACTCTCATCAAGAAAAACTCACTTTTTTCTTCTCTTTTTCTTGCCTCTCTATTTCCTTTTTCGGCGTCTTGACGGCTAGGGTTTTGCCATCGCTAATATATAGGTACCACTTTTAACCTAAAAGGAAATCTAATAGAAAGACAAAAAAGCCCCTAAAAACAAATATTTGGCTTTATCTATAACAATCTCCCACTTGAAGACAAATATACCCAAGCATCAAGCAACTTTGCATCCATCTTCTTCAAAAAATAGTAGTTGTGAAACTTGTGCCTCTGCGATACTCCTCATCAATCAACATGGAGTAATACCAATGGTAGTAGTACGTAAAATATGCTTCTCTCTCGTCTACTACCTTGGTCATCATGTCACTGGATTCTTCGAGCCATCAATCTTTTGTAGCTTTAATTCATTATCTTTCAATGCTGACTCGATAAAGTGATAACGCTTCTTGATATGTCTAGTCCTTGAGTGATAAGCTGCATTCTTTGCTAAGTGCACTTTGCACTTTGACTATCACTCCACAAAGTGTACTTACCGGCTGTTTTCGATGTAACTCCTCCATATAATCTTGTAACCACATGATTTCCTTGGAGGCTTCATAATCGCTACATATTCCGCCTCTGTTGTCGATAAAGCAACTACTTTTTGTAGTTGAGATACCCAACTCACTGCTTGTACACCGCAACCAATCAGTAAAGACATATCCAAAGTGGTACTCTTACCACTATCTCGATCACCCGAATGATCTGCATCTACATAACCCTGCAACTTTAGAGATGCACCACCATAACAAAGTGAGTAATTGGAAGTACCTGCTAGATATCTCAATATCCATTTAACTGCATTCCAATGCTCTCTACCTGGGTTCTGCATATATCGACTCACAACTCCCACTGCTTGTGCAATGTCTGGTCTCGTGCTCACCATGGCATACATCAAACTCCCCACTTCCGATGCATATGGAACTACCGCCATCTCATCTTTCAAAGCTTGAGTGCTTGGACACATATCCTTGGAAAGTTTGAAGTGATTCGCTAAAGGAGTTGCAACCGGTTTTGCCTTGTCCATGTTAAATCTCTTTAACACCTTGTTCACATAGTCTTCCCGCGACAACCATAATTTCTTATTTTTCCCGTCTCTAATGATTTTCATGCCTAAAATATTCTTGGCCTCTCCCAAGTCTTTCATAGCAAACCGTGATGATAACATCTTTTTCACTTCTACGATTCTCTTCATATTGGAACTAGCCACCAGCATGTCATCCACATATAAAGATAAATACACAATGTCACCATCATCATATTTGCGAAAATAAACACAATGATCGACTCACGGTGTGTAAATCCTTTTCTTGCATGAAACCATCAAATTTTAAGTACCATTGTCGCGGAGCTTGTTTCAAGCCATACAAGCTTTTCTTCAAGCGACATACCATGTGCTCCTTACCTTTGACTTCAAAACCCTTAGGTTGTGCCATGTATAATTCTTCATCTAAGTCACCATGTAAAAACGCTGTTTTTACGTCTAACTAACTCAAGATAAAGATCCTCCACCGCAACTATACTTAGCGAACTCTAATTGATGTCATTTTCACTACGGTGAAAATATCTCGGAGTAGTCGATCCCTTCTTTTTGAGAAAAGCCCTTAACTACAAGTCTCGCCTTGTATCTAATACTACCATCTGCTTCATTCTTAATCCCGTACACCCATTTGTTTAATAAAGCTTTTTTACTGTGGGCAACTTGGTCAACTCCCAAGTTTTGTTCTCAAGCAACGAGCTCATCTCGTCTTTCATAGCACACTCCCACCGCAAGTGAGATGTGTCCGCCTTTGCCTCATTGTAAGTTTCCGGTTCTCCCGAATCGTATATAAGACATGACTTAGAACAAGTATTAGCCGATGGATCAAAAATTACCTTTGGCTTTCTCACACGTGTAGACCTTCTCAAGACAGTACTTCAAGGTCATTCGTTTGTTCCGAATCACTGCGTTCTTCTTGAACTACCTCTTCACCGATAATAGGCTCATCTTGAACCTCTCTTTCGGGTGAACTTTGATCTACCGGAAACATCTTCACGGGCATTGTGTCTAATTCAACATATTCGATTGTACTACCTTCTCATGCTCGTCTCGTCCGACGATCCTTGTACATCTTTTCTTCATGGAATACCACATTGCGATCGGATAACTTTATTATTCTCATAATCCCAAAGTCTATAACCATACTCGTCGCCACCGTATCCGATAAAGACGCACTGGGACTTAGCATCAAGCTTTTTCCTATCCTCCCCGTCAATCAAAGCATATGCAATACAACCAAACACCTTTAAATGTGAATAATTAATCTTCTTACCCGACCACCGCTCCCGTGGTATTTCTCCATCCAACGCACTAGATGGACTTCGTTGATAAGATAAACAAATGCATCAACTGTGGCAGCCCATAAGTGTAGCGGGAGACCCGCGTGTAGTCTCATGCATCTCGCACGTTCTAGAATAGTCCTGTTCATTCTTTCAGCTACACCGTTCTCTTGAGGAGTTCTAGGAACAGTCTTTAGCCCGTGTATGCCTTCTTGACTCGGATAATTTGCAAATTCTTTACTTGTGTATTCACCACCATTATCGATTTCAAAGCTTTAATCCGATAACCTCGTTTCTTTTTCTACCATAGTCTTCCACATCCCGAACATCCCGAATACTTCGATTTTTCTTTAAGAGCATAGACCCAAGTCTTTCTTGTTGCATCATCAATGAAGGTGACAAAATATCTCTTACCACCATAAGAGAGTTCCCGAAAGCAGTCCCCATACATCGGTATGAACCAACTCTAGCTTCGGCCTTTATTTTGTTGCCCATTCAATTGAAAACTAACAGCCTTCATTTTTCCATAAATGCAACTCTCACAAAAATCTAACTCAACTTTTTGTAAACCCGGAAGTAATTTCCTCGAGTGTAATTGCTTTACACCTTTTCACCAAGATGTCCCAAACGATAATGCCAAAGAGTAGATAAATTACCTCGTAGCCATTGTAGTTGCAACTATATCACCGATATTGTCTCCTTGGAGAAGGTAAAGTGTACCCGTACGCTTTCCCTTTGCTACTACTCTTATCCCCGAGATTATCTTCCACTCTCCACAGCCAAAGGTTATTACCAAACCTTCTTGGTCAAGTTTACTTGGTTGAAATCAGATTTTTCTTTAATTCTGAATATGCCTAGTTTCACGCAAAACTAGATGTCCTCCACCCGAGATGTTCACAGTCACGGTTCCTTTCCCAACAATTGGACACATGTGGCCGTTTCCCACAACCACTTGTCCAAAATCTCCACTAGCATAATCATCAAATATGTCTCTTTGCGAGGTGCAATGAAAAGAAGCGCCTTAATCAATAAACCATTTATCTCGTTGTCAAATCAAACCCCGTAGACAAACACAAGTTATCTAGCAAAGATTTATCGCTAACTACATTAGCACCTTGATTCTCATCTTGCTGCTTCTTTTTGTAGGCTTCACATTGAAACCTCCGGTGTCCGGTTTTGTGACAAAACCAACACTCATCTTTTGCAACCTGTCTCTTACCCCTTGATTGTGATCCGCCACGACCGCTGAAATTTCCTCTACTTTTACTTCTTCCACGGTTCTCCACCAAGTGCCGTTGAAGATGTAGATGCAAAAAGATTATCTCCACCCGAGACTTTCCTTCGCATCTCTTCATCCATGATACTACTCACAAAGATCATCAAGAGTTAAATCATCCTTCATGGTGCTCGAAATTCCCGCACTTTGCGGTGTTGTAGCTTTCTGGAAGAGAACATAAAAATAATAAAGCTTGAAGCTTCATATCTAAATTTATGCCTGCGGATTCTAATTGACCCGTGACCTGCGTGAAACTATTAATATGCTCTGCGACAGAATCTCTATCAGATAACTTCATATTAACCGGTTTCTTCAAAAAAATACCGATTTGATGTGGATGGCTTCTCAAAAATATTTGTTAGAATATCCATGGCTTCTTTTGCAGTTTTTGCTTTCGCGATGTGGTACCCTGTCTTTTCGTCAACCCTAGACGAATCGCACCTAACGCCTTTCGATCAAGAATTTTCCATCCGGCTTCGCCGTCGGATCCACTTCCGCCATCTCGGGTTTCCAACCCTCAAGTGGTGCATAGAGATCTTTTTGATAAAGATAATCCTCTATTTGTAGTTTCCACCATCCGAAATCCTCTCCATTGAACTTATCGATTCCGATTTTATCTTCGCCATCCCGTTTGCTTTCAATCGAACGTCACCGAAAACCCTCGATGTTCTCGATTAGCCAACCCAAGCTCGATACCGGTTGTTACGAAATCGCACGTCGATTCCGGAAAAATAACACTCGCAAACAATTCTCCGGACGGAATATAGTAATAAAAGAGCGGAATCGGATGAACACGCCGAAAATTTGTTATCGAAGTTCACCCAAACCCGGGCTACGTCTCCGCGCAGAGGCACTCGCGAATCCACTAGACTTCGAAAAAGTTGGAATACAACGACGATCTTCTCTCAAGATCGGGGTACAAAGAGATTGAGAACTCTCATCAAGAAAAACTCACTTTTTTTCTTCTCTCTTTTTCTTGCCTCTCTATTTCCTTTTTCAGCGTCTTGACGGCTAGGGTTTTGCCATCGCTAATATATAGGTACCACTTTTAACCTAAAAGGAAATCTAATAGAAAGACAAAAAAGCCCCTAAAAACAAATATTTGGCTTTATCTATAACAATTACGGAGTGAATCAAGCAAACTTTTCTATTGGTAGCATCGGAACATAGCGTCAACCACTCACGGGGGTTGCTATCAGGCAAAGAGGAGTCCTCTTGTGAGTCGTAAGGCCATAAGCTTCTTCCATGTCGACATCTTCGATACTCATCCCTTCAGGCAGTTTCCAATCAAACCGATGAAGAAGATTTGCCAATGCAAGCTCAACTATCACGACACCGAAGTTAATGCCAGGGCATCCCCGCCTGCCAGAACCAAATGGCAGAAACTCATAGTTCTGTCCCTTAAAATCGATGGAGCTGTTCAAGAACCTCTCGGGCCTGAACTCTTCTGGGTTTTCCCAAGATTTTGGGTCTGTGGTGATTGCTGTCACATTAATGAATACAGTAGTTCCTCTAGGAACTTCGTATCCCCTTATCTTGCAATCCTCAATCGTCGCTCTTGGTACTAGAAGAGGGAGCGGTGGATGGAGTCTTAATGCCTCTTTGATGACTGATCTAAGGTAGATGAGTCCTAGAAGGTCAGTCTCTTCAACCTGTGACTTTCCTTTTGCTGCTTCTCGAACCTCTTCTTGTGCTTTTCTCATCATAGCTGGATTGCGGACGAGCTCTGTCATTGTCCAGAGTATAGTGGCTGCAGAGGTGTCTGTTCCTGCATTGAACATGTCCTGAAACAAAATCCCAGGCGATTAGTCCCAATTTTTTTATTTTTAATCTAGTTTGTAACAGAGTGATAAGGAAGTGAACAGAAGGAAATGTATGCCGAACAAATAAGGCAAAGAGGAACATACGGTTAATACTCCTTTAATTTGCTCCCCAGTGAGGGCAATCATTTGATTTGGATCCCTTTGTAACCGAAGCAACACGTCAACAAGATCTTCGTGATCGGGTTTAGGCCTTTCAGGGTCTTGGTGCTCCTCGATCACTTCATCGTACAACTTGTCTAACTCCCTGAAGTTCTTTTCAACCTTCGCCTTGAAGCCATTGAGCCTGTTAAACCAAGCTATCTGTGGAAACAGATCCGCAACACAAAAGCCCCCTAAAATGCTCTGTATTTCGTGGGCTGTCTCGTGAAATTTGCTCTTTCGACCACCACCTTCAGCCTGCCATTTCTTACCAAAAGTCACTCGGCACACGAGATTGTTAGCCAATAAAAGTGCCATTTCACCAATATTGACGGGACCTGGAGAAGAAGCGATTGCGTCTAGCATGAGCTTAACCTCTTCCTTCCTCACAGATTCGAACAACTGGACTCTCTTACTGCTCAGGAGTTCTAGGATCACTAATTTCCTGAGCTCTCTCCAGGAATCGCCATAGGCACCGAAACTTACATCAGAACAATTGTATGTCAACTTCTTCACTGCATAAAAGACAGGTCTGCCGGAGAAAGCGCGGTCGTGGGCCTTGAATACTTCTCTGGCGACATCTTCGGACGAGATGACTAATGTGGGAACAGACCCAAGCTGGAATAGCATGATCTGACCATACTGTTTCGAGAGGCGCGTGAGCGATCGGTGAGGCAAGGAGCTGAGCTGGTGCAAATTCCCGATGATCGGCAACTTCCTAGGACCGGGAGGGAGATCCCTAGATGCTCGTGTCTTCTTTTTCGTGTCAATCAAAAAGACTAGTAACAGCGGTATCACAAGAGCGCATATGAGGGCCACAGTAAGCTGAACACCCATGGCGTGATCTCCTTGGAAAAAATCATGAGTGATGAAACCAACGCGTAAAAAGGTTTCATAGGAGGTCTGGTGCATGAATGAGCCTAAAGTAGATGGAAGTGGGAGCTTTACATGAGCCAATGGGAAGGTTCGGGCGTGTCCTGTCCACCGCTCTATTTTAATTACTGTAATGAAAGGACTTTTTTGTTAGATCGATACAAACAAAATTCTGACACAATCAACTGAATCCATCTTTACTTAAAATTTAAATCAATAAATTATACGTTAATCATGATATATTTTGTACTCCACGCTACATTACATCACATTTCATCATTGGATTTTTTCCACCTAACACATTATATATACGCCTCTAACACTTATTGTGGAAGTTTTTTTTTTTTTGGTAAAAGGTAAGTATTATTGTGGAAGTATTATATGGTACATAAATCATTGAACTAGCTTGCCTAGAACAAGGAGATGGTGACATTGCCTATGCACATGAAGAATTAGTACAATATGGGGCCGTTTTTCAATCATGGTAGTCACATGCAGATAGGTACAAAATGCACTGTTTAACTTTTATTGCATTACTGATCGATCATACCAACACCTTTGTTGTAATTTATTGATGCCGAAGCTGATTGTGTCATAACCCAGCTCTATCTCCAAGGTCTTGAGTGGCAAGGGTTATTTTCGTGACATCTTTGGCTCATTGCCATCCCAATTCTTTTTCTCTTATTATTATACACATGCAGCAATGTGAATAAACAACTCCTTGGATAAACAACAGCAGGAATACTGAAATATATATCACACATAGTATATTAATTTATATTATAACAGTACTTTTACAAGCCCTTTTTCTATGGGCCATCTTTTCTTTTTATATCACACTAAAGTTTCCACATAGGCTAGAGGAATTTCCTATCTTCTCTAGCATGACCGCAGCTCCCAAAATTGACGTGAGACTCCATGCCTACAAGATTGAAAGATGAGGGAGTGAGTCTTGGGAATTCAATAAATAAAATTCCTAACTCTCTACTAGGAAAGTATCTCATCATCAAAGCCTGACAAATACAACACTTGCAAATAGTGTTGATGGCAGACTAATAGCAAACTTATTGCTACATTTTGACATGCAGATGCCCATCACAACATGCTTCAACGCGTGCTTACCTTTGGCTTAATAATGAACACATTAACATATCATGCTTATACATAACCGGCACTCATGCAAATTCATTTATCGTCGTACTGGCTTGACTAGGCCCTCTTGGCTCGATTAGGACTTCTAGCTTCTTGCTGGGTTTCCTGACTCAACCAGGGTATCTCGGCTTGACCAAGGCTTCTCGGGGCTAGCTTCCCGCGGCTTTTGAGTTCAATACCCAAGCATCTTGGCTCAACCAGAGTATCCCGGCTCAACGAGGCATCTCGTTCAATAAACGAGGCATTGCCACCAGCGCTATGTGGTGACAAATGCTTTTTCTTCTTTAAGTGTACACATATATGGATCATACAATCTAGTTCTTATCTTTTCTTCTTAGCCGACTCATGCATGGCCTAAAGGTGTGCTCATTCGTTCGTGAATTCTTATATTGCACTAATAAACATGTCAGGAACGATATTTGGTTCGTGACTTGAATCGATCACTT
This sequence comes from Eucalyptus brandiana, assembly GCA_014182725.1. Classification (NCBI taxonomy): domain Eukaryota; kingdom Viridiplantae; phylum Streptophyta; class Magnoliopsida; order Myrtales; family Myrtaceae; genus Eucalyptus; species Eucalyptus brandiana. The sequence continues at coordinate 1,346,646 of CM024669.1, forward strand.
ATCGCCGGTCCCTACATCGGATAAGGCTTGGAAACGAGATGCCTCAATGCTGATCCAAGACCTTGAAGTTTGGGTACACCTCACTTTGATCCATAATTAGCATATGACCGAATCTTGGAACGATCCATGACCTATTCCTACCACTGGTGCACCATATTCACAACTATTTCTCATAGGTTGAAACCGGGATGTTACATACCGGTTCCTAACAAATGAATCTAAGAGTGATAGAAAACGATAGAGATATAGATTAAGGAATGACAAAGAAGACGAGAGATTTGCATAATTCCATCTGAGTGTCGATACCTACTTCGACGGATGAGCTAGTTTTAAATAATCCATTAATCAATTAGAGAATTACACGACTATAATCACTCATACACGCTAGAATTTTCCGATCGCTTGTAGAAGAAAGCACAAGAATCTGAGGAACCGATAATGCTTGTGGGCCCTCTCCATCCCATTTGTCTTCAACGGCCGACAGCAAATATCTCACATATGAAGAACAAATCCCCCCGGTGCGGCCATTTTTTTTGTCGGTCTGCCAAACTTAAACGAAACTCATGCGCAACTTGTGGGCGCCTGAGAAATTGAAGCACGCGGGCTGCTTTCTTTGGGTTTCTTCTCCGCATGAAGATAGAATTAAGAAAAAGTACACTAAAAGTCTTAAAACATGTCATAAAAATATAATTTAATTTTAAAACTTTCAAAACATGCAATTAAGTCCTAGTACTTGTCATGAAAGTGCAATTGAGTCTTAAAACTTTAAAAAGTTGCAATCAAATCCTAAAACTTATCAAATTAGTCTAATCAAGTCATTTCCTTGATTAAATTTTTTAAACGTTTTAAGACTCGATTGTATTTTGTGAAAAGTTTTAAGATTTGATTGAACTTTTTGAAAGTTTTAGAACTAGATTGCACTTTCATGAAAGTTTTAGGACTTGATTACATTTTTTGAAATTTTTAGAACTTAATTACACTTTTATGACAAGTTTTAAAACTTCTAGTACACTTATCCTTGAATTAATGTTGGAAGAAAAACAATATCTAGGGCCTCTCAAAAGTCCGACCTAGACTTTATTTATTTGCGAGCTTTAGATTGTGTTTATTTGATGGGCTCAAATTCTAAACATAATTTAACAATTCCCAATAAAATCTAATTAATGTGACGCCCCCAAACGTTATGCATGGTACGATTATTTGTTTAAATTGTTATTATTAAGCATGTGGAAGCACAAAATCATAATGTACGAGAAATGAAATTGGCAAGTTCTAATAATTTACACATACAAATTTTCTCATTATCTACCCTCAACCAAGCATTAATACAAGTACCAAAAAGAACACAAAGCTTTAACTTTGGGAAGATAGTCGGATCTTGTTGATGCTACCCATACTCTTGCATCCAAAAGCTTGCTTATACAAAATATTAGATTACGGATCAAAAAATTTCGCCCATCATCTCAAAGGACGTCACACAAATTGTGAAAGACAGGATATTAATACATTCATTCATAGGGAATACATGATCTAGACTTCTTTATTGGAAAAGACGTGATCAGCAAACGCGATGCGTGCTCTAATGTATTAGTTAACATGATCAGTTTATGCCTAACAAACACATCAATGGCTACCGACTTGCAATTCAGTACAACAACATTATTAAATGATTTTGCCAACCTCAAAGTCATATCAAAATTGAGATCCTTGGAAATCAATTCTAAAGTGATTAACGAATGGATTTATCTAGCCCATTTACTTTGCACAACAAACACAAACAAAGGAGCCAATCTTGATCAAATTTGAAGCTTTATTCACATTGATATGATTCAATCATTTATCAAATAGATATAAAGCGTCTCAGCCAGACGTTTGAATAATGTATGTAAAGTAGGTGTGTGCAAAAGAACTGGGACTCGCCCGGACCGGAACCGCCTGAAACCAGTGATTATTGAGGGAACCGGTCCGGTTCCCAGTTCCAATTTATGGGAACCGGTGGGTACTGGTCTGGTTTCCGGTTCCATGGGCGGATCCGTTCATCCTCCCATTCGGACCGAATTGATTATATTAAAGTAATATATTAATTTTTAATATTAAAAAATGAAATTACAAATTAACAAACCCAAATCAAATAATTAAAAAACTAATTAAAGTGGGAAAAAAGTCCAAAGCGCACCAAATGGACAAACCAAATGGAGAGGCGTTGAAGCTAAAAAGTCCAAAGCACACCTTGACAAAATGTCGAGCAATTGGTGGGCAAAAAGCAAGCACGTGAAGAAGCTGGGCTGCAGGAGGAGGAGAAGGTGGGCAAAAAGCAAGCATGTGAAGAAGTAGGGCTGCAGGAGGAGGAGAAGAATAATAGGTTAGGCGATGAAGAACCAGCAATTTTGGTCGAAAACCAAAGTTGTTTCCCTTTAAGATCGGAGCTTTCGAGAAAATGATATTATTATTATTGTGAGATCGGTCCCATGGATCCACCCATGAATGAGATTGGACCGGCAGTTCGGTTCTCGAGTGGATCCAGGGAACTAACGGGTGGATCCCGGTTCCAATTTTTTGGAATCTATCCTTAACGGGCGGTTCCTGGTTCTAGGTTGGGAACTGCTAGCCCGGACCACGCACACCCCTAATGTAAAGTAGAGATTTCCAAAATTGGAGTAAATTTATAAACGATTTGGAATAAATTGGGAAATCTGTACCTTTTAATCTCTCTCTCTCTCTCTCAATTTCCAAGCAAAGAGACGAAAACCCTAAGCTGAGTAGAAAACTTGAAAGAGAGATGAGCGGCGATTTGGAAATATTAAGTGGAGTTGATAGTAGAGGCAACGGACGAGGCGACCACGTGGTTTGTCGGACGAGAGAGAGCAAATTCGTTATTGTGAAGAAAAAAGAAGTACCCTTCAAAATGTATCCCCAGCTTTATAAATGAATGCAAAAACTACACACATTTGTGAGTAAATTGGAAAATATGTACCTTTCGAGGCAGAGGTGGCGACATGATAGAGAGTAGAGCGTCGTTGCATGAGTCGGAAGGGGAAGAGAAAGAGCAAAACGTTGTCCAAGAAGATTTTAGAGAGAGAGAGAGAGAGAGAGAGAGAGACTGTGGGGGTGGAGAGAGATGCACGTGAGAATTTGAAATTCAGTAGGCCCGTGTGACACGTGTCACATAAGTAAGTGGACTAGTATTTGTTGACACGGCATCATTGTGGTATGCAATATTTTCTCCTATCCATGCCATGTTGATTTATGCGCTCCGAACCATCAAATGCATGAGCTCCGCACGTGACTTGTCATGTACGTGTGCTTAGTGCACTCACTCCACCATGCAACGAATGTAGTTCACCTAAACAAAAGCCCATCATATCCGATTGCTCATCAAACTCACCCCCACCCCACCATGCAAAGCCCGTCATACTTGATTGCTCGTTACCCTCATTCATCATGCTTTGAATGTAGAAAGGTTTTTCACTTCAGTATAAAAAAAGATTTATCATAAGAATATCACACAAAACAGCAAATCAAATCAATCACATATGCGAAAACAACACTGTATCTCGTGAGAAAATGCAAACTTTTAGGAGATTTTTGCAATGTGATTGTCTATAAACCGAGCTTATCTAAGATTTTTCCACTTCTGATGGTTGAGTGTTGGAAGATGACCAGGCGAGTTTTTTGAAGAAATGAAACTGCCCCTAATAATTGGCGGGCTTGCTAAAATGAGCCGAATCTGGGCCGACGACAGCACAAGAGCAAAACCTGACAGAACATGTTAGCGACCCGACACGGCATTATCCCCGAATGATGCGGATAAGCGATCAATTTGTCGAACAAATGATCAAGACAATACACAATTTAAGCATATTCCTACCTATTAGAAAGAAGACAATGGTGTTCATTTGACATGGAAAGCTACCTCCACAGTCACAGATATAATAAGATAAAAGCACTGAAAGCAAAAAGTAGATATCCATCCAAGCATATCTTGTGCACGACACAAACTACCGAAGTCAAATATTTCTTCAGTCTTTATCCATATAATATGTCCAAGAATAGCTGATGTGAGGCAAATACGGAAGCATATCTTTCTTCAAAGGTGGTAAGCAAAGAAAGTAAAGATTCGCGCTTTGAAATGAGCTTTATTTTGGGTAATCATTAACGGTGATAAGCAGCAGAAGATCTATTGGTTCACGCAAATATATATAACTGAACTATGTCATCGTCACCAATCTTTATTAATCTCTCTGACGTAAAGACCAAAAAATCGGTAGCGAAAATAGTTCTTTGTTGTCCATTCCCGGGCTTGAGTAGACAAAGCATAGCTGCCTTTGACTATTTAAAAGGTGTTTTGGAGCATCTGGAAATTCATTGTGGTTCTTTAATTATCTTGTGGAGCTAGATCGATTAGTTTCCTAGGATTGCTTCAAAAGATGAACATCTTCATCAAATGATGTCTTTTAGTTGTCTGCACGATAGAAGTCTGGTAAACATATGGGTTATCGAGCTATACAAAGACTAGCGTTCTAGTTTTGATGCCTAACTGAAACTAGAGCTTAAAACTACCACATGACATGAAACTTGTGCTGCAACTCTCTATTGCCTGTTTGCCACGGTGGAAGTCCGTAAACCGAAATGATTCAATGAAGTTTGCTAAGAAAAATGAATATACCACCCAAACAAAGAAAGCATCAATTTGTTACAAAGATCTTTGTTTTTCAAAAGTTTTTTGATTATTTCAGGTTACAAGATCTAGGAACAGCAATTGCCACAAAGTCCAACCGGAGAACTTGTGGTAGGATTACAACACAGTAAACATGCCGAAACAGAAGAAAGTCCATGTTTTTACACGGTGAATCAGGCGTACTTTTCTATCAGTAGCATCCAAACGCAACGTCAACCAGTCACAGGGGTTGCTATCGGCCAAAGAGAAGTTCTCTTGAAAGTCGTGAGGCCGTAAGCTTCTTCCATGTGAATATCTTCAACACTCATCCCTTCAGGCAGTTCCAGTCGAACTGATGAAGGAGATTAGCCAATGCAAGCTTCACTATCACGATACCGAAGTTTATGCCAGGGCATCCCTGCCTGCCAGAACCAAATGGCAGAAACTCATAGTTCTGTCCATTGAAATCGATGGAGCTGCTCAAGAACCTCTTGGCCTAAACTCTTCTGGGTTTTCCCAACTTTTCAGGTCTGTCGATATTGCTGTCACATTGATGAATACAGTTGTGTCTCTAGGAATTTTGTATTCCCTCATCTTGCAATCCTCGATCATTGCTCTTGGAACTAGAAGAGGGAGTGGTGGATGGAGTCTTAATGCCGCTTTGATAGCTGATGTTAGGCAAGTGAGCCCTAGAAGGTCACTCTCTTCAACCTGTAACTTTCCTTTTGCTGCTTCTCGAACCTCTTCTTGTGCTTTTCTCATCATAGATGGATGGCGGGTGCGTTCTGTCATTGTCCAAACTAGAGTGTTTGCCGTGGAATCTTTACCTGCATTGAATGTGTCCTGAAATAAAATCCCAGGCACTTAGTCCCAATCTTTTTCTGTTTTGATCTAGTTTGTAACAGAGTGATAAGGAAGTGAACAGAAGGAAACATATGCTGGACAAATAGCGCAAAGAGGAACATACAGTTAATACACCTTTTATCTGCTCGCCTGTGAGGGCAATAATTTGATTTGGATCCCTTTGCAACCAAAGCAACACGTCAACAAGATCTTTGCGATCGGGTTTAGGCCTTCTAGGGTCTCAGTGCTCTTCAATTACTTCATTGTACAACTTGTCTAACTCACTGAAGTACTTTCCAAGAACAGCACGGCAACAAATCAGGCAAGATATCATCTATGTCCATTTAATTTTGGGAAACAAATTGACGAATTGTATCTCAAGCATGAGATCGGATCGGCCAATCTTTCAAGAAATCGCGAATCATATCTCGGCTTGAGATTAGATTGACGATTTTTTGCGCGATCGCGAGTTATTTTGGGCATGAAATTAGACTATCAATACGTTGTGAAATTAGAGAATAATCTCTAATTTAAAAGGCTTTTCGGGAATCTTCGGATAAGATGCATCATTCAAAGTTCTGAATTTGATCACAATATCGACGAATTAAGTAAGGAAATAACCAAAATAAATTCAAATAATATCTTTACCTATTTTGCGGATGTCGTTCCCGAATTCGGACTGGTTGGATGGTGGCATTGGCGATGGCTTATTGCTCCATGGTCCCGATGGAAACGGGTTAGAACGTCAATGGCGGTGGGCTCCGGAACTCGCTGGGATGCTGAGGAGCAATGGTGATCGAGGACGAAGAACCAGGCCAGTGTGGAAAATCTGCAGAAAATAATTAGATTACAGGGACAAGGCGCACGACATGACAGGTGCCAATGGAGGGGTGGAGGCGGTGTTGTCTCTGGACGTGTGAGCAAAAACCAGCGGGAAGTGAAAAATTTCCTCTCTGTACATTGCCGCCTGCCTCTCTCTAGTCTTCTCTGTTTTGTCTTGTGGCTTTCAAGAATTTTTGCTTCTGTTGCATTTGACCGTGAGTGGATGATCGACCAAATTGTCTAACTGCACTGACGAACAATACCACTGGATCACCATCTTCAATCTTCGAGGGCACTGCAATATTTATTTTTTCTGGCTCGCGCTCACGATTTCTCTGTTTCTTCTCGTGTCACTCACGAATCACACCTCCAACAACGAAGACAACATGGAGTGATATCTAGCCACAGAACAACAGGATCACGGGATGGCAGGGAGAGGCAGCTCGTTGTCGTGAGGGATCTTGGTGAGATGAAGCAGCGACAAGTGACGGCGGCAAAGATTGATGACGCTGAATACTTCTCATGCTGGGAAGCTTGGCTGAACACCTTTTTCTCGCCCTTTCACTAGCGTCTCTCTATGTGCTGGCTTTCACTAGTGTGTCTCTCTATGTGTTGGCTGAATCGAATTTCGGTCTATAGTGACCCTACTTTCATAGTAGGGATGAGATGGCTCTCTCCTTTTTTTTTTTTTTTTTTTTTAATTAGGGAAAAGAATAAATCTTCCTCCTTAGAATATATTATATTTTGATCCTTTCGTATTCTTGTAGTTCTTTGGCTGAATCGAATTTCGGTCTATAGTGACCCTACTTTCATAGTAGGGATGAGATGGCTCTCTCCTTTTTATTTATTTATTTATTTATTAGGGAAAAGAATAAATCTCCCCCTTAGAATATATTATATTTTGATCCTTTCGTATTCTTGTATTTCTTCTTTCTCCTCAGCCAAATTCCACTTTTCTTTCTTAGCTTAAACGTGCATGAAGATTACTTTTGCTTGCTTGTAGGCTCTCGATAGGATAAATATACTAGAAATGTCAAAAGTTATGTACGGCACTTATTTTAGTTGCAAAAGTTTTCGCCAACTTACTTAAGTGCTAAATAAGAGGAAAAATGATCACTTTAGTGTCAACAGTGAAAAATTCCAACCAAATTGATTATGTGTCATTTATAATCAAAATTATAATATGACTTGGCAAAATTTTTAAAAAGTCAAGTTCATGTGGCATTTCCACGTGGCATGCTTGGCATTGAAGTGATCATTTTTAATAACGATTGGTACTGAAGTGATCACTTTAAATAAAATTTGGCACTCAAATGATCATTTTTAATAAAATTTGGCACTTAAATGATAACTATTTGCAACTTTTGGATGATATCGTTTAGGAGTTATATGCTGACTAGGCATGCTAGCAAGCCACATAGAACTGAGAAATTAATAAAATATAACTACGTCAGATTTCCGGCAATTCGGACCGGATCAAGCACTTAAATGGTCGTTTTATTTAAAAAGTAGCACTTAAGAGCCTCGTATAGTAACGTTTATGTTTCTTCCAATTTCTATTCTTTTATTCTCCAAAATAAAAAAGGAACATAAATTCATTTGGTAACGCTAACTTATTTTTCAATTCCCTAGAATAGAAAAGTATTTAAGGAATAGATTTTAAACAAAAAAAGAAACAAAAAAAAGTAGCTTCTTGTTCATAGGAACAATTTCTAGAAATAAGCCATTTTTTTTCTTTTATATTTTTCTTTTGTTCTTCTTGCTACGGCCACCGCCGGCCGCTTGCCAACCGTTGCCCACCTTTAGCCGCTCGCAGCCACCATTGACCGATTGCCAGCCACCCACCACCGCCGCCATCGCTTGACCGCCGGTGACCGTTGTCGTCATCACCACTGCAGCCTGATTGTCGGTTGTCGTTGCCACCTTTCATCGCACAGCCATCGCCCATAGCCCATTGGCCATTGCTGCTGGTTGACAACCACCATCGACTATCAATGCCGCTGCTCGACCATCGACAGCTTGCTGCCGCAGCTGACTACTGCTTGTTGCCGCACGACTGTCACGTGTCACCACACGACTAGTGTTGACCGGCCGATGGGTTGTGGGCGGCAGTTGTGCAGCGATGGTCAATGGTGATAGTCAGCGGTCAACGGTTGTGCGGCGGCGAGTGGCGATTAGCTGTCTGTGAGCAAGAAGAAAAAACGGATAAATACAAAAAATTATAAATCGTAGCAAACACATTTCTATTATTTTTCTATTCCGAGAGTATAAATTTTGTATAGTTAACAAATGCGTTATTTTACTTAGAAATTGTTTTCCGGAGTAGAAATAGAAAAGAACTATGTATGAAAAAAATTGTCTCCCGAAGTAGAAGCGTTACCACGCATGCCTTAAGTGATTTGAAAGAAACTTTTTGTCATGACCCCGTCTCCATCTCTAGGGTTGCGAGCGACAAGAATTATTTTCGCAATGTCCAAGGCTCGTTGCCATCCCGATTCTTTTTATCTTATTATCATGCACATGCAGAAACGTGAATAAACAATTCCCCGGATAGACAACAGCTAGAGACTGGGACATACATCAAACAAAACACATTGATTAATATTATAATAAGACTTTTACAAGCCCTTTATCTATGGGTTCTCTTAGTTCTATATTAGGAAAGCATCTCATTACTAAAGCCTAACAAGTACCATACTCGCAAATGATGTCAATGGCAGATTAATCGCAAGTTCATTGCCATCTCTCAACTATCTGTATGTGATCCACTTTCAACTTACCAAATAAGTTATTTCACCAACAAGCTTATCAACATCACTTAGTAACATATTCAATAAGTTTATTAACTGTATAATCGATTCTTCTAATACTTTTAGGGGTTTCTAGCCATAGGCTAGGCATCCGGCCTCAGGCCAGGCATTCCATACTCTCAAGGGCTTCTCATACTTTCAGGGGCTTCCTAACTCAACTAGGGCATCTAGCCGTCAAGTCAGGCATCCCATACTTTCAAGGGATTTTCATACTTTCAGGGGATTTTTGGCTTAACCAGGGCATCCGGCCATCAAGCTAGGCATCCCATACTTTCAGGGGCTTCTTGGCTCAACCAGGGCATTCAACCATCACGTCAGGCATCCCATACTTTCAGGGGCTTCCTAACTCAACTAGGACATCTTGTTCAATGAACAAGGCATTGCCGCCAACGCTATGTGACAATGTCCGCTTTTTCCTCTTTAAGTGCACACATACAAGTGCATCACACAAACCAGTTCTTATCTTTTCTCTTAGCCAACACATGCATGGCCTGAAGGCGTGCTCATTCATTTGTGTGTCATGAGTTCTTGCACTACACTATTTATGTCGATTCAAGGTCTTATGATTTGGATAGCATTGCCTTGCGATAAACTCAATCTGAGTGAACCTCGGCTTCATTTCCGAATGTACATGACACAAGCATACGGCCAAACACAATTGCAAGTAAAACCAAACAAAAGACATCACACACCACCCATGGCTTGACATGTGAGCACTTAACTAACCTTAACAACGAAATCTACCTTCCAAGGGGAGAAAAAATAACCTTACTTACCTCGGCAAAATTGAGAACCAACCTAGATAGCTTGGTAGGTTGAGGATGCAAGGCCAAGAGAAAGGAAAAAAAGGCATGCAAGAAAGGAGGAGGAGAAGTGAGCTGAAGGTCGGAGAGAAGGGAGGGGGTGGTTCCTTATTTATAGGCTAAGCTTCATTTAATGGCCCTAACAAATGGTCCAATGAGCTTTCTTGGAGTGGCACGACTAGTTTGATGATGTGGCGCCCTAAGGTTCTAGGGGAATGATTAAGGACAAATGGCATTCTTCTCATTGGTCCATTTGTACTAATGAGTCATCTAGTATTTATGAATTGGCTACTTGCCTTCCAAGGCTCATATTAGGGTCATGATGACCTAAGTTTGTAGGGACATCTAAGATGTTGAGCCACCCTCTTTCATTAATGACTAGCCTCCAAGGAACACATGCTACTTATTCTCCAAGCCACTTCTAATTGGTCCACCTAAGCTTATGAGTCACCCTTTCATCATTACTTAGCATAACTTAATCAAATCCTCAAATGGCCACCAAAACTAATAATTCATCCTTTCATTTAATGCTTAAGATATGGCCATCATAAGTCTTGAATTTTTGGCACATTTTTCATGGTTTTTCTTGCTCATGAAGCCAAACATTCTAGAACCTTCCACGGTATAGTTTACTTAAGCCAACTTACTATCCAAGTTTCTTTTCTTTAACACACGAAGATCCAAAAGCATTTAATACATTTCTATCTTCAAGCCAAGAAGTCTCTAGATTAGCTTGCTCCCCAAGTTGGGCGTGCAGCTCCCTTCCCTTCTAAGTTGGGCGTGTGACCCTCTTATCCCACGGTGAAAGATAGTTTCGAGTAATTTCGGAAATCGGCATCATTACCTTATCAAATAGGCTTGAAAAATTATAAAATCTTGATATGTTGTAGAGAAGACCTCAAAATACTTTTTTTTTTTTTTTTTTTGAAGGAAACTTAGCCAAATTTGTGTTGTAAAAAGAGCAACAATTCAATGAACACAAACCAAAAATTTGTCCGTCGAGCATATTCAACAATCAGAGAGAGAGAGAGAGAGAGAGAGAGAGAGAGAGAGAGAGAGAGAGAGAGAGAGAGAGAGAGAGAGAGAGAGAGAGAGAGAGAGAGAGAGAGAGAGAGAGAGAGAGAGAGAGAGAGAGAGAGAGAGAGAGAGAGAGAGAGAGAGAGAGAGAGAGAGAGACTCATTTCAAAATCCAAATCTTCACAAAACTCTTTAAAATTTTAAATAGTTGTAGATATGGATGTCATTTAAAACTTTTGTGAAGAAAATATTTTTAAATTCGAAAGGGAAGATTTTATAAAAATTCAAGAAAGCAACTTGGTTACCATTTTCACTATACTGGGCATGTTCTCGTATGATAATTGATTGGGCTTTTGTCCCAATCATTTTACTTATGAAAATATAAAATTTAAGTATGTTATATATTAAGATGTTTTGAATAACTTTCACGAGGAAGTTTCTCCTCGAAGTACAAAGAGCTCTATAAAATTGGAAAACAGGAAATGTCTAGTAGTTTCCAAAAACTGGAAAGTCAAAACGTATAAAACTCAAGGTGTCAAGTCTATGGGGGAGAGATGGTGCTCTATTTGGCTTGCAAGATCACTTGTCATAATTTGTTTAGGCCATGAGTCATCACCTTTCATTAATTACTTGGGATATATAAGCCTCCACACTCATCACACTCATTATCCTCATTTAATGTATTTGACTCTTGTTCTTTAAGAAAATTGCTCAATCTAGCTTAATCTCCTGATGTGCGGACCCTTGTAGTGCCATAACTTGTCACAAATGGACACTTAAGTGCCATAACTTATGAAATATACACTTAAGTACCAAAGTCGGAGTAAAAGGGATCACTTGAGTGCCAATCCGGCCAAAGTTCGACCAAAACGCTAATGTGGCATTTTTCCGACGAAGCAAGCCCAAAATGATGCTGTTTTGCACGTTGACGTGGCCAAATAATACAAAAACGGTGTCGTTTTGGGCTGACGTGGTAAAAAAATAATATAAAAAATAATTAAATTTAAATTAAATTTAAATTTAGTTAAAATATTAAAAAATAATACTTTTAAAATTAAAAAAATTAAAAAAAAAATTAAAAATAAAAAACTAAATTTAATTTAATTTATTTTTATATTATTTTTTTACCACGTTAGCCCAAAGCGACGCCATTTTTGCATTATTTGGCCACGTCAGCATGCAAAACGGCGTCCTTTTGGGTTTGCTTCACCAGAAAAATACCACGTAGGCGTTTTGGCCGGACTTTGACCGGAGTGGCATTTAAGTGATCTGTTTTTCTTCGAATGTGGCACTTAAGTGTATCTTTCGTAAGTTATGGCACTTAAGTGTCCATTTGAGCCAAGTTATGACACTTGAAGCGTTAGTTTGCCTTAATCTCCTAGTTGGAACCAAAATAAGGGTCACAATCGAGGATGCTATACTTTTAGCATTAAAGTAAGCGCCGTACACGACTTTTGACACTTTTAATCTACTTATCCCACTCCCGAAAATATATTGCTGAAATATATGCCCCTATGTGCATTGTTTCATTTATTTTCCACATCTCTTTTTGCCTTCGCACGCTTGTATCTTTCCACATTGGACTGTGCAAGATGAATACTCTCCATTTATTTTATTTTTTAGACCAAATATTGGCCCACAGATTAATTGAACATTGCCAAAAATTCAAGATCGTAATAGAACCTAAATTCCGAATCTTGCAAAGATGAGCTCACAATATCCCTTTCCTACGCTTGCCCTCACTAATGATCTATGAATAGATTGCATGAATACACGAAAAATCTCCCATTATATCATAGAATATTAGAAGAATAGTTCGAATCTTTTCTGAAATATACCTATCTTCCAAATCGTAAAATTAAAGCTCATCCGTTGCCGGTCCAAGGCAAACACAATAAAAAATAAATGTTCTTAAACTATATGATATGCAGTTTAGTATTATTTTTGTTTAGGGGTTAATTTTAACTCCTAATTTTCTATACTATAAATGAATGATTGGGACGTTAAAATTTAGGTGTCAACAAGCCCACATTAGGAAAAACCTCACAGAAAGGAGATGGAGCCGGGAGATTTACCAGAGAGAATTGGAAGATCCGGACGTGTTCGCCATTTTCAGAAATAGAATAAGTCTGATACATTCATTTCGATCGCAATTGAAAACTTCTAGACCGTGACGCACCTCTAATGCTTTCTGTGGAGTTATCACACGGTATGTGGATCCATTTAACTAGCTTGCCTACAACATGGAAGATGGTGACATTGGGATTTGAAGATGGCACCCGGTGAACAGATAAGCATGTTGACTAATTGGCTGTAAATCAAGTTAATCACACAGGAAGATAAGTACCCCTCGCATTGTTTAGTTGGAAACAATTTCTCAAGTGATGCTCCAAAGACGCCTTCTTTTTTTTTTTTTAAAATTGCATTCCTGGTTGAAATACCAACGTCTCTGTTGTTATGTATTGACACGAAAGCCCGACCGGCTCTTTACATTTGAATCACGAGCGAGAGAAATCGATGGAGGATGAAAATGAGGAACAATAAAGGATGCAAAATATTTATGTGATTTGGTTCGAATGGTAGTACCTACGTCTATGGGGGGGAGTTAGTTGCAAATAATCTACTAATCAATTTAAAAATTACATGATTATAATCCATATACTCTTGAGTGTTTTCTGTCCTAAAAGTTACACCTAATACCCTCATTGTTATCAGTACAAATCTAACTGATACGCCGAAGAGGGAGTCCCTCTAGTTGGATAAGATAACAAAAGGATCATAGGAGACATGAGTATGTATTTAAATTGCTTCGTTTGAACTCTAAGAGGTAAAATTCAGGAGTATTCCTATTTGGGTGGGGAATACAAATATTCACTAGGAACCCTGGGGGGTGGCGGGTGTCGGTGGGGAAGACAAATATTCACCAAAGAGGGAGTCCCTTCTGGTTGGATAGGATAATAGAAGGACCATAGGACCACTCAGAAAACACGAAAGGACCATATGAGAAAGCATAAGATAACAAAAGCGACCACGCACCACTCAGAAGACACAATGATTTTGCTCTTTTTTAATTTTCTTTTACTTTGTTTTGCTTTTCTCTTCGTGTCTTCTCTTGTGAGAGTTGCTTCTCCTTTTATAACGCTAAAAACTAGAAAACTATCCAAAAAGTATTAAACATATTGCACTTTTACCAATTCAGTCCTAAATTTTTCAATTTTATCAATTAAATTTTAAATTTTTTCACCTCTTGTCAATTGAATTTATCTGGCTAATTTTGATTGAAATCACAGATGTGAACATTGATCGTCTTACCTGACACGGTTGACGCTGATGTGGACAAATTTTAATAATATTTTAATATTTTTTGGAATTTTTGTTATTTTGAATTTTTATTTTCCTTTTGTTGACACCTAAATTTTATAATTTTATTTAAGACTTAATCGTGTAAAAAATTAGGGATTAATTTTCAAACCCTAACAAAAAAAGAAAAAAAAGGAAAAAAAGAAAACAACAATTTTCACTAAATTGCATCGCGTTTTAGCATTAGGAATATTTGCATCACTAATGATAATTTTTATTTTTTTCCAAAAAGTTTGCTATCAAACGTCATTCTAATTGGTTATGCTGTGTAACATCTCTAGGTTCATCGTTGAGTTGGCAGCAGGACTTGTACTAACACATTAACACAACCAAGAGAATTGATTGTCCATATTAATCTCCTGTTCCTGCAAACCATGAGTAACATTTAGCAATATATCATGGTTAGCAGATAGTGTGAAATGTTTTCAAAACATAATGAATTTGTCAGCTTTGGCAACCGTGTAATTTGATCATTCTGTCTCACCATGTCTTGATTGAACAAAGGTCATGGAATTATTGGTCAAGCCACCAATTCGATCATATGCACAAATCTAATTGATATGTATTTCTTCGAGATATGAACCATTCATTCTCGATTACAACCCTGGTCGAGGATTTCAATATAATATCACGATTAGATCGCATAGGACATCAATCTTGTATATTTATATATGACAAGAAAACAAATTCCATATTGCGCACACATGTGCCTTCATATGTGAACAAACTATGATCATAAAGTACAGAGACGGTTCAACGAAGTGTCAATATGCACATTTGTGAACCATAGCCATCCAACATACAAGTTAGCATCGTGCCTCGGGTCTAAGGATCTTACACCTGGCCAAAGCAAGAACGAATAGACATTGACCCTGCTAATAGCTTCCATGTCGCCAATCGTTCTATTTATGTCACGTTCAGTGAACTTGTCCAAGACAAGTACTTGTGTTTTAGCTCAGATATCAACAATACTCAATAACTTGTTACTCATCATCCCCTCAACTATTTAATACTGAATGGTAAAAGCTTAAGAATAGTTCGGTCTCAACATGATCATCAATATCCTTTCAATAATCCATCGACCGGGAACTATTTAAAGATTCAGCATAACTATAAACTTGTCACACATACTCTTAACACTTTAAGAATAGGTTCAATCGTAGCTGATCTTATGGACTTCATTCATATAAATTGGACGATGATTGAAAAAACTTATTTTCCATTAAATAATCCCTAACATGTAACTATTACGGTATACAACTAACATAAACAGCCAAGAAGCACTCCTATTTGGGTGTGCACTAAGTTCCTTATTGTGTGTATAAGAAGTTCTCCCAATTGATATTCTAGAAAGTGTCTCTAATAAAAAGAATGTGTTTTCTTTGAGAGAGCTTTGTGTCTTCCTCAACATACTTGCTTTGGAAAGGCACAGAAGCCCTATACCATCCTATCGATGGAGAGTACGAACCACACCCTAATGTATAGCAGCAAAAGAGGTCGGTACTCGCATTGAACATGTCCTGAGCACCCAAAAGATTGGTATACTCAGGAACTTAGACAAAGGACAGGGAAAAAATACAAATCAAAAGATATTGGATACTTGGCGCAAGAGATGCATATAGTTAATACACCTTTATGTTATTGCTGCTGAGGGAGATTGCTTGATTTGGATCCTTCTGTAAGTGAAGCAACACGTTGACAAGATCTTCATGATTGTGTTTAGGCCTTGGGTCGCGGTGCTTCTGGATCACTTTGTTGTATAGCTCATCTAGATCCCTGAAGCTCTTCTAAAGCCTTGCTTCCAATCCACTGAGCTTGTTAAGCCAGGACATCCATGGAAAGATATCAGTAAAACATAACCCTCCTATAAGGCTCTGTATTTTACGGGTGGTCTCGTGAAATTTGCTGTTAAACACTACCAGCTTCAGCCTGACATTTCTTCCCAAAAGTGACCTGGCACATGATGTTGTTCACTTCTCCCCCCCTCACTGACTCAAATATCTGAACTCTATAAGTACTGAGCAGCTCTAGGTTCACTATTTTCATGAGCTCTATCACCGTAGGCACTGAAGCCGGCATCTGAAATATTATATGATATCTCCTTGGCAACATGAAGTGCGGGTCTGCCAGGTAAGGCGCAATCATGTGTCTTGATTACTTCCGTAGCCACATCATCTGATGAGATCACCAAAGCTCGGACCGAGCTGAGCTGGAGGAACATGATTGGTCCATAATCTTTTTAGAGGCGCATGAGTGAGCGATTGAGTGAGGAGCCCAGTAGATATAAGTTTCCAATAGGCAACTTCCTAGGACCAGGAGGGAGATTCCTGGCATCCCGTCTTCTTTTTCTTATCAATCGAAAGCAAGAACAAGACTGGTGTGATGGAGGGATTGCAAGGGTGATAATGAGCTGAAAATTCATGTTGTAATAATCTTCCTTGAACAAGAAAGGTAAGATAGCCATAGATGAAAAGATGACGATTCTCCGTCTTTTTATGGTTTTAGATTACATAAGGCAACAGGCGAGTTTCTTACGGCATTACTGTGGTTGAATCGAGCTTCCTTAACGTAATAAGTGAAGATAAAACTTCTTGCTTTTATTTACAAGCAGCTAGCATCAATTTGCCACGCTAAAAGTCCAATATAAGACGGGAGATGGTGACAATTGATTGTAGATGACCTGCGATGGAGATAAACAGATTCATTCATTAATACTCTATTGGCTGATGTATAGAAGTCAGATCTAATGAACATGAGATAAGAGCTAGCTGGGGTTGACAAAGTAAAAAGGCAAATCATTCGCAACAAGGCTAGTTCCATCTTTCCAGAAGCCCAAAGAACAATTCAACTTTTCCATGAGTTTGCATCCCTAAACTGGTGGTCCGATGGAGAGGGTGAATGCACTCATAGAAATGTACTTTCAGCACTATATGTGCACCACGCAAGCAAACTGGTCAAAGCTGATTAATGTGGCTCAGTTCTTGTATAATTTGCAGTGGAGTGAGTCCACAAACTAGAGCATGATGATGGTGCAACAACTGCTCACTCCGAGCATGGGCCTCAGGCTACTGAGGGAGTAGCCCACCAACGTACAAGTTCTCAAAGTAATGGTAGTAATAAGTGGACTTGGTGCGAGCGTGTCTACACAAAGCCTCGAAGCGCATGAAGAAATGGTCTAATAAGAAGTGATGGCATGTTCCAATTTGGGGATTTAGTGCTAGCCAAGTTGCACTTGGTCCTCCAGTAATGGGACATGCACAAGGGACTAATCCATCGTTATGAGGGATCCTTTTAATGCTGCAATGGGTCGGGAAGGGCACATACAAGCTGGACCTGCTGCCAAAGCTCAAGGTACATCCAATGTTCCCCAAGAGTATGCTTAAACCTTTCCATGTGGAGGAGGAAAACCTGGACAAGGGGGAATCATAATGGGCGTCACATGGGCAAAAATCTCGTATGATCGAGATGCCAAGTGCATCATGGTGGAATGAGTCATACAGAAACGGGATTACATGCTTAAGTGAGAGTACCTGGTCCGATGGAGGGGTCATTTGGAGAGTGTAGCATGTTGGGAACCGCCCGAGGCTCTTCTGTAGTTCAAGAAGCACATTGACATGTTCCATGCTGAAGATGCGACAAAGGCATCGCCCACATAGGTGGGGGCGATTGACACGGCTCAATAGACGAACATGATCTAGAGATTCCAATTGCCGGGCAGTGGTCTATGCGAGAACAAGCCCACGATTGAACTACCACTCCGTCCATGGGCAGGCGACCCTTCGTTTCCCTCTTAGGAACAACCCTTGGGCTTTCCCAAGCCCTAGGGTCCTCTTGAGTATCCTATTGTATAGACTATGTAATGATTATGAGATTCAAATCCCTATGTTAGATTGAGGAAATGATCAATGGTTGAGATTAGTCCCGCACTTGTATAAATAGGGGCCCCTCCCCCTCAATTGTATTATCTCGTTCACAAGTTAATATACCTTCATGCTTCATTTTCTATACATTTCCCGTGAGTTGAGTGTGCATGTGCATGAGGTTGACTTAGGATAAATCCTAAGGCCACATGGGTTAGGGAACATGAGGTGAATTGATCCGTGACACAAGCATATCTTTTGCACAAGACAAACGCTACCTGTGACACAAGCATCTCTTTTGCACAAGACAAAGGGCTACCAAAGTTAAATATTTCTTCAGCCTTTTATCCATATAATATGTCCAAGAATAGCTGATACTAGGCAAATTTGAAATCATATCTTTCTTCGAAGGTGGTAAGTAAAGAAAGTAAAGATTCGCGCTTTGAAATGAGCTTTATTTTGGGTTAGTTTAGTCATCAATGCTGCTAAGCTGCGGAAGATCTATTGGTCCACACGAATATATAACCGGACCATGTGACTGTCCCCGATCTTTATTAATCTCTCTGAAGTAAAGACAAATAACTTGTCGCAAAAATAGTTCTTTATTGTTACTTCCCTGACTTGAGTGCACAAGTTGCTTAGCACGGCTGCCTTTGACAATTTAAAAGTTGTTTGGAGCATCTGGAAATTCATTGTGGTTCTTTAATGTTTTTGTGGAGCTAGATCGATTAAGTTCCAAAAATTGCTTCAAAAGATGAACATCTTCATCAAATGATGTCGTTAAGTTGTGTGCACAATAAAAGTATAGTAAAGATACGGGTTGTCAAGCTATACAAACACTCTCGTTCTAGTTTTGATTCTTAACTGAAACTGGAGCTCAAAACTACCACATGACAGAAAACTTGTGCCGCAACCTTTTATCGCCTCTTTTCCTCGGTGGAAGTCCATGAAACCAAAATGATACAATGAAGTTCACTAAGAAAAATGAGTATATCACCCCAACAAAGAAAGCATCTATTTGTTACCAAGATCTTTGTTTTTCCCAAGTTTTTGAATAATTCAGGCTACAAGATCTAGGAACAGCAACTACCACAAAGTCAAACAGGAAAACTTGTGGTAGGCATACAACACAAGAAACATGCCAAGACAGAAGAAAGTCTCCGTTATTACGGAGTGAATCAAGCAAACTTTTCTATTGGTAGCATCGGAACATAGCGTCAACCACTCACGGGGGTTGCTATCAGGCAAAGAGGAGTCCTCTTGTGAGTCGTAAGGCCATAAACTTCTTCCATGTCGACATCTTTGATACTCATCCCTTCAGGCAGTTTCCAATCAAACCGATGAAGAAGATTTGCCAATGCAAGCTCAACTATCACAACACCGAAGTTAATGCCGGGGCATCCCCGCCTACCAGAACCAAATGGCAGAAACTCATAGTTCTGTCCCTTAAAATCGATGGAGCTGTTCAAGAACCTCTCGGGCCTGAATTCTTCTGGGTTTTCCCAAGATTTTGGGTCTGTGGAGATTGCTGTCACATTAATGAATACAGTAGTTCCTCTAGGAACTTCGTTTCCCCTTATCTTGCAATCCTCAATCGTTGCTCTTGGCACTAGAAGAGGGAGCGGTGGATGGAGTCTTAATGCCTCTTTGATGAGTGATCTAAGGTAGATGAGTCCTAGAAGGTCAGTCTCTTCAACCTGTGACTTTCCTTTTGCTGCTTCTCGAACCTCTTCTTGTGCTTTTCTCATCATAGCTGGATTGCGGACGAGTTCTGTC
Organism: Eucalyptus brandiana; assembly: GCA_014182725.1. Taxonomy (NCBI): domain Eukaryota; kingdom Viridiplantae; phylum Streptophyta; class Magnoliopsida; order Myrtales; family Myrtaceae; genus Eucalyptus; species Eucalyptus brandiana. The sequence continues at coordinate 1,366,594 of CM024669.1, forward strand.
ATTGTCCAGAGTAAAGTGGTTGCAGAGGTATCTGTTCCTGCATTGAACATGTCCTGAAACAAAATCCCAAGCAATTAGTCCCAATTTTTTATTTTTTTTAATCTAGTTTGTAACAGAGTGATAAGAAAGTGAACAGAAGGAAATATATGCTGAATAAATAAGGCAAAGAGGAACATACAGTTAATACTCCTTTAATTTGCTCCCCAGTGAGGGCAATCATTTGATTTGGATCCCTTTGTAACCGAAGCAACACGTCAACAAGATCTTCATGATCGGGGTTAGGCCTTTCAGGGTCTTGGTGCTCCTTGATCACTTCATCGTACAACTTGTCTAACTCCCTGAAGTTCTTTTCAACCTTCGCCTTGAAGCCATTGAGCCTGTTAAACCAGGCTATCTGTGGAAACAGATCCGCAACACAAAAGCCCCCTAAAATGCTCTGTATTTCGTGGGCTGTCTCGTGAAATTTGCTCTTTCGATCACCACCTTCAGCCTGCCATTTCTTACCAAAAGTCACTCGGCACACAACATTGTTAGCCAATAAAAGTGCCATTTCACCAATATTGACGGGACCTGGAAAAGAAGTGATTGCGTCTAGCATAAGTTTAACCTCTTCCTTCCTCACAGATTCGAACAACTGGACTCTCTTACTGCTCAGGAGTTCTTGGGTCACTAATTTCCTGAGCTCTCTCCAGGAATCGCCATAGGCACCGAAACTTACATCAGAACAATTGTATGTCAACTTCTTCACTGCATAAAAGACAGGTCTGCCGGAGAAAGCGCGGTCGTGGGCCTTGAATACTTCTCTGGCGACATCTTCGGACGAGATGACTAATGTGGGAACAGACCCGAGCTGGAGTAGCATGATCTGACCATACTGTTTTGAGAGGCGCGTGAGCGATCGGTGAGGCAAGGAGCCGAGCTGGTGCAAATTCCCGATGATCGGCAACTTCCTAGGACCGGGAGGGAGATTCCTAGATGCTCGTGTCCTCTTTTTCGTGTCAATCAAAAAGACTAGTAACAGCGGTATCACAAGAGCGCATATGAGGGCCACAATAAGCTGAACACCCATGGCGTGATCTCCTTGGAAAAAATCATGAGTGACGAAACCAACGTGTGAACAGGTTTCATAGGAGGTCTGGTGCTTGAATGAGTCCAAAGTAGATGTATGTGGGAAATTTACATGAGCCAATGGGAAGGTTCGGGCGTGTCCTGTTCACTACTCTATTGTAATTACTGTAATAAAAGGACTTTTTTGTTAGATTGATATAACAAAATTCTGACACAATCAATTGCATCCATCTTTACTTAAAACTTAAATCAATGAATTATGCATTAATCATAAGATATTTTGTACTCCACACTAAGTTACATCGCATTTCGTCATTGGATTTTTTCCACCTAACACATTACATATATGCCTCTAACAGTTATTAAAGTATTATATGGTACATAAATCATTAAACTAGCTTGCCTAGAACAAGGAGATGGTGACATTGCCTATGCACATGAAGAGTTAGTACAATATGGCCGTTTTTCAATCATGGTAGTCACATGCAGATAAGTATGAAACGCATTGTTTAACTTTTATTGCATTAATGATTGATCATACCAATGCCTTTGTTGTAATTTATTGATGCCGAAGCTGATTGTGTCATAACCCCAGCTCTATCTCCAAAGTCTTGAGCGGGAAGGGTTAATCTTGATATGTTGTAGAGAAGACCTCAAAAAACATTTTTTGTGAAGTAAACTTAGCCAAATTTGTGCCGTGAAAAGAGCAACAATTCAATGAACACAATCCAAAAATTCATCCGTCGAGCAAATTCAACGGTCAAAGAGAGAGATTAACTTCAGAATCTAAATCTTCACAAAACTCTTTAAAATTTTAATATGTTGTAGATATGGATGTCATTTAAAACTTTTATGAAGAAAGTATGTTTAAATTCGAAAGGGAAGATTTTATGAAAATTCGCGAAAACAACTTGGTTACTGTTTTCACTATACTTGGCAGGTTTTGTACGATAATTGATTGGGTCTTTGTCCCAATCATTTTACCTTTGAAAATATAAAATTTAAGTATGTTATATATTAAGATTTTTTGAACAACTTTCATGAGGAAGTTTCTCCTTGGAGCACAAAGAGCTCTATAAAATTGGAAAGTAGGAAATGTCGAGCAGTTTCCAAAAATTGGGAAGTCAAAACCTATAAAACTCAAGGTGGCAAGTCTATGGGGGAGAGATGGTGACCTACTTGGCTTGTAAGATCACTTGTCATCATTTCTTTAGGCCACGAGTCATCTCCTTTCATTAATTACTTGGGATATATAAGCCTCCACACTCATCACACTCATTATCCTCATTTAATGTATTTGACTCTTGTTTTTTAAGAAATTGTCCAATCTAGCTTAACCTCTTAGTTGGAACCAAAATATGAGTCACAATCGAGGATGTTATACTTTTAGCACTAAAGTAAGCGTCGTATACAACTTTTGGTACTTTTAATGTACTTACCTTGCTTCCAAAAATATATTGCCGAAATATAAGCCCCTATGTGCATTGTTTCTTATTATTTTCCACATCTCTTTTTGCTTTCGCACGCTTGTATCTTTCCACATTGGAACATGCAAGATGAATATTCTCCACTGATTTTATTTTTTAGACCAAATATTAGCCCACAGATTAATCGAACATTGCCAAAAATTCAAGATTGTAATAGAATTTTCCCAAATTCCAAATCTTGCACAGATGAGCTCACAATATCCCTTTCCTACGCTTGCCCTCACTAAGGATATATGAATAGATTGCATGAATATACGAAAAATCCCCCGTCATATCATCGAATATTAGAAGAATAATATGAATCTTTTCCGAAATATACCTATCTTCCAAATCGTAAAATTAAAGCTCATCCGTTGTTGGTCCAATGCAAACACAATAAAAAATAAATATTCTAAAACTATATGCTATGCAGTTTAGTATTATTTTTGTTTAGGGGTTAATTTGTTAATTTTAACCCCTAATTTTCTATACTATAAATGAATGACTGGATCGTTAAAATTTAGGTGTCAACAAGCCCACATTAGGAAAACCCTCACAGAATGGAGATGGAACCGGGAGATTTACCAAAGAGAATTGGAAGATCCGGACGTGTTCGCCATTTTCAGAAATAGAATAAGCCTGATACATTCATTTCGATTGCGGTTGAAAACTTCTCGACCGTGACGCACCTCTAACGCTTTCTGTGGAGTTATCACACGGTACGTGGATCCATTTAACTAGCTTGCCTACATCATGGAAGATGGTGACATTGGGATTTGAAGATGGCACCCGGTGAACAGATAAGCATGTTGACTAATTGGCTGTAAATCAAGTTAATCACACAGGAAGATAAGTACCCCTCGCATTGTTTAGCTGGAAACAATTTCTTAAGTGATGCTCCAAAGATGCCTTCCTTTTCTTTTTCTTTTTTTAAATTGCACTCCTGATTGAAATACCTACGTCTCTGTTGTTATGTATTGACACGGAAGCCCAATTGGCTCTTTACATTTGAATCACGAGCGAGACAAATCGATGGAGGATTAAAATGGGGAATGATAAAGGATGCAAGAGATTTACGTGATTCGGTTTGAGTGGCGGTACCTGCGTCTATGGTGGAGAGTTAGTTGCAAATATTCTACTAATCAATTGAAAAATTACATGGTTATAATCCACACACTCTTGAGTGTTTTCTGTCCTAAAAGTTACACCTGATACCCTCATTGTTATCGGTACAAATCTAACTGATACGCCAAAGAGGGAGTCCCTCTAGTTGGATAAGATAACAAAAGGATCATAGGAGATATGAGTATGTCTTTAAATTGCTTCGTTTGAACTCTGGGATGTAAAATTCGGGAGTATTCTTATTTGGGTGGGGAATACAAATATTCACTAGAAACCCCAGGGGGTAGGGGTGTCGATGGGGAAGACAAATATCCACCAAAGAGGGAGTCCCTTCTAGTTGGATAGGATAATAGAAGGACCATAGGACCACTCAGAAAACACGAAAGGACCATATGAGAAAGCATAAGATAACAAAAGGGACCATGCACCACTCAGAAGACACAATGATTTTGCTCTTTTTTTAATGTTCTTTTACTTCGTTTGGCTTTTCTCTTCATGTCTTCTCTTGTGAGAGTTGCTTCTCCTTTTATAACGCTATAGACTGGAAAATTATCCAAAAAATACTAAAATTATTGCACTTTTATTAATTCAGTTCTAATTTTTCTAATTTTACCAATTAAATTCTAAATTTTTTCACCTTTTGCCAATTGAATTTATCTGGCTAATTTTGATTGAAAATTGCAAATGTGAATGTTGACCGCTTACTTGATATGGTTGACGCCTTTGGTGTGGACAAATTTTAATAATATTTCAATATTTTTTTTTTGGAATTTTTGTTATTTTGAATTTTTATTTTCCTTTTGTTGACACCTAAATTTTATAATTTTATTTAAGACTTAATCGCGTAAAAAATTAGGAATTAATTTTCTCAACCTAGCAAAAAAGAAAAAAAAAAAAAAGAAAACAATAATTTTAACTAAATTGCATCGTGTTTTATCATTAGGAATATTTGCATACTAATGATAATTTTTATTTTTTTCCAAAAATTTTGCTATCAAAAGGAAAAGAAAAAAAAAAAGAGAATAAGAAAAATATTATCATTATTGAAAATTATGATCATAAAAGAAAAGAAGAAAAAGGAAAATCGAATGGGGCCGGTCCACCTCTCTTCTTCCTTCTATTCTTCTTTTTTTTGTGCAGATTGGCCCAGCCCCTTTCATTTCGGCCCAGCCCACGCGTGAGTCTTCTTCCTCTCTCATCACCCTCGCGCTAGTTTGGCTTTTGCAGAAAAAAGAAACGTACAAACCAGGGGCGAGGCAGAGGATCGCAAGGGCAAAGAACAGCGCGAGATCCCAAGGTCGGAGATCAAGCGGCCACGACAGGCTGTCGATGGCAGAAGCCATGCACGCCTGTCATTGGCCGAGCTTAAAGGGAAGAGAGCAAAGAGAAGAGGGGGGTTCTCGGTTGTTTTGTTTGGGGCCGAGAGAGAGTAAGAGAGAAAAGGAGAGGGCGAGCTGAAGGGAGAGAGGGAGCTCGAAGGGCAGCTTTGCCGTCGCCAGTTGTCCGCCCGAGAGCCGCCGTCCGCCGTAGCGCTCCCCTCTGAACCAGGTAGGTCATTCCCGAGTACGTTTGCCCTTTTTTTGGTGGGGCGTCGGGCCGGAGCTCGTGGTCGACCGGTTCGCACGAGCTTCGGTCTCGGTCCTCGCCCGAAATTCCGTCGTGCTCGTGTTCATTCCTCGCACAGTGTATGTGTGCTTATTGTAGTGCTTTATGCAAATATTTGTTTGTGTTAGGTGTTATGGCCGAGACTTGTTATTTTTGTTCAAACTCAAGTTAAATGTTGATAAACTTGTCCCTGAGCCGATCAGGAATAGTGCTTGCGTATCACGTGACGATCTTGGCCTGAACCCGAGCCCCAAATGAGTCTATGCTTACCCCTCTAGTTAGTGCGTCTTATGTGTTTGATGAAATGCCTTAATAAAAAATCGAAGAGCAGTGTATGTTTTAATGCAAGACCAACTCATTTTTGCCCCCATGCCTGCTGAGTACTGCTTGTTTTGCTCGTATTTATGGTGTTTTCGTGGCGTTCATGGGAAATATTCATGGCGTAGTTGAGTCGATGAGGTTTTTCTTTGCACCGAAAAATGGGTTAGTGGTCATCGGAATAGGTGGCCAACAGTGGTCACCGTCGATCGGAACGAATGACCGGCGCCAAAAGGTAGCTTGGCAATCCCCCAAACACCAGTGAGGGTTCGCCGTGGTGTTGATTTTAGTTCGGTGAGGATGGCGCAAAATGAGGAAGAAGTGTCAGGGAAGAGAAGACACACGAAGGAGAAGGCACGTGAACGCCAAAGGGGAAATAAAAAAAAAGGAAAAAGAAAAAAATTAGAAAGTTAAAAAAAAAAAGAAGAAGAAGAAGAAGAGGAAAACCCAAAAAAAAAAGGAGAAGAAAGGACAGTAGATGGGGGTGTTCAGGGAGAAAATATTCAGTGATTCGTGACCAACAAGTCATCAGCTTGCATGGCACGCGTGAGTCTAGTTGGCTCGATTGAATATTCGACACGTGTTTCTGATATGGAATATTTGGAAAATGAAAAGTTAAAATAGAAAGTGTGCTTTTTTTCTCTCTTCACTGGCAAACGACCGACAAAAGCGACCATTAATGCTTGTCTCCCGCTTAAATCTCTCTCTCCCCTCTTCTTTGCAAGGGCTTCATAAGCGCGCGCTCTCTCTCTCTCTCTCTCTCTCCATAGAAAATATTAGCTGGTTTCTCACTCGATCAACAAAAAGACGAGTTTTTTCTCCGTCCATCTTCTCCATCTTCTCCAGAAAAGTGAACGTTGAAGCGATTTCCACCAACGCAGATCAAGCAACAGTCGAAACCTCGGAGTCTCGGACGACCAGTGCGTGGAGCGATTTCCATCATACACAAGGCTTCCATTCTCTCTTCCTCGAGGCCATTTCTCTATCCCTCACTCACCTCAAGCCCTCCCCTCCTCCTTCTTGGCCATCGTCCTCGTTGCGTTTCCATCTCTGGCTCCAGAAACCGTCGATTGGATCAGGTCGCGATTTTGGCTTGGGTACGTCGTCAACCATTTTGAAGCAAAAAAGGCCTGCAAGGCTGGATATGCAAGGGTGGCTTTGACTTTTAGGGTTCCTGTGACAGCCACGGGGGATTTTGTGGCGGAAGAGAGAGAGGAGTGATTTTTCTTTATATCCTTTGCATTTTCTGTTTATTTCTTGGCTTAAGTGGATGAGCTTACTTTAGATGTTATTTTATTGAAGTAGTTCGATTGATTTGGTTAGAAAATGAGATGATGATCTGCCGCCGTTTACGAAGTCCTCTTTTTTGTGTGGTGTATATGGTCCTCCTCACGGATCTATGTTGGTGTGTTGGGAATGCTCTTTCTTTTTACGTTATTTCTTGCTTATAGCATCGGGAAATGTTGATCGTTGGAGTATTGGGTCATCTAGCTAAACTCCATAACCCATTTATCAATCTTTCAGTTTGAAGGCACTTCTTTCGCTAAAGCACTTTCAAGTAAAAATGAAAGGGACGATTCTGCCTTGATTTAACTCTATAAACATGAGACTTGCTACGCCTTGATTCCAATAAAAAAACATGAGAAACGTTCGAGAGAGAGAGAAGGGAGCCAGTCCTTTGCAATGGCACCTCAAACTAGCATGACATTGAATAGCGATGTAAATCATCAAAACCATCCATTTTCTTGATATCCAGATCTCGCTCTTAATATCCAGATGTTGCAACTTATCTGTCGCAAACTTTAGGACAAGAAGGGAAGCTACTGTATGATCATATTGAATGAATGAACAAAGACATGCATAACAGCATTTTCACAACCCTGACAATGGTGAAATTAAAAGGAGCAATTACTTCGTGTTTAAAGTTGGAGATTGTTTATTTGTAGAGCTGGCATTGCAGAGGCTCACATTTGATCATAGGCCTTGTAGGGAAGATGAAAAGGAATGCATCGAGGCACCACAACATTCTATTCATTGTTTACATGTACAAACATATTGCGTTGCATGTTTACACAGCATAAGCCACTCGTGATTTTGGGCTAGTTGCAGGCGGCGGTAGGTAGCTGGCATTGCAGAGGCTCACATTTGATCATAGGCCTTGTAGGGAAGATGAAAAGGAATGCATCGAGGCACCACAACATTCTATTCATTGTTTAAATGTACAAACATATTGCGTTGCATGTTTACACAGCATAAGCCGCTCGTGATTTTGGGCTAGTTGCAGGCGGCGGTAGGTTGAGCGGCCATTAATGGCTCTTCTGTCTCTGTCTCTCTGTCTGTCTCTGTCTCTGTCTCTCTCTCTCTCTCTCCGTTGCATAGGTCTTTTCACGTTTGAACATGGAGCTCTTTGTCTTCCTTCTCGGTCCTCACTCATCTCAAGCCCTCACGCCCTCGCCCTCTTGCTCTCGTGCTCCTTCCACTTCGACTTCGTTTGTCACCGTCATCGCCTTTTGGGCTTTGACGATAGAAACTGCAAGTGGCTCGGTTTCGATTTTGGGTCAGGCACGTCGTCACCAAAGTGGAAGAAATTTGCAGCTACTAGGTCATGAGCCCTCTCGGCCTTCACACATCGCTCACTTTGTTTGTCGCCATCATTGCCTTTCTGGTTCCGGCGATATAATATGCGAGTGGGTCGGTTTCATTTTCGGGCTTGGCCGCGTTGGCACCAATTTCAAGTGCTGGGTCCTGAGCCCTCTTCACCTTCACACACCGCTCGCTTCATTTGTCGGGGTCATTGCTTTTCTGGCTCGGGCAATAGAAACCACGAGTGGGTCATTCTTGATTTCGGGCTCGGGCATGACGCTAGTGATTTTGAAGCAAAAGTAGAGGAAGCTTACGACTGCTAGGTCTCGAGCCTCTTCGCCTTCACAAGTCGCTCGCGTGTCTTCACTAGACAGATTAACATATCCCCTTGCCATCGTTATCGGATTCTCTCCCACAAAAGATAAGAATCGCCATGCTACTCCTGTTCACTTAAGGATGAAACTCATGAAGTATGGAGGTAGTCCCAAGAGATAAGTGCGAGCACGGTGGAAGAGAGGAGTGAGCTGATGAATTGTAGCCGCCGATGAGACTCTAGAGGTGACGGTGGAGGCGAAGGGTGCTCGGGATCCAGCATGGCGAGGCGGAGAAGGAGGCGGAGGCAATCGGGCGTGCCAGAGAAGAAGAGAGAAGGTATTTGCGTTTTCTCTTGTCAACTTGAGGAAGGAGAAGGCAAAAAGCGCTTGAAAATTGAAATGAGGTTTTTGAGCGGCAACAGCATTAATTAATGCTTCTGCTAAGTCTCTTTTTAGTCGCAGCAGAGGAGAGAGAAAAAGAAATCCTCTGACTTTTGAGTCCAAGGATATGTGTCAACCTGTTAGTGGAGCCACCTAGAATTGCGCGTGCCATGTAGGATGGTAATGTGGTGATTGGCAACCACTGAATATTTTCTTGGTGTTCAGTGAAAAAGGCTAGAAGGGAGGAGAGAAAGAATAGAAAAATAAAGAAAAAGAAAAACCAAAAGAAAAAGAGAGAGAAAAGAAGATAAAAGTGGCTTTGAGAAGAAGGAATCGAAAGGGGGAGTGCGGCAGAAAAAGACAAAATAGGAATAAGACAAAAAGAAAAAAAAAAAAAATGTATATATTTAAAAGAAAACTAAACTAAAAAAATCTTTTTTTATCTGACGTGGGTTGGACCTGGGGCTCGGATCGGATTAGCGGTCAGATTGGTCCTACTCGGTCCGAACCCTTTTTTCGAATAAAATAATATTAAATACTAAAAATGTATTAATTTTATTTTAAAATAAAAAAAGTTCAAAAAAATCAAAAAATCAAAAACAATAAAAATTCTAAAAAAATTCCGAAAATTCAAGAGCTTTTAGAGAACATTAAAAAATTTAGAAAATAATTGAAAATTCGAATTTTTTAAATAATAATAATTAAGAAAAATTTAAAAAAATTGAAAAATTAGAAAATTTAAAAAAAATGTTAGAAAATTCAAAATTTCATTTGAACAATTTTAAAAACAAACTTCCTGAGCTATTTTCTTAAAAATGGAGGTTTCTTAACTCTAAAGTGTGCTAAAAAATTGAGTAAGCCTATATGGCTCTACCTTAGGGCTTTAATTGTCTTCAAGACAATTATTCTTGTTTGCATGCTTTTGCTGTTTTGATCCCTTTAGTCCAATTAAGATTATCATTTATCTTTTCCTTAATGTTAAATATTTGCTCTCTCATGCAATTATTTAAACGCTTTTCTTAACTGCTAATTGTTATTTTAATGATTGCGTATACGCATGATCACCTCGCGTGTTAGTGTATTGGTCTAAAATTAATCCAAATTGCTTGACAAAATTTCTTTCTAAAATGAACAAGATTAGGTATTTAAATGGCACTAATTAGTTAATTAGTGTAATCAAATCTCCGACTCTAGATTCTCTAGTTGCGTAGAAAATGAGGTACACTATCATATCTCTCTTTGTTTATAGCCGACTCCAATAGGCTAGTGGTGACTCATTATTACAAAATTCTTATGAACATTTCAATATCACGCGAGGTATGGGCTTGGGAGGGCTCGTGTTTAATCATGGACCGTAGGCCCAATCTTTAGGCAATACCCCTAAATCTATTCTCTCCCCCTGAAGGGTAGGTAGCGACACCTTTGTTTTCTTTTTTTGCTTTTTTTTTTCCATGCTGGTGACAATCGTCGACAGCCCTTGCCAATCATGAAGGCCTTGCCCATGGTTGGTGAGGCCACAATGGCCTCAATTATGGCCTTCGCGCCCTCATTGGATCTAGTTGAGGGCCTTTGTTGACCCCATTAGTTGCAGGCTAGGGCATGAAGGCCCTCATTGGATTCGTGGCCTCGCTAACATGGGTGAGGCGGTCCTTGCCTAGGTCTAGTGAGGGCCTTTGAGCCCTCGCCCACAACCTATGAGGGTTGCCAGTGGCTCTCACTGGCATAGAAAAAAATCAAAGCAAAAGGAAAATAAAAATAAAAATAAAAATAAAAATATAATAAAAAATTTGAAAAAATATTATTAAAAATTGTTAATATTAGCGTTGAAAATGTCACATAGGATAGCCTGCATCTACATTAGAGATTTTTGAACAAAATTGATCGAATAGACTTAATTGGCAAAAAATGAAAATGTTTAGGATTCAATTGATAAAATTAAAATACTTAGAACTGAAATGGTAAAAATGCAATAACTTTAGAATTTTTTGACTAATTTTTTTCGAGAGACAAGATTTCTCCATTATTGCTTGTTCAAAGTCTACTGCGCGTGAAGGGAATTGAAGTCTCCGCTGCCTCTAGTAAAAAATATACCATTCCATTTGTCTTCAATAGCAAACAACAAATCTCTCACATGATCTGCGGCTGAAGAACAAATCTCTTCGCTGCGGCCAAACTTAAATGAAACCCATGCGCAACTTGAGAGATTCAAAGAAATTAAGCGTGCTGCTTTCTTCCACGCATGAAGATAGAATTAACGTTGGAAGAAAAACAATATCTAAGACCTTACAAAAGTCCAACTTAGACTTCATTTATTCACAGGCTTTGGACCATGTTTGTATGACAGATTCAAACTCGAGACATAATTTAATAATTTTCTATCTTGACTTGACTTCATAGTTAAGTCATAGTGTTCATTATCCATGCCGGCTATACCAATGCCCCAATGGGCATTCACTCTCTACATATGCCAATTAAACCCCATCGAAGCTTGAGCTTCGCCAAAAGAAGGGGGTCGTCATCATGTCTATCAGGTTCTCCACTATTGCAATTTTCTTCATAAAAACCTTGCCCCTTGCTATGACATCTTAGATGAAATGGTCCCTAATGTTGATATGTTTTGTTTGCTCGTGATAAATCAGATTATAAGTTATATATATTGCACCTTGGTTGTCACAGTGTATAATGATGCTTTTCTACTCCAATCAAAGGTCTGAGAGAAAACCATATGCCTCCTTTGCTATAAAGTCATTGCCATGTACTCTACCTCAATCAAAGACAATGCAACATCTTTTTGAGAGGAGGCTTTCCAAAACTCATTTCGCCACCTATCGGCGTAAACATATGCCCCGCTAAAGATGTGCGGTCATCAAGTCATTGACGTGATTTGAATTCACATAACCTATGGTCTCACTGCCATTATCAACCTTACGATACACTATATTAACGTTTGTTGTCCCCTTTAAATATCTAGAATTTGCTTCACAACTTCCTAATAAAATCTTGCTTTGGTGCTTCATGTAACGCTAACAACTCTCACAGCTTGTGAAATGTTGAAACTATGCAGACCATAGCGTTCATTATACTACCCATCACACTAGTATATAGAACATGCGAGATATGCTCATAGTCCTCATCCTCTTCTCTACAGAGACAAATTATCATAAGGTTTAAAGTGCTTGGTTAGATGTGTACTTACGGATTTTGTTGACTATACACTAGAACATGAAATGATATTCTTAGCTTATTTCTATTAAGATTGACAACAAAGAGAAATATTGACATGATCTTTGACAAAACTACTATGCTTCGAAAGGAGAATCTTGAGAGTCAACTAGTAGAACAAATAGATTATGATGTCTGCTGAGGAAAATTCCTTACATAATTTTGAAGATCGACAAAACTTTTCTTTTCATTCTGATGACAAGTTTTTTCTAGTGGAAACTCCGAGTGTATCATTAAATGTTACTTATCAAACTCAAGATCATAGTAAATATCTTATCCTTAATATCCAATCTCAACGGAATAAGAATATTGCTCCGACTATGAATCCTTGTGCTAACAGCTAGAAGATTGGTGTGGATTCCTTGCCTTATATATATATAGACGTGCGGATCCCTGGAGTGCCATAACTTAGCACAAAGGGACACTTAAGTATTATAACTTATAAAAGTGACGCTTAAGTGCTAAAATCGGAGAGAAATAGATCACTTAAGTGCCACTTCGGTCAAAATCCGACCAAAATATTGATGTGTCAATTTTCCAAATAAAACAAGTGTAAAATGGCGTCGTTTTGGTGTTGACGTGGTAAAAAATTTAATATAAAAATTAATTAAATTAAATTTAAAACTAAAATTATTTAAAACATTAAAAAATTAAAAAAATTATAAAATTATAAAAAAAATTTAATTTTTTTTTTAAAGGGAGGCGGGCCGAGGGCCGAGCCCTCGGCCACCGCCTCCCCATTGCTGCCGGGAAGCCAAGGGCTCGGCAACCCCGGCCGGCTCTCCCCCCTTTGTCGCCGGCCCTTCCCGGCGGTGGTAGGGAGGCGGTGGTAGCGGCTAAGGGCTGAGCCCTGAGCCTTGAGCCGCCTCCCCCCTCCCTCCCCCTTTTAATAATTTTTTTAGTTTTTTAATTTTTTCAATTTTTTTTTTTTTTTTTCTATTTTTAGAAACAATTTCTGAGTTTTTGAAAGTGCTTGGTAATTGTCCAAAATTTTTATTTCCGGGATAGAAAGGCGTTTGGTAGGATTCTTAATTTTTTTCTTTCTTTTAATTTTTAAATATTTTTATTACATTTTTATTGTGTTTTTCTTTTTCTTTTTCCCTTTCTCTTATTCCTCCTTCTTTGAGGTCGGTTGCCAGCCACTATCCAGTGAGCTTGCAGGTGGCTCGCCTAGCCATTGGCAAGGTTGGGCCTTGCCTAGCTCAACCTCACCAAATCTTGCGAGGCTAAGCCTTGTGGTGGCCTAGCAAGGCTTGGGTGAGGTCGAGCTCGCCCAGCCAAGGCGAGGTTGAGCCGCCAATCGGAGGTTGACCTTGCTTATATTTGGTGAGGTTGAGCTTGTCCAGCCAAGGTGAGGTCAAGCCTCAATAGTCGGAGGTCGATGTCGCCCAGCCACTGGTGAGGCTCGGGTTGACGAGCCTCGCCGTGGCTGGGCATTGTCGGGAGCTGGTGACGCTCCTACGAGGTCATCGGTCCTCATTTGGCTGGTTGCTAGCCATGGTCGAGGTTGGCGATTGGCCAAAAGGAAGAAGAAGAAAAGCAAAGAGAAGAAGAGGAAAGAGAAAAGAAAAGATAAGAGAAAAAAATTAGACTTGATTTTAGGAATTGTTCCCAGAAATAAGAAGTAATCTTTTTCTATTTCTTAATTCTGTTTCAAATATATTTTCGAGAAAAAAAAAAGATTTTTGTTCTCAAGAATAAAAAATTTATCAAATGAATATTTGTTCTTTTTTTGTTCTCGGGAACAAAAGAATAGAATCGGTTATTCTCGGGAGTGTTACCAAATAGGCCTTTAGCGACTCGGTATGGCATTGTCCTTGAATGATGCGGATAAGCGATCTATTTTTCGAACAAATGATTAAGATAATACACATTTTCAGCATATTCCTACCTATAAGAAAGAAGTCAATGGTGTTCATTTGACATGGAAAGCAACATCCACAATCATGATGATAAAATAAAAGCACTAAAAACAAAAAGTAGATATCCATCCAAGCGTATCTTGCGCACGACACAAACTACCAACTTCAAATATTTCTTCAGTCTTTATCCATATAATATGTCCACGAATAGCAGATCAGGCAAATACGGAATCATATCTTTCTTCAAAGGTGGTAAGAAAGTGAAGATTCGCGCTTCGAAATGAGCTTTATTTTGGGTTAGTTTAATCGTCAACGGTGGTGAGCAGCAGAAGATCTACTGGTTCACACAAATATATAACTGAACCATGTCACCGTCACCAATCTTTATTAATCTCTCTGACGTGGAGACCAAGTAGTCGGTAGCGAAAATAGTTCTTTGTTGTCCTTTCCCGGGCTTGAGTAGACAAAGCATAGCTGCCTTTCACTATCTAAAATGTGTTTTGGAGCATCTGGAAATTCATAGTGGTTCTTTAATTTTCTTGTGGAGCTAGATCGATTAATTTCCTGGGGTTGCTTCAAAAGATAAACATTTTCTTCAAACGATGTCTTTTAGTTGTCTGTACAATGGAAGTCTGGTAAACATATGGGTTCTCAAGCTATACAAACATTAGCGTTCTAGTTTTGATTCCTAACTGAAACTAGAGCTCAAAACTACCACGACATGAAACTTGTGCAGCAACTCTCCATTGCCTGTTTGCCATGGTGGAAGTCCATGAAACCGAAATGATTCAATGAAGTTCACCAAGAAAAATGAACATACCACCCAAACAAAGAAAGCATCAATTTGTTACAAAGATCTTTGTTTTTCAAAAGTTTTTGATTATTTCAGATTACAAGATCTAGGAACAGCAATTGCCACGAAGTCCAACTGGAAATCTTGTGGTAGGATTACAACACAATAAACATGGCGAAGCAGAAGAAAGTCCGTGTTTTTACAGAGTGAATCAGACGTACTTGTCTATCAGTAGCATCCAAACGCAACGTCAACCAGTCACGGGGGTTGCTATCAGGCAAAGAGGAGTTCTCTTGAAAGTCGTGAGGCCGTAAGCTTCTTCCATGTCAATATCTTCAACACTCATCCCTTCAGGCTGTTTCCAATTGAACCGATGAAGGAGATTAGCCAATGCAAGCTCAACTATCACCACACCGAAGTTTATGCCGGGGCATCCCCGCCTGCCAGAACCAAATGGCAGAAACTCATAGTTCTGTCCATTGAAATCGATGGAGCTGCTCAAGAACCTCTCAGGCCTGAACTCTTCTGGGTTTTCCCAACTTTTTGGGTCTGTGGATATTGCTGTCAAATTGATGAATACAGTCGTTCCTCTACGAACTTCATATCCCTTTATCTTGCAATCCTCAATCGTTGCTCTTGGAATAAGAAGAGGGAGTGGTGGATGGAGTCTTAATGCCTCTTTGATGACTGATGTTAGGTAAGTGAGTCCTAGAAGGTCACTCTCTTCAACCTGTAACTTCCCTTTTGCTGCTTCTCGAACCTCTTCTTGTGCTTTTCTCATCATAGATGGATGGCGGGCGAGTTCTGTCATTGTCCAAACTAGAGTGGCTGCTGCGGAATCTGTACCTGCATTGAACGTGTCCTGAAATAAAATCCCAGGCAATTAGTCCCAATCGCTTTCTGTTTTGATCTAGTTTGTAACAGAGTGATAAGAAGTGAACAGAAGGAAACATATGCTGGACAAATAGGGCAAAGAGGAACATACTGTTAATACGCCTTTTATCTGTTCGCCTGTGAGGGTAATCATTCGATTTGGATCCCTTTGCAACCGAAGCAACACGTCAACAAGATCTTCGTGCTCGGGTTTAGGCCTTTTAGGGTCTCGGTGCTCCTCAATCACTTCATTGTACAACTTGTCTAACTCACTGAAGCTCTTTTCAACCTTTGCCTTGAACCCATTGAGCCTGTTAAACCAAGCTATCTGCGGAAACAGATCTGCAACACAAAAGCCCCCTGCGACGCTCTGTGTTTCGCGAAGCATCTCGTGAAATTTGCTCTTTACACCGCCACCTTCAGCCTGCCATTTCTTACCAAAAGTCACTCGGCACACGATGTTGTTAGCCAATAGAAGTGCCAATTCACCAATGTTGACGGGACCTGGAGAAGAAGTGATTGCGTCAAGCATGAGCTTAACCTCTTCCTTCCTCACAGATTCAAACAACTGGACTCTCTTACTGCTCAGGAGTTCTAGGATCACTATTTTCCTGAGCTCTCTCCAGGAATCGCCGTAGGCGCCAAAACTCACATCAGAACAATTGTATGTTAACTTCTTCACCGCATAAAAGGTGGGTCTGCCGGAGAAAGTGCGGTCATGGGCCTTGAATACTTCTCTGGCGACTTCTTCGGATGAGATGACTAAAGTGGGAATAGAGCCGAGCTGCAGAAACATGATCTGGCCATACCGTTTTGAGAGTTGAGCAAGCGAACGGTGAGGCAAGGAGCCGAGCTGGTGCAAATTCCCGATGATCGGCAACTTCCTAGGGCCGGGAGGGAGATTCCTAGATGCTTTTCTCTTCTTCTTAGTATCAATCAATAAAACTAGTGACAGAGGTACCGCAAGAGCGCATATGAGGGCCACAACAAGTTGAAGAAAACTCATGGCGTGAAATCCTTGCAAAAAATTATGAGCGATGAAACCAACGTATGAAGAGGTTTCTCATAAGAGGTCCGGTGATTAATAAGTCATAAGGAGATGGAAGTGGGAGATTTACCAGAGAGAATCGGAAGATCCGGACGTGTCCGCCATTCTAAGATATAGAATAAGCCCGATACATTCATTTCGATCGCGTTTGAAAACTTCTCGACCGTGATGCACCTCTAACACTTTCAGTGGAGTTATTACACGGTACGTGGGTCCATTTAACTAGCTTGCCTACATCATGGAAGATGGTGACATTGGGGTTTGAAGATGGCAACCGGTGAACAGAAAAAGCTTGTTGGCTAATTGGCCGTAAATGAACTTAATCACACAGAAAGATAAGTACCCCTCGCATTGTTTAATTGGAAACAATTTCTCAAGTGAAGTGCCAAACACGCCTTCCTTTTTTTTTTTATTGCATTCCTGGTTGATATAGCTATGACTCTGTTGTTATGTTTTGACACGGAAGCCTGGCCGGCTCTTTACAATTGAATAATGAGTGAGAGAAATTGATAGAGGATTAAAATGAGGAGTGATAAAGGACGTAACAGATTTACGTGATTCGGTCCAAGTGTCGGTATCTGCATCCACATGAGAGAATTAGCTGCAAATAATTCACTAATCAATCGAAGAATTACATGTCTATAATCATACACTTGAGTGTTTTCTGTCCTGAAAGTTTCACCTAATACCCTCTTTGTTATTAGGAAAAATCTCACCAATAAGCCAAAGAGGGAATCCCTTTTGGTTGGATAAGATAACAGAAGGACCATAGGAGACATGAGTATGTCTTTAGACTGTTTCGCATGAACTTTGGGACATAAAATTTGGGTTATTCCTACTTAAGTGGGGAAGAAAAATATTTACCCAGGAACTGGAAGGAGGTGTCGGTGGGGAAGAGAGATACTCACAAGAGGGAGTCCTTTCCGGTTGGATAAGATAACAGAAGGACCATTGGGCCACTCAAAAAATACACAAGGACCATATGACAAAGCGTAGACAACAAAAGAACCATGCGTCACTCAAAAACACAATGATTTTGCTCTTTTTTTTTCCTTTTACTTTGTTTGGCTTTTCTCTTCGTGTCTTCTCATGTGGGAATTACTTCTTCTTTTATAATGCTAAAGGCAGGAAAATTGTCCAAAAAATCCCAATGTATTGCACTTTTACCACTTTAATCCCAAATTTTTTAAGTTTGTCAATTAAATTCTAAACCTTTTCATTTTTTGCCAATTGAGTCCATTCGGCTAATTTTAGCTGAAAATCGTAAATGTGAAAGTTGGTTGTCTTACGTGACACAATTGATGCTAACAATAACAAATTCTAATAATATTTTAATATTTTTGGAATATTTTTATTTTCCTTTGGTTTTTTCCTTTGGTTTTTGCTTTTTTTTCCCCGGCGAGGCTCACTGACAACCCTTGCTGGTAGCAAAGGCCTTGCTCATGGTTGGTGAGGCTATTGGGCCTTTGCGGCCTCACTAGTTGCAGGCCAAGGTGTGAAGGCGCTCATTGGATTTGGTTGAGGGCATTCACGACCCCACCAGCATGGGCAAGGTGATCCTCACCTAGATCTAGTGAGGGCCTTCAAGCCTTTGTGGCCTCACTGTTGGCAAGTCAAGATGCGAAGGCCCTCATTGGATCTGGTTGAGGGCCTTCGTGGCCCTACCGGCATGGGCCAGGTGATCTTCCCCATATTAGGCAAGGGCCTTCAAGCGTTCGTGGTCTCACTAGGTGCATGCCAGAGGGCAAAGGCCCTCATTGGATCGGGTTGAGCCTTTGAGCCCTAGCCCGCAGCCTATGAGGGTTGCTGATGACCCTCATTAGCACGAAAAAAAAAAAAAAAAAAAAAGAAAAAGAAAAATAAAATTATAATAAAAAATTGCAAAAAATATTATTAAAAATTATTAACGTTAGCGTCGAACATATCACATAGGGTAACTGGCATTTACATTAGAGATTTTTGAACAAAATCGACCAAATAGACTCAATTGGTAAAAAATGAAAAGATTTAATTAGTAAAATTGAAATGTTAGAATTGGAATGGTAAAAATGTAATAAATTTATGATTTTTTGAATAATATTTTCAAGAGATAAGGCGTCTCCATTATTGCTTGTCAAAGTCCACTGCGCATGAAGGGAATTGAAGTCTTCGCTGCCTCTAGTAAAAAATATACTATCCTATTGCAAACAACAAATCTCTCGCGTGATTTGCGGCTGAAGAACATATCTCTCCCCTGCGGCCACACTTGAACGAAACCCATGTGCAGCTTGTGATTCAAACAAATTAAGACAAGCATGCTGCTTTCTTTCGCTTCTTTCTTCCACGCATGAAGATAGAATTAACGTTGGAAGAAAAACAATATCTAAGACCTCACAAAAGTTTGACTTATATTCCATATATTCACGAGCTTTGGACCATGTTTATACGATGGGTTTAAATTCGAGATTTAATTTAACAATTCTTCATCTTGATTCGACTTCATAATCAAGTCATTTCATTATCCATGCCAGATATCCCAATGCCTCAACAGGCATTCACTCTCTATGTAAGCCAATTAAACACCATCAAAGCTCGAGCTTCGCCAAAAGAATGGTTGCACTTTGATGCCGAAACATGAATCGTCAGACTGGATATCATAGGAGAGCCCGGTTATAAGCTTCATATTTGAAATGGGGTTATACGCGTGTGCATGTACGTGCTGATCTCAGAAGCTAGCTAGTCCTTGACTTAAACTGCTTGAAATTATGTATTTGCAGACCAAGTACATGACATATTCTTAACTATAGAACAATAGATCACAGATAGCATGCTTCTGTAACAAGCAAAGGGTGATTGATTACTAAGTCGGAAAGATTTCTAGCCAGCTAGTTTGCTTGTCTCTGCCATCATCTAGGAGAAGCGGGGTTTGACTGCAACCATGAGGTTGGCAATTCTGTGCATTGTGATTGCAAAAACTTCAGTCATATCCAAATCCTTAGGCTGGATCCCATCAGGAAGCTCCCAATTGAAACTGTGAAGAAGTTGAGCTAAAGCAAGCTCAACACTGGCATTTCCAAATGCAATCACTGGGCAGCTCCTTCTACCTGCACCGAAGGGTATCAGCTCAAAATCCTGCCCTTTGAAGTCAATGTCGCTATTTTCATTGAGAAATCTTTCTGGTTGAACCGATTCTGGATCGACCCAGGATTCTGGGTCCCACCCAATCGACCAAGCATTGACAAAGAAACGGGTTTTGCTGGGATGGAGTACCCATCAATAGTTGTGTCCTCCATAGATTCTCTGGGGACTAACACTGGAGCAGGAGGGTACAACCGGAATATCTCCTTAATGACGGCCTTCAAGTATTGCAATTGAGGTAGGTCAGTTTCTTGCACGAATTTTCTCTCTCCGACGACACTTCGTATCAGCTTGTGCTCTTTCCGTGGCTTTTTGATTGATGACAAGATCTGTCATTCCCCAATCAAGGGTTATGAACGTTGCATCAGTTCCTGCTGCAAACATATCCTGCAAAATCCATACGCTACGTATGAAAGGTCTCTTCTTGCTAAGGCATCTGCATGGCTATACAAGTGTATTGATGTTATAAAATACCGAACAAGAGGGAAGAATGATTCACAAACCAGGATGATGGCTTTAACATTGTCCCTGGTCAGAGGCATATCACCATAACCGTTCTTCAGTATGTCAAGTAGAACATCCACAAGATACTTGTGCAACTCCGTAGCTTTGTTTTCTTTTTGATGATCTCTCAGTATCTCATCGAAAAGGTTATCAAAGCACTGAAATGTGTGCTGAAGTCTGGACTTCGTCCCGGTCAGGCTGTGGATGAATTCCATGGAAGGAAAGAAATCTCCTATGCTGAATCCTCCGAGCAACTCCTGATACTCCTCCAGCATCTTTTGAAACCCATGCCTGTCGTAGTCCCCTCCTCCTGAAAAATCCCTCCTGAAAGCTACCCGACAGAGAACATCATTTGCATAGAAACCAAGCAGCTTAGTTAGATTTGTGGCGCCTGGAAAAGACTGTAATACGGTCAACTAACCGAGCAACTTCTTCTACCCTGACATGACTGTATGACTGAACCCGTTTTTCACTAAGCAGTTCAAGTATACAAATTCTTCTTATATGCCTCCAATAAGCACCATAGGGGGAGAAGACCACGTCAGTGCAATCATAGAACAAGTGTTTGGCGGAGAAGATCTGAGGATGGCTCGAAAGTGCGAGGTCGTGGGTTGTCATTACCTCCTTCGCCATTCTAGTTGAGGAAACAACTACGGTTGGGATTTCACCAAGCTGTAAGAAGATGATTGGGCCGTATGTTCTCACAAGGTGGTGGAGGGATATGTGTGGCAATTTGCCTAGCTGATGGAGATTTCTGAGGATCGGTAACTTGGGAGGGCTTGGTGGGAGGTTCTACTTTCTTTTCCTAGGCTTGTTCTTTAAGAGAACTACAATTACAGCTGCTACTACCAAGGTTGAGAGAAACAGATGCTGAAGAAGAGCCATTTTCATTTCACGAGAAACTTGCACAGTATGTGATGTTGCAACTGTGGTCTTATTTGATCTGTATACAGTGTCTCTTCCTATACAAGGGACTTGTCGAAACTATCTCAGTTTGCTGAAAAATCTTTCGGTTTAGTCAATATAAGTTGAGTTAGCAGATGTCACCCTTTCTTTTGGTACTTCTGTGATAGGTTCGTCATGGTTCAAGACATCAGCCCTAGTTGCAAGTTGGCGTGTGTTCCTTCATCTTATCCCCTTAGCATTGCCTCAGGATAATCATCTTTGGTGGGGTTATGATAGTATACTACCAGGATAGGGGTAAAAATAGCAGGAAATACGAATGCTGTCGTGACGCAAGTTGCCCAACTATCTAGTGATCGCTCAGTTACTGGTCTGGGAATTGTTTGGACTGTTGTGTGGACAACTGGTTTGTGGTCCTCCTTTTCTAGATCGATACGTAGTCCACAGTCAGGCCAATCATCGGAAGCCCCATGCCTTTGGAAAAATCTCATCGGTCTTGGAATTGTCATAGTTTAGAAAATTCCCTTATGATAGAGATCTGCCAAGAAATTAGGTCCTTCAAAGACTTTTCTTGATGTGTCATGTGATGGAAATGAAAACGCTAGTACTAATACCTAGAAGGGGGTGAATAGGTGTTTAAAATAAACCTTGACAAATAAAGGCGGAATAAAACAAGTTGTGAGCAAAGTTTGAAAAATGATCAGAGTTTGATTACACGAGCTACCAGACTTCTCGTGAAAATTCAGAATTAGGTAATAGATGGAATAGATTTTTGCGAAACTTAAGACGTTACAACAAATAAAGCTGAAAAGAGTTGAGGGAAGAGAAAATTGCATACGAGATTTATAGTGGTTTTGCTTAGATCAAGCTTAAGTCCATTTTCCCATGCTGGCAGCCTTCTGGCTGAACTTCACTAAAGTATCAAACAGAGAAGTACAATATTTTGAGTGCAAACACTTAGTGCAAGATTTCTTTTTCCCACACTAAGTCACTCTTCTTATGATTTTATTTCTTGAATACAATTTGTAAGAGCTATCATTAAAGAACAAGTGGTTGGAAATACTTCAGACTTTGAAATTTCAATTTCCACGCTCTATCTCAAATAGACTGAATGACTACCTTAAATACTCTTCCACGCCTTACTAGCTATTGGCATTCTCTAGAGAAAATTCTTCCAATCAATCCATTGGACATAATCGATTAAGGAAATTTTGTAACCGTTTGAAGATTGAGATGAAAATTCATTGATTCCGGTTGCCCATATAATCAGAATCTAGGTTTTCATAAGTAAATATTTGCCAAAAAGAAACTTGTCTTCAGGATTAATTTCATCAATTCGTGATTGATTCCATCAATGTATTTATAAAAGATAAGTGGGATTCTTCACTAGAAAGTCAGATATTAATGAATAAATCTCTATTATGTTCATATTAAATCCTTATTGCAAGATCAATAAATTTGAGTCTGATTATATCTTCATTCTGGAATTGGTTTCGGTCTAGATTGCTTCAGAGTGTGAAAGACTTCTGGAATGAATAGACTTTGACAAGAGTTTGCAATATGTCTTTAGAAGTCTACGGTTTTTTTAGAATAAGAACAAGAAAAAAAAACAAGAAATTTTTGTCAACTTTAAAACCCGGTAGGAGTTTTCTGAACAATCTCCTCATTTTTTATGGTGAAAAAACTTTCATGTAGATTTAAGCATAATATGAAGGTTATCTTGCGAAACAACACTTTAGCAGCACATGATAATCGATAGAGATAACAGACAGTAAGCACAATAAAGTCTACATTCACAAAACACACCAATCAAAAGTCTGCATAAAATAAACCATACCAGCATAAAAAAACTTAGTTAGCACCAACTAAAGCTTCAAATTTGCAAAACTCTATCCTTTTTTTTTTTTTTTGGTAAGGGTAAGAGATATATTAACTATTGCAAAATGCTATACAACTGTACAGCGAGGGGGGCCCCGACATCAGCTTGCACTTAGAGAGAAAATCGCAATGAGTGGAGGGGTGTCGGGGGGGAAGAAAAAGAAGCTACGAAGAGGATACGGAGCATGGGGACCAGAAGCAGTGGGGAGGCAACAAGGAGGCCAGCAAACAAGAAAAGAAAAAGAGAAGAGCACACAAACAACTATGGCCCGCACAAGGAAAGAACTACAAAAAGCGGGTCAACACAAAGGACCCAGGAGCCTCAGCTAGGTGGAGCGTCGAGAAGGAGGACACCAAGGCACCCGTTTAGCCATAAGGGGATGCATAACGAAAGCCTTGAGAAGTCCGGTAGCAGTAAAACCAAATCGACAACTCTATCCTTTTTTGTCAACAACAAAAAGAGAAAATCAAACAATCACAAAGAAAATAAGAAAAAAGAGTTTGGTTCTAAAAGAATCAGGGTTGCCTAGGAACACGAACAAGTTGGAAATCCTCCAAAGTCTGTACGGTCTCCTCAAGCTTAGTTAAGCACTGATGGAAGACAGTCTCAACTTTCGCTAAATTCTGAGATGCGGCTAATTCATGGTTTGAACTTTATTATCAAGAGATCGTACCTTTCCGGTAAGAGAGTTTGAGGTAGTACCAAGAGCAGCATGCAACTTCTGGATTTCAATTTCCATTCCATATTGCTATGCCTTAATGTTTAAAAGGAACTCCACTATTCGAGGATAGTTTGATTATGGTTCAGTTTGGGCACTAGCTTCAGCAAACTATACTAGTGGAGTATCCAGAGGTGAAGGAACATTGACCTAAACATGTAAAATTTATTGCTCCCCCTGAACATTAGCTTCTTTGTCTTGACCCTTAGGAGAAACTTCAGGGAAATGAGATGCATAAATATCTTCGACATCTGGAGGAGATCGACTGATGCCATCACTAGCAGTTGGTTCAACAATCTAGTCATTAAAAGGAGTTTTCTCATCTACTCTCCCTGTCAGAGTGCCTTTAGTCTGTGGAAGAACTCTTTCTCCTTCCTGCACTCCTCTTCTAGCACTGGTTTGTTGACCAATTCCCTTCTCTCTAGCATCTCCTACATCAACTTCCCTCGTATTTTCTCCTTCCTTGTTAGAATGCTCCTGTCCCTTGTTCATATTGGCATCTCTCTCTTCATCATCTAAGTCATCCTCCTCACTCTCTTTTACTCTAGTTTCTTCTTCTTCACTTTCTTCTTCCAGTTCTTTCTCGCTCTCATCCTCTTCTTCTTCCTTAGAATCGGCTATGCCACCAAGAGGATCACGCATGACAACGTTACCACAGTATCGGAGACGGTCTCATCTTCATCATCTTTCTCTTCTTCATCTTGTAGAAGAAGAACATGTCGTTTTCTCTTTGGATTTCGTGAGACAACGCTCTTCCCTTTGCGTTTCTTCTCAACCGAAGATCCTAACTTAGCTTTGCTAGCAGATTCTTTCTTCAAAAGTTTCAAGACTCCAAATAGATCTTTTAATCTCATTTTTGAGATCATTTTAAGTCCAATTTGCATGAAAACGATGATTCTTGAGCAAAAATTAGATGGCGGTTGAATCTGGAAGTGTTAGAAAAGTCTAGTTACCAATGTTGTATATGGAAGTTGTCCTTTTCCCTTCATGACAGTTTTGTACACGTGCAGTAAGATTGTGGGAGGGAGTGAGAAAGCAACACCATTACAGATGGCCCACATCATTTTTACCTCAAATATGGAAACATCAGTTTTGGAAGTAGCCTTGGGTCTCATGTAGTTGATGACAATCTTGTGGAGTAAAATATGAGAAGCAAACATTCTAGAGTAAGTAATGCTTCCCCTAGGAATCTTGTCCTTCAGCAAAAACTTGGTGATCTCTTCATTGGTCACATTGATGGGCAAGAATCCACTCTTTTCTACTCCTAGAATATCGGCCAACAAATTAACATCAATATCAAACACTTTATCACTCACAGTAAATTGAACATGAATGGGATCCAAAACAGACGGGTTGGAATAAAAGTAAGTAGTCAATTCGGGATAAGCATCAGATGACTCCACATAGAACCTTTCCATCTAAAGCTTGGAAAATTTTTCTCACAAATTCACCTTGATGGAATCAAGGAAATCAAAATATACGGTTCAAGGGTCAATAACTCTTCTGTTTAGCATCTATGAGTAGACTTTCTTATGGTCCTTTGACCAAAACAACTCCCCTTTTGTTCCAGTGACTTCTATAGCAACACCCATTTTGGGTTGGAAATTTTAAACACCCTCTCATCATCATCTTCCTTTTTGTTTTTAGTTTGAACCTTTGTGCCAAAGCGAGGATTAGCGGGAAAGTTTGAAAATTCATTTTTTGCTCTTCCAACCTCTACCAACCCTAAGTTTTCCATAGCTCTCAAGAACAAGGATTCGTTCCCTTAGTCATTTTCTTTCAATAATGAACTTATGAAATCCATGGGACTTCCTCCCTTTTTCAAAAACTCATAATGTTTGAGAAGTACCTTGGCATTCTTACCAAAATAGGTGTCGCTTCCTAAGTAATCTCTTTTTCCACTGATTGTCAATTTGTGCTTCAAGGCAATTCATCCTTGGTGAGATCAAAATGCGTTGGACCTTCAGGGACAAACCAAGGCCTGCGACTAGCAATGCGAGAGGATTTCCTTTGATAAGACATCGAAACAGACTTGGAGGATTTTGATGACATGTTCATGAGTGATCGAGTGAGAAATTTTACAAAGAATGTGAGAGAAGCGAGAGTTTGAGAGAAAGATTAAGGTTTGCAGAGAGTCAAATTATCGCGGGAAAATGGTCAAAGATTTTATTTAAAGAAAATGAACCTAGGCAATCGAACATGCACAAAAAAACACTTCCGTTTTAAAAAAAATTAAAAAGTAACTATCAATAATTTTTGAAATATTAATTCCAAAAAATCAATAGAGATATAACAATTTCCAAAAATATAAAAGCAAGTAATAAGTCGAGAATAATCATACCTGTTCAAGAAGGAAAGAAACTTACGTGCCAAAATTTGAAATATAACTACCTAAGTCTGGAAGGCTTTCAGAAGGATGTTTCTACTATAGGTTGAACTGATGAGTTTGCTCGTCCGTAGACTTTAACCAGATGCAAAATTAATATTCAACTTTTCACGAATGAACTCGAATAATCTATTATCCAGTGGCTTAATGAAGATATCTACCAGTTGATGCTTCGAATCAATGAATTGAACATTGATTTCGCCATTTTGTACATGGTCTCCTATGAAATAATGACGAATTTCAATATGCCTTGCTCTTGAATGGATAATAGGATTTTTGATGAGGTTGATTGCACTTGTGTTGTCACATCTGATTTTAGTGCAATGTTCTTATGTTCAAAAGTCCTTTAGTTATTGCTTGATCCAAAAAAATTGTGAACAACAACTTTCAAGAGCAACATATTCCGCTTCTGCCGTTGAGAATGCCATAGTACTTTGCTTCTTTGAAAACCAGGACACTAACATTTGTCCAAGAGTTGGCAGATTTTTAAGTACTTTTCTTGTCAACTTTATAACTAGCTAGATCAGCATCTAAGTATCCAAGTAATGTAAAGTCTCATCTTTTTGGATACCACAGACCTAATTTTGAATTCGTTGCGATCTATTTGATAATACGTTTAACAGTACTGAGATGAGATTCTCTAAGATCGGCTTGCAATCTAGCACACATACACACACTGAATAATATATCATGTTGAGAAGCAATAAGGTAGAGAAGAGAACCAATCATGCTTTAGTATGTCTTTTGGTCAACTTTCTTTCCATCTTCATCTTTGTCAAGTTTGGAAGAACTTGGCATGGGAGTCTTGGTCTTCTTGCAATTTTTCATCCCAAACTTCTTGATAACATCTCTGGTATATTTTTCTTGATAGATGAAAGTTCATTTCTTTGATTGTCTAACTTATAGACCCATAAAGAATGTTAACTCATCCATCACGCTCATTTCGAATTTTTCCTACATAAACTTTGAAAATTTCTTGCATAGACTTTTGTAAGAAGACCCAAAGATTATATCATTTACATATATTTGAACAAGTAGAAAGTTTTTTTCTTCCCTTTTGATAAACAAAGTTGTGTTGACCATTCATTTTTTGAAACCATTGCTTACTAGAAACTTAGTCAATCTCTCATACCAAGCTCGAGGTGCATGTTTCAGACCATATAAAGCCTTCTTCTGTTTGTAGACAAAGTCTGGTTTTCTGAGATCTTCAAATCGCGGTGGTTGTTCTATATAGACTTCTTCCTGTATGAACCCATTTAGGAATGCACTCTTGACATCCATCTGGAATAACCTGAAATTATGGAAACATGCATATGCAAGCAATAGTCTTATGGCTTTTAACCTTGCTGTAGGTGCATATGCTATTCCTTCTTTTTGTGTATAACATTTTGCAACAAGTCTTGCTTTGTTCCTTGTTACTTTACCCTTTTCATTAATCTTGTTTCTGAACATCCACTTTGTTCCAATCACAGATTTTCCTTTTGATTTTGGAACTAACTCCTAAACATCATTAATTTTGAATTGTCTGAGTTTTTCCTGCATTGCTTCCATCAGGCTTTCATCAGATAAAGTTTCTTCTACTCCCTTTAATTCTATTTCAAAAATAAGAGTTAGGGCACTTGTGTCTCTTTTTACTTTGGATTTGGTACAAATCGCTTCTTTTATATTGCCAATAATGAGCTATTTAGGATGGCTTGATTTGTACTTCCAGTTACTGTTAGATTTGTCACTTTCTGCAAGGGTTTTCTAAACGTCAGTTTTCTTTGATTCTTCTGACTTTTCTTCTACCTGACTTTGATCACCGGAAGATTGAGGTTCCTTGGGGGAATCAGACTTTATTAAGTCTGAAACTAGTTTAGACTCTTCAAGTTGAGTCTCATCTTGTTAGTTCTGAACACCTTCTTGAAATTTGACATTTATGTATTCTTCGATAGTCTGTGTATTCTTATTGAAGACCTTGTAAGCTTTGTTTGAAGTAAAGTAGCCAAGAAATATACCTTCATCCGATTTTTCTTCAAATTTCCCAGGCCAATCATTTTCATTCTTCAAAATGGAAGTACAGACACCTGGAGTGCCAAAACTTGGCATGAGCGGACACTTAAGTGCCAAAATTTAGGAAAGTGACACTTAAGTGCCAAAATCGGAGTAAAATGGATCAGTTAAGTGCCAACGGCGAGAAAATCCGGCCAAATTGCATACGTGGCATTTTCCGACGACATGCTTTACCGACATGGCAAATAATTTAAATAAAAAAAAAAAACACACGTGGACAAGGAAAACGACGTCTCCCCATCCACTTTGGCTTGGCCAAGCTAAATGATGTTGTTTTTCATTAGTGCTAAACGACGTCATTTAGCTTATTTTGGGTTTAACTAGTCGTCACTTGCATTCACACCAGATTTGACATCCTCTCCA
This sequence comes from Eucalyptus brandiana, assembly GCA_014182725.1. NCBI lineage: Eukaryota > Viridiplantae > Streptophyta > Magnoliopsida > Myrtales > Myrtaceae > Eucalyptus > Eucalyptus brandiana. Next base: position 1,395,171 of record CM024669.1, read on the forward strand.
TCGCCGTTCACAAGTCGCTGTTCGTAGGTCATCGCTCATCATCGTTGCTTGCTTAGGTTTGTTCCCTTCTTCCCCTCCACTATGGTGAAATTAGGACTCCAACTTGAAATTTGGGGGTCAGCTGAGAAATGTAATCTTGGATGGTATTTATGTGAGATTTAGGGCTCATATGTGGTGCTAGAACCCTATTGGGGTTTAGATTGACAATGTAGGGCTCGGTCTCAAAATTTAGGGCTCTGCGGGGGAAAAATTAGGGCTTAGATGTTGTGCTAGGTATTGTGGTGTGTGATTTAGGGCTTGAATGTGGAATTGTGATGTGCGAAAGTAATTTTTAGGGGTCGGATGTGAAATGTGATGTGTGATGGTGATTGTTATGATTCTGAGTAGTTGTCGTGGGGAATTCTGGGCATTTTTTTTTTTTAAATTGAAGTTTTGAAATTGGTGTCGTGAGGACCCATGCTTATCTGGGTGACCTCTCAATATTTTAAGAGGATGCGACATAATCAAAGTAGCTGTCGGGTGGGGACCTCTATTTTTCCTGAGGGCATCTTTCCAATCAAAGTAGCTGTCGTCTGACTTGTGTATCTTTTCCCTCTTTCTTCTTTTCTTTAATAAAGTCTATGAGAGTGTAGGGACCTTCACATGCAATTTTCTATTGTCCTTTGTAAATGTGGTCCCAAAAGTTAATTGTATTTTTTTTCCTCTTTGATTGCAAAAATGGCTCATGATAAGGACTATGTTGCTGTCATTGTTTACTACGGTGGGGATTTTGCGATTGGGGAGGATGAGTGGGAGTATGAGGGGGGGAATGATGGTACTATCTTTGTAGATATAAAAAAGATATCTTATATTAGATTTGTTAGGGATATAGTGACATATTTGCCTTGTAAAGTACAAAAGTTGTTGTACTGTGTTCCTGGGAAAGGCTTGAGAGATGGTTTGAGAACTTTGGAAGGTGATAATGGTTTTAAGAATGTCCTATATCACTATCTTCATGGCGAAGAGGCGAAAGTATATGTTGAATACAATAGTGATAATGAGGACGAAGATGATGACAAAGATGGCACCCAAGTAGGAGAATGAGGAGAAGGTATTCAAGCTAGTACCGAGGTTAGGGATGAAGGAAGGCATGGTGGACAAGACGAGGAGGAGAGGGGCACAGATGTTGTTCAGCGGAGTGATGGTGACATAGGTGATGTCACCATCACTGAATTAGATTGGGAAGTAGCTGAATCCAGTGATAGTGATGATGACGATGAAGGGTTGGCTGCTGAAAATTTCTTAATCTTAAGTGATGATGACGATGATGAGCTTACACAGTTTAGGAAAAAACAAATGGACTTTTTATCAAATAGATTTGCAACTTTGTAGGTAGCTAATAAAGTTCCAAACATAGACGAAGGCCCTACAGATGCTACTGGTGTTGCTGGCCAGGAGACGGATAATGAAGAAAGCATCGAGACTACTACTTCCCAGGACGAGCTTGAAGAAGATCAAGGAGCTGTGCATAGAAGGAAAATTAAGTTTCCTTCCTATAATCCATCCATTGCCTCTCATACTTTGTCAATAGGTATGAAATTCCAAGATGCGAAACAATTTAGGGAAGTTATATTGAAGAACTCCATTACTAAACAAAGAAATATTGACTTCATTAGAAACACTAAGAACTTTGTAAGAGCAAGGTGTTCGCAACAAAATTGTCCATGGAAGATTTACGGCGCGTTTGTTAAGAGGAGTGAGTCTTTCTAGATTAGAGCCTACCAAGAGGAACACACTTATTCCATTGATTTTCAAAACAAAAGGGTAATAAGTGCATGGTTGTCCAAGCACTTCTTCGATATGATCATGCCGATGCCCGAGATGAAAAGTACTGATTTTAGGATGCTGGTGAAGGAGCGTATAGGCATCAATGTATCTAGGAATCAGTGCAAAAGATTAAGGCAAAAGGTGATGAAAATACTTAGTGGTCAGTATAATAAGGAATATGAGCAGGTGTGGGATTATGCTTGGGAATATAGGCTGCAAAACCCTTTAAGTAGAGTGTATGTAGAGGTGGTGGAGAAGCCGTTTCCTGATAGTGGGATTAAGTTTGATAAGTTCTATGTATGCTTTGATACATGCAGACGGGGATTTTTAGTTGGTTGTAGACGGATTATAGGATTGGATGTCTTTTTTTTTTAAGGGCTTGTGTAAGAGAGAATTGTTGATGGCATTTGAAGAGATGCAAATAACCAAATGTTCCCACTAGTTTGAGCTGTTGTAAGAATTGAGAACAAGGACAATTGGTCATGGTTCTTGAAAAATCTGATGGCTGACTTAAAGATAACAAACGGGGAAGGATAGGCGTTCATGAGCGACCAACAAAAGGTAATGTTTGCTTTTTGAAAAATTTAGTCAATTGTTTGCTTTGTAATATTAACATGTTATTTGCTTACATTTCTTACTTTGAATTATTATAGGGATTGATTCCGGCAGTAGCCGAGTTGTTGCCCCAAGCTAAGCATCAAATGTGTGCGCGACACATATACAAGAATTGGGCAAAGACTTACAAAGGGGATAAGCTGCAATTGCAATTTTGGCAATTAGCAAAGAGTACGAACATTGTTGACTTTAGGATAGCCAAAGAATGACTACTTCAGTTGACAAATGAATATTGTACATCACTATTTCAAACATAACTGAAGCATTGGTGTAGGGTATTCTTCAATGAGGAATTCAAATGTGATCACATCAACAATAACATATGTGAATCATTTAATGGGAAGATAATATATGCCAAATGCAAACCAATTATCTCAATACTTGAAGATATACGAATTATGGTCATGACTCGGTTGCACAAACAAAGAGATGATGCTGCAAAGTGGATTAGACAATGTGGTCCTAGAATTGCCAAGAAATTGGATGAGAACTTGGCTACAAGCAAGTATTGTCATCTCATTTGGAATGGGAATGACGGATATGAGATAATGAAGGATTCCGATAAGTATGTTGTCCATCTAAGTACAAAAAAGTGTTCATGTAGAGCATTGTAACTAAGTGGAATTCCTTATAATATGTTATATGTGCCATCCAGTTGAAAGGCCACAATGTAGAGGTTTACATTGATGATTGGTACAAAAAATCCAACTACCTTGCTTCGTATCAGTTTATGATGCAGCCAATTACAAGTAGTAAGTTTTGGGAGCTGACAGATCATGAAACATCTCAACCTTTGCCATTGAAGAAGAAAATGGGAAGGCCAGAACGAAGACGAAGAATGGCAGAGGGAGAGGTCTCGGGTCAGCAACGAATGAGCAGGACAAGTGCAAAGATGACATGCTCTTATTGTCACGTAGTAGGTCACAACATTAAATGTTGTCAATTGAGGAAGCAACAAGAACAGTTGAGGCCAACTGAGGGGCCTAGTGAATGGACAATTGGAGAAAGGCAAACAGAAGGGTTAAGTGAATCGATTGTTTTTCAGTCGACAACTAGAAGCCCAGTAAGTCATAAAATTTATATTTATGTCGCTTTGTAGTTTATCATAAATATGTACATAATATCATATTTGGCATTGTATGTAATGTCTTTGTTAGGTCATGAAAAGAACCCCAATAAGTCATGAAACTGAAGAGCTTGTTTGAAGAAGGTAAGGTACAAGACGGCCAGCTGAAGGATTGGCCTAAGCAGCTAAACAGCCAATTCAGTCGACTATTCTTCAGCAGAGAAAGAAATACCCAGTAAATTCAACAATTTCTATTCAATTTTTCTTTCTTTATGTTATTATATAACCCGATGTTATATTTATGATGTCTTTTGCCTTTTTCTCAGATTCGAAGAATGCAAGTTGGAGCTCAATTGTCAACTGAAAGGCCATTACAAGAGCTACCACAAGGGTCACCATAGGGGCCACCAAAAGAATCACTACAAGGGTCACCACAAGTACCACCAAAAGAGCCAACAGAAGATGTCACTGAAGCTGAAGGGCTACATAGAAGGACAACTACAAGAAGGCCACGTGAAAGGGCAGCTACACAAAGGCCATCTAGAAGACGCCCAACTAAATAATTGGTCGAAGAAACCCCGGCTATAACTGAAGGGCCAAAAGAAAGGCCCAAGAAATCACAGGCAAAAAAAAAAAAAGAGCCAACAAATCACAAGTTCCTCAAAGTGACGCCCTTATTCAAACAAGATGGGCACTTGGGAAGAGGTTAAGATAATATGGCTATGGCCTTTATACAAATGAGCATACTGGAACAGTCATTCTGAATATAAGTTTTATTGGCTACATTTAATTTAATTTATGCTGCAGACTTTTTTTTGACAATTTATTGTTTTTTTTGTAGCCTGTAAGAAGTTCAGAGTTTCTTATCTCTCAAGGCCCAATTCAAGAATCAACGGTTGTACCAACAAAGAAAAAGAAGAAAACATCAGTTGTGCCAACAAGAAAGAAGAGCAAGAACCCAGTTGTAGGTTCATTTGAATCAATTTAGCCTGGGACAGTTGCAACTGTAACTTCTTCTGAATCAATTCAGCCATGGATATTTGCTGCTCCATCTGAGTTAGTGGATACTGAGAAGGTTGAAGCAGAAGTTGCATGTCTAATTAGAAAAAGCGCGAGGATTATGAATCAAGTGAAAGACCCATCAAAAAAGAGCATGAAAATGGGGTGTTGTGCATATTGATTGATGAGATGAGACGTAATAGGATTTGTGGAGCTTAGGAATCTATTTTGTAAACGTTTATAATAACTTGTTATGGATGGTTATCTTTTTTTTTTTTCTTTAGTTTGTCATTAATTTCGTAACACTTAATTTCAATATCAATGGAATGATCATGCTGCTTGTCAAATTCTTTTACTTTTTGTAAAATATGAATTATGCTTTTACTTGTTACTGTTGGTGTTGGGTCTGTGGTGGTAGTTGGAATGTTGGTGTGGCTAGTGGTGGTGAATGGTGATGCTTGGTGATAGTGGGTTTGTTGTTGGGGTTCAGTTGATGGCTCATGCTACATTTGGTTCAAGTGTGCACTAGGTGGTGTTGGTGCAAGGCTCAACTTGCATCAACACCTTCTGCAGCAGACCCAGCACCAGCATAGTAACTGTTGGGTGGTGGCTGGGTGCTAATGTGGTGGCCGGGGTGCTAGTGTAGCTGGTGGTGATAGTTGGTGATGCTTGGTGGTTGTGGGTTTGTGGTGGAGGTTGGGGGCTTATGCTACACCTGGTGCAAATGTGTAGTGTGCACATCTTACACCAAGTGTACTGGTGCAAGCTAATGTAAGGCTCAGCTTGCACCAGTACCTTGTGCAGCAACACCACCAGCACGATGGTGGCTGGAGTACCTAGTGTGGCTAGTGGTGATGGCTAGTGGCACAGCCGGTGGTGGTGGCTGATGCAATTTTTAGAGAAAACTTACAAAAAAATTGGCACTTAAGTGTCCCAATTTTCAAAAAAAAGTGACACTTAAGTGTTCACTTTTAACTACGAGTGACACTTAAGTGATCACTTTAATAATAACTTGACACTTAAGTGATTATTTTTTCATCGCGACTATCACTTAAGTGATTACTAAATACAACTTATGGCACTCGGGTAATCACTCGTGTTTATCTTGTGTATATGCTTATTTGTAGCAAAACAAAGAAGGTGATGGTAATTTAACTTATAGTAGCTCCATTCAATTCTAATATATGTTGCTGGTTTATGTTTATATTTGGTTCAAGTAAAAGAGCCATCACAACACATTGACCCAATACACATCCATCATTATTGGTTTATATTCAAGAACAAGAAAAACACAGTACAAGCAGCATCTAATTCACTCATTCCCTTTCCTTAACATCCTTACAAACACAAGAATTAACCCACAATACATATGATAGCACAAACAACAACAAAGTCACAATGATCTTATGGAACAACACAAACTTCTTCTCATCTTTCAAAAAGAAAAAAACCTACATTTAATCCAAAATAATTACATTTCTTCACTCATTTTTAACTATGGCAGTTGGAGAAACATTTTCTCATTTTCCAGTACTTTACATTTCATCATAAAGTATAATAGACAACAAAATAATACTATAATAAACACTTGATAACATTTCCGTTCAATTTTCATTATTGAAACTTCATTCTTGGAAAGTTTAGCTGAAGACGCTTGAACTTGCATTGAGTCAACATCGTCCAAGTCGTCCACGAACATAAATGGAGATTGATGTCTTTTATCAAGTAGATCCAATATCACATCTGTGGCTTGGTGAAAGAATTTCGCATCGGCCCATTTGAAGTATTTGCACTTCGACCCTTCTTTATATCTAGTGCATCCATAAAATCTTCTCCCAAGATTTATTCGAGTCCACAATGTTCTTCTTGGACTTGGTAATCCACAAAAACAGAAACTCTGACCTTCTTCTTGCTTCGGTGGGAGGAATTTGAGGCGCTGCTGCGAGTCCTGCTTTCCATTTCCAATATTCGTAGATGGAATTTTGCACAAATCAAAATTAGGGTTCAAGACCAGGATTTGAGCACCTTAATAGGGATTTTAGCAAATTTAGGGTTTTAGTTTTGGGGCAATTTGGGCGACGACGTCATTTTGGCATATTCAAAGCTTATATGTTGGCCAACTATGGAAACGGCGTCGTTTTGGGTGAGTTAGAGCTGAGTCAGCTCTTCGGCGAGCCACCTAAGCGAGAAAAAATAATAAAATATTGCCACGTAGGATTTCCGGCAAGGTTCGCAGAATGTGGCACTTAAATGTCCCACTTTTCGAAAAAAGTGGCACTTAAGTGTCACTTTCCTAACTTTTGGTACTTAAGTGTCTGCTCGTGCAAGTTTTGGCATTTGCGCTGTACTTCTTCCCTTCAAAATGAAACACTTGCAACTAAACACATGAAAATAAGAGATATTTGGCTTTTTTCCTTTGTAAAATTCATAGGGAGTTTTCTTTGGGATGGGTTTTAAGAATACTCTGTTAATTATATAACAGGCAACTGAAACTACTTCTAACCCAAAAACGAGAAGAGACTCTACTTTCAATTAGCAAAGTTCTGGCCATTTCTGTAACGACCTATTTTTTCTTTCTACAATTCAATTTTTGTTCTGGGGTGTATGAAGAGGGGAAAATATATTGTAGACCATTGTTATCACAAAAATTTGCAAAGTCTTGATTTTTAAATTCTCCTCCATGATCAGTCCTTATGCTTGAAATGTCATAACCTTTTTCATTATGAACCTTCTTAGCAAACTTTGAAGAATATGCGAAGGTCTTTGTTTTATTGCCAAGAGAAAAACCCACATGAATCTTGAATAATTATCCACAACTACCAAACAGTATCTCCTACCACCAACACTTTGTGTTCTAGTTGGTCAAAAAGATCTATGTGAAGAAACCGCAAGACACGATTAATGGAAACTTGATTTATAGGTTTAAATGAGCTTCTGACCTATATTCCCAAGATACATGGAGTACGCAACTCAGACTTCTGGTACACCATTCTGGGAAGAACACGAACGAGCTTCATGGATGATAGTTTAGCAATTTGTTTCGTACTCACATGACCAAACTTGCGATGCTAGAGATATGATTCATCTTGAATTGTGATAAGACATTGAAAGTTTTCTGGACTTATGTCTAGAAGATAAATATCGCCATGTCTTCGCTCGATGAAAGTTTGAGAGAAGTCTTGACTAACTTCAGAACAAACATCTTATTGGAAATTGATTCTGAATCCTATATAATAACTGGTTTATGCTCAGAAGATTATAATTTAAACATTTTACCAGAGAAACATTGTTGATAATCAAACTTCCAATTATCATTGTTCCATATCCAATAATTTTTCACTTACTGTTCCCACCAAATGAAACATTTCCTCCTTTTTGTTTTTCTAGTTTTACGAAACTGCTTGAATCTCTAGTCATATGTCTAGAACAGCCATTGTCCAAGTACCGTTTGTTTTTTCTTTTAACAGTAATTTGCAATAAAAAAGAAATCTCAAGCTTTTTTTGGTACCCAATTTTTTTTTTTTAGTAACCCAGAGAACCCCGTAAACCGATAGCCGGCGAGCAAACCCTGGAGGAGCGACTGTAGGACCCACCACCACAGTACTCCAGGTAAGAATTTCTAATGACACCTTTGGGATTTGAACTTCTCCTCTTCGTGAGGGGGAGAGAGCCCGAGCCAACTGCGCCGCTGAGGGTGGTGGTTGGTACCCAAATTTTCTTGAGTCTTGGCAAGTTAGTTTTAAAGACAGACTTTGCCCAATCAATTTTAATAGGTCTCCAAACTTTAGGACATTCATTCTCAAAATGTTTTGGGATGTTACACTTAAGAGCACCCCGACCAATAGGTTTTACAAAAACTTTTTGAAAATGATTTTGAACCAGATGCACCCTAAGTCTCTTATGGACTTTAGGAAAATTGATCAAAAGAGTACTTTCTTTATTCATAACCAAACCTGATTTGTTGTAATAGGGTATTTGGGATGAAAGGGTTTTCTCTAAAGTTTTTGATACTTAAGAGAACTTTGTAGAAATATCTGAAATCTCATTTTCAAACATTCATTTTCTTTTGAAAGAGAATCGGTATTTTCTTTCAAATCATTAAAATCATTTTTCAAATTCTTAAACTTTTCTCTCTAAGAATTATCCTGTTGCTTGAGTTTTGATTTAATTTGGAGATCTTTTTAAGATAAGATTTGAAGTTTAAGCAAAGTTCATCTATATACTTAGAAACTTTAATAGGAATTTCTAAATGACTTATCTCGATTTCCTTATCAAATCTGAGTTTATGTTAGAGTCTAACTCTGATGTTGAGTTTGATTATGAGTGAGCTATCAAACAGATATTTGCAAACTTCTCTTCACTTTCCTCACATTCTGTGTTACTTCGGATTTATGCTTTTAGAGCTTTCTTGTATTTTTCATACTCTCCTTTCTTCATTTTCAGCAAGGACAATTAGGCTTGATGTATCCATTTTTCTTACACTCAAAGCATATCACATCCATGCTAGTTTCAACATCTTCCATCGATCTTTTCTAGAAATTTTGCTTGCTTTACTTTTTTTCAGTTCAATCTTCTTCCTATCCTATTTAGTTTCTTGAATTTCTTTATCATGAGAGCCAACTCCTTGTCATCCATATCATCATTTGTGTATGTATCATCAGAATCAACATTAGACTTTAGTGCAATTGACTTCTAACCTTTTGGATCCTCTTCATCATTTATCCATTCCACTTCATGCAATTGAAAAGTGCCTATTAGCTCGTCAACAGAAAGATGGATGATTCTTTGTGTCTCTCAAATTGATGTTTTCATATGGTTCCAGTCCTTTGAAAGTCATTGCAAAAGTTTGTTAACCTTCACTGGTATTGCTCTGCCCCTCCACGAGTTTTGGTGCTAAACAACTGGTCATAGAAGATCTTTAGCTCAGAAGTATAAACACTTCAACAGAAGAGCATAGGGCTTTGATACCAATTGAAAATGCTAAAACTAACACCTAGAGGGGATGAATATGTGTTTAAAATAAACCTTGAAAAATAAATGCGGAATAAAATAAGTTGCGTTGCAAAATCTGAAAAATGATTAGAGTCTGATTAAACGAGCTACTAGACTTCTCGTGAAAATTCATAATTAGATAAGAGATGGAATAGATTTTTGTGAAACTTAAGACGTTGCAACGAATAAAGCTGAAAAGAATTAAGGGAAGAGAAAATTGTATACGAAATTTATAGTGGTTCGGCTTAAATCAAGCTTACGTCCACTCTCCCACGCTGACGGTCTTCTGGCTGAAATTCACTAAAGTATTAACAGAGAAGTACAATATTTCGAGTACAAACACTCATTGGAAGATTTCTTTTTCCCACGCTAAGTCACTTTTCTTGTTATTTTCTCCTTTGAATACAATTTGTAAGAGCTGTCGTTGAAGAACAAGTGGTTGGAAAGACTTTAGACTTTGGAATTTCAATTTTCACACTCTATCTCAAATAAACCGAATGACCTCCTTAAATACTCTTCCATGCCTTACTAACTGTTAGCATTCTCTAAAGGAATTTCTTCAAATCAATCCGTTGGACAGAATCGTTTAAGGATATCTTGTAGAATTTTGAAGATTGAGATGGAAATCCGTTGATTCTGGTCATCCATACAATCAGAATCTAGGTTTCCATAAGTCGATACTTCCCAAAAAGGAACTTGTCTTCAAGATTAATTTCATCAATTTGTGATTGATTCCATTAATACATTTATAAAAGGTTGTTGACACCTAAATTTTGGCTAGGTACTTTAAATTAAATTGCATAAGAAAATTAGGGACCAATTTGGCCCCACAAAAATGATTTTTGCATAAATTAAGGCTTAGCTTTTATTTGCATCCATTAATCTTTATTTTCCTTTTTTTACTTATTTTTCACTTTTTTCGGATAATAATAATAATAATAACAATAACAATAATAATAAATAAACAAACGAGTAAGTAGCCCATCTGGGTTGGGTGCACTTTTTTTTTTTTTTTTCCTTTTCCGCAAGGGCTCAGGGCCTGGCCTTTTCTTTCCCAGGCCCGACCCCTCCTTTTTCCTCATTGTCTTCTTCTTTGCCTTGTCTTTTTCCTCATCTCTGCAGAAGGAGGCGGACACACGCAGGAGGAGACGATGACGTATGGTGCAAGCAGTGGGGACGTGCCATCAATGTCGAGTAGGCCTCCGTGGAAGGGGAAGGACTGATGCTGGTTCGGCCGGCAAAGGAAATTCGGTCGGTGCACCAAAGTCACGACGCAAAGGGAGATCGAAAGCATGCGAGATTCAAAAGCTTCCCCCGAGAGACTTCAGGAGAGGCACAAACGCTCGCAAGCCGAGATCTAAGAGTTCGCGGGCGGAAGAGACCTGCAGCGAGCGAACCCAAGCGAGAGGAAGTAGGTTAGATCTGGGGGAGCATGGGGTGGAGAAGGGTCTCGGCTGTGCACGCACCCGATTGTTGGTCTTCCGGCGATGCCCTTGGGCTGAGCAGGTAAACCCTGGCGACACCCTTGCCTTGTTCTTTACCGCTGTAGGAAGGGGTCTTCGGAAGCTGTTGGTTTCGTTGTTGTGTGGGTCTGTGGGCGGCAACAGTCGCCAGACAGAGGCTGAGCCCTATGCTCGGAGTGGTTGGGACAGGACCAGGCACGCCCTTGGCCACACTAAGGCGTTGCTTGCCTCAGTCTCCGTCACGGCGAGGCAAGTGGGCGTGATGGACAGAGGAGCGGTGAGCGAGAGGAAGAGGAATCTAGGAGGTTGAGCGGTGTCTCGATCGACCGCAGCTAGCCTAGTGGAGGGTTGGTCCTTGGCCTGGGCTAGCCACGGCGACGTCGGAGGAATCGCGCGACTGAGGATGGACACCACTTGTTTTCGCCATTGAAGGGGCAATGGCATCCGCAAGAGCCGGATCCAACGTGGGTCGCTCCGGGCTAGGGCTTCGTTTGTCCGGGTCAAGAACCAGGTCAAATGAGGGCCTCAGTCGGGTAGGGTTTCGCCCATTCGAAACGGGTCAGGCGTGTGAGTCTTAACCGGGTAGGGTTTTGATTGGTTTGGGTAGAGGTGTCAAACGAGTTGGTCGGGTCATTAATATGTCGACCCAAATTGACCCATTAACCCATTTATGATCCATTTAAGCCTAATGTAAATTTTTCGACCCATACCCGACCCAACCCATATTAATAAAATATTTTCATATTTAACCAAATTTAGGAAAACTTACTCTTATGTATTTTTTAAAATTATATTACTAAAAAACTTCCAAGCTTATTTCTTATATATATTTTAAAATGGTATTGCTAAAATAGTTTTATACAACATAAATTTAATAGAAAATTTTTATAATTTTTAAAATAATTATTTTTAAAAAATCGAATTTTAATTATTTTTAATTTAAAAAATAATTTTTAAATTATTTTATTTTTAAAAAATTAAAATTTAAAAATTTTTATTTTTATTTTTAAAGTATAATTTTCTTTTTTCTTTTTTTCTTTTTAGTTCTTCTTCTTCTTTGGTCGGTCGGTCGTCGGCCACGACGACGCCGGGCGGCCGGCCGGCCCAGGCGAGCCTCAAGCTCACCCAATCTTGGCGAGCTTGAGGCTCGCCGGATCGGCGAGGCCGGAGCCTCGCTCGACATCGGCGAGCTCGAGTCTCGCTAGATCGGTGAGGCTCGTTCGCCTCACCAGATTTGGTGAGCTTGAGCTCGCACCTTGCCGGATCCGGCGAGGTTCGAGCCTCGGCGGGCGTTGGCGAGGCCATCGCCTCGCCAAATCCGGCAAGCTATAGGCTCGCCTCGCCGATCGCTGGCCATTGCCGTGCCGGCAACGGGAGGAAGAAGAACGAAAAAAAAAAAAAAAAAAAAAAGGAAGGAAGAAAAAAAAAAAGAAAATTAAAATAAAAAATAATTATAATTTCGGTATTTATAAAAATTATTTTTGTAAAGTTAAAAAGAGAAGAGAGAGTCTCTCTCTTAAGACCCACTTAAAAGTTAAAACCAAACCCATTTAAGACCCATTTAAGACCCACTTAAAACCCACTTAAAACCCACCTATCAAAGTAAACCCATTTAACTATTTTTTGTCAAAAACAAGTGACCCATATATAACCCATTTATGATTTAAATGGGTCATATATGGGTCTAAGACCCATTTTGACACCTCTAGGTTTGGGCCAATCGAGCCCGATTGCACGTGGGATGGTCTCGAGCCGGCCTAGGGATAGGTGGCCCTTTTTGTTTTTTAATTTTGTGGGCTTTGATTAAAAAAAAAAAAAAAAAAAGAAAGAGAGGAACTCTAGGCTGGGTTCACCCCTCATGCCCATCTAGGCTGGCGGTCGGACATTCGGGCCGGAGGTTAGCGAACCGGGTTGGTCCCAACCCGGGGATCCGACCCGAGTCATTTTATTATATTATAATAATAAAAATAATATTTTAATATTAGAAAATAATTAAAAAATATATTTTGAAAAATTAGAAAAACCTAAAAATATTCTATGTTTTTCCAAAAAATTAGAAAAAGCCAAAAAATAATTTATATTTAAAAAAAAGATTAAAAAATCAAAAAAATGCTTTTTAGGTCCAAAAAATAGAAAATGACCAAAAAATATGTTTTTCCTTCATAAATGCATGGAAAATCCTTTGAAAATCCAAAAAGCCTTAAAGTTTAAACAAAATTAGGTACCGGAAGGCATTAGTGATTAATTAGTATAATCAAGTCCCTAATTCTAGTTTCTCTGGTTGTGCAGGAGTGAATATTTCTCTTAATATTTCATTTGGGTTTCTAATCGACCCAACCCAAATTGATTAATGGCGACTCCTTTTTAAAATTAACTTATAGGTTAAAAAATGAAAACTTTTTAGTCGTGAATTGGTGGGTTTGGGAGAACCCGGGTTAAATTTAATAGACCTAGCCAAGCCATTAGTCTCCGCCAGCGCACATGATCGGGCGCCGAAAAAAAGAGGTCGCGACAAAGGTAAGTGAGATTTTGCGCTAAAAAGTCAGATATTAAGGAATAAATCTCTATTATGTTCATACTGAATCCTTGTCGCAAGATCAATGAATATGAGTCTAATTATATCTTCATTTTGAACGTGGTTTTACTCTGGATCATGTCAGAGTGGAAAAAACTTATTGAATGAATAGATTTTGACAAGAGTCTGCGATATATCTTAGAAGTCTACTATTCTTTAGAATAAGAACAAGAACAATAAAGTTTTGTCAACTTCAAAACCTAGTAGGAGTTTTCTCAATAGGAAACCAAGCAGATGGCCTATTTTTGCAACTATATTGATGAAAGTGGGTTGAAGTTCCACGTAATCCAATTATGCAAAATGCGAAAAGTGCATTTGGAAACTTGTTGATTTTTGGATCTCTGGTACCAATGCTGGATTGTGAAATTGTGATTTTGATATCATCGTTAGTTTGTAGTTTGATGTGCGAGTGTGAATGTCTGTGGGATATATTTGGTAGAGGAATAAGAAGGGAACAAGGTATATAAATTTAAGATTTTATGGGACAAGGATAGTTTGTCTAGTTTAACAAAATAGCTGTCCAGGTGAAGAAGTAATGATGGAGGAGCAAATTTACTTTATGCTCAGCTTCCCACACAGTGGAGGATTACTCGCCACCTACCTCCACGATCAATCCAATCTCCATTCATAGAGCACATCCACCGCCTTAGAACGTTTACCACAATTCCTAACTGCCATGAAATATGGAGGAAAATTACTAAAAAAATCTTATATTTATTACACTTGTATTAATTTAGTCATACACATCTCAATTTGGCCAACTTAGATATAAACCTTTTGTTGTCAATACAGTCGTAAATGTTTCAATTGTGCTAATTTAATTATAAACATTTCAACGATTTGTTAATTTAATCATTTCTACCAATTTTGATCGAATAAACATTGACTTGAGAGTCTAGTTAGTGCTAGTCCTCTCACATGGCATGGCCCACGTTAATACCCACGTAGACAATTTTTGGTAGTTTTGTAAACTTTTCTCTGGACCTTTTATTCTTTATTCTTTTCTTTTCTCTTCCAATTCCTAGCCACTAAGGTTGCGCATGACAACGCTTCTTGGTTGGGGAAGATTTTTTTTATTTCAAAAATAGTTCTTTTATATTTTTATTCCGGGGAACAATTTCTGAGTAAAAGAATCCGTTTGGTAACTATACAAAATTTCTACTCTTGGAATAGAAAAAGAATATAAATGTGTTTAGTAATGCAACAGTTTCTTTTTTGTATTTATTAGTTTTTTATTCTTGCTCCGGCGGTCGTTGGCAATCGATGGGCTGTGCGGCGGCGGTCGGCGGTGACAGTCGGCAGCTAGCGGTTGTGCGGCGGTGGCCGGTGGTCGGCGGTGGCTTCGAGCGATTGGAGGTGGCCACGGCAAGAGAGAGGAATAAAAGAAAAATAAAAAAAGAAAATTGGCTTATTTCTAGAAATTATTCCCAAGAACAAGAAGCAACTTTTTTTTTTCTCGTTTCTACTCCAAATCTATTCTCGGGCTAACTTTTTATTCTGGGGAATAGAAAAACAACTTGGTGTTACCAAACATATTTTTGTTCTTTTTTTGTTCCGGTGAACAAAAGAGCAGAAATTCGAAGGAACAGAAACGTTACCATACGCTACCTAAGGTTGCAGAAGTTGCTGTCCATAGGAGTAGGCCGATGGGGCGAGGGACACCCTTGTCGGTTAAGAATTTAAAAAAAAATGAAAAATGAAAAAAAATTCAGAATTTTTTTTTTAAAAAGTGCAAAGAATTTTTCACATAAGCATAGACCATGCCACATGTGATGAGTGTTGACCATACTTTCATGTTAGCTTTTTTCTTGTCAAGATTGATCGGAAATGCTAAATTGACATAATTAAAAATGTTCAAGACTCAATTGATAAATCGCCAAATGATTTAGGATTAAATTGCATTATTGAAAAAAAATTAGGATTGGATTGACACATATGCAATATGTTTAGGACCTTTTTAGGAATTACCTCCAAATTAAACTAGAACCATAAACTTTAACTTCCTCCTAAGACTAGATTTCTACATGCTACCCTATTCTAGAAGTTGGATTACAAATTCCAACAGAACCTAACATTCCTATTGTTGAGAAAACTCCTATAAGGTTTTGAAGTTAACAAAACTTTCATTCTCTTATTCTTACTTTTACTCTAAGGAATATTAGACTTCTGTGATATATCGTGGAATACTGTCATAAGTCTTTCCCACTCTGACAAAGATATAGACTGAACTCAAGTCAAGAATGTAGATATAATCAGACTCAAGATTATTGATCGTTCAACGAGGATTCAGTACGTGCAAGATTTATTCTTAATATCTGGCTTTTTGGCGGAGAATCTCAGTTACCATTTTTCTAAATATATTGATGAAATCAATCACAAATCGATAAAATCAATTTTGAAGACAAGTTCCTTATTGGGAAACATATTCTTATAAAAATCTAGATTCTGATTGTATGGGCGATCAGGAATATCGGATTTTCATCTCAATCTTCAAACGGCTGTAAGATTTCCTTAATTGATTCTGTCCAACGGGTTGATTGGAAGAAATTCCTTTGGAAAGTGCCAACGGATAGGAAGACGTGGATGAGTATTTAAGGAGGTCATTCGATCCTTTGAGAGTGTGTGTGAGAATTGAAATTCCAAAGTTTGAAGCCTTTCCAACCGCTTGTTCTTCATCGATAGTGCTTAGAATTGTACTCAAGAGAGAAAAACACTAAATGAGTGACTTAGTAAGAGAAAAAGAAACTCTTCACTGAGTAATCATACTCAAATCGTTGTAATTCTCTGTTGATTCCTTAATGAAATTTAGCTAGAAGGCTACCAGTATGGAAGAATGGACATAGGCTTGATGTAAACTGAACCACTATAAATCTCGTGTCTAATTTTCTCTTCCCTTAACTCTTTTGATTTGTTTGTTGCAATATATTTTTGAGTTTTACTAATTTTCAAAACATCTTATTTGAGTCTGAATTTATATTAAAAGTTTCACCTAACCATAGGTCTCCTTTGCCTAACAATCCAGTCCTAAGAAGTTAAAGCTAATTTGCCGTTCTATCTCGTGGTTGGACTTCTCTTGATCACGCTGTCGACTTTAAAATAAAAAAAGAAAAAGAAAAACTTACAAACAATAGCTGTCCACATAAATTTGGTCGGCCATTCAAAATATCGATCCATCAAATCTACTCGAGTGAAATCGACCAGGGTGAGTTCAAATCCCGTGCTCATGCTTGGATAACTGTCGCGGAATAAGAAAAAGTAGCTGAGGGCATCATTTTCCTCTGCAACCAGTTCAGAATAGTGTCTCAGTACCTTCCTCAGGTAGCACCCGTTCTTATGTGACATGTCACAAGGTCACACGGCATATAGGACTTTATTAAATGAAAACAAAGGAGCTTTGATGGAGTAATAATAAAGTGAGCGACCACCTGAAGGTGAATAGGAAGAGGGGTAAAAGAAACAAGGTGAATGTAAATGGCATTAAAGTGGCATCAGGAGAAAAATGGCCCGAAAGAAGAAGAGAGAAGAGAAAAAGGAAAATGGAAAAAGATATGGATGATCCATGTATGTCACGACTACACTCGGTATAATTATGTTGTTTAAACTATGGTTCTTCTTTCAAAATCTTCGGGGCCTCCTACAGTATTCTAGAGACCAATCTCCCATAACTTGTTGTAACCACGAGTATGTCATAACCCTTAAAATCGTCATACAAAAGCTAAGTTGTAGAAGCCACCAAGTCGCGGCCGCCGGGGGTGGGAGGAGCTCTCATATATGATTTACTTATTTGACTTAATGAAAAGTCACATAGACTATTTATGGAACATAGAAAGACACTTCAAATCCCAAACTACCTTATTTAACACCACCTTATTTTATTTTTGGTCGAAATAACACCCCCTTATTAACTAGTGGTAATTAAGTCCACTAGCTAATGCTTCAACACCGAGAATACGTAGACTGTTCATGACTTGAACTAATAGTACCTGCCTAGCGATGCAGACCAAGCACATATAGCATATGCTTAATTCTTCAACGATAGATAGCATCTAGCTTCATTTTCTTTCGGAGCTTCCATAACAAGCAAAAGCTTAGATATTATTAAACCAAGACCAAGAGGAGATTTTCAGCGAGCTTGTCTGTTGTTCATCTTTGTCTAGGAGAAGCAGGGTTTGGCGACGACAACAAGGTTTTCGATCCTATGCATTGTGATGCCAAAAGCTTCTTCCATATCCAAATCTTTTGGTTGGACACCAGGAGGAAGTTGCCAATCGAAACTGTGAAGAAGTTGAGCTAAAGCAATCTCTACACTGGCATTTCCAAATGTAATAGCTGGGCAGCTTCTTCGGCCTGCGCCAAATGGTATCAGCTCAAAGTCCTGTCCCTTGAAGTCGATGGTGCTATCCAAAAACCTTTCTGGTAGAAATACTGCAGGATCAACCCAGGATTGCGGATCACGCCCTATTGACCAAGCATTAACAAAGAAACGCGTTTTTGCCGGAATGCAGTATCCATCAATTATTACTTCCTCCATGGATTCTCTTGGGACTAACACGGGAGCAGGAGGATGCAGTCGGAATACCTCCTTGATGATAGCCTTCAAGTATGGTAACTGAGGTAGGTCAGTCTCTTGCACGTATTGTCTCTCTCCCACGACGCTTCGTAGTTCGGCTTGTGCTCTTTCGATGGCTTTTGGGTTCATGACAAGCTCTGTCATTGCCCAGTCAAGAGTGATGAATGTTGTATCTGTTCCTGCTGCAAAAAAATCCTGCAACATGGATGGGCTACATGTTAGAAATATTTTCACGCATGTCAGGTATGCTTTGCTGTGCAATCTTTATGGCATATTGAAGATGATCACGGGAAGGTGCTCGGGCGAGTCAAGCTCAACTGCACTCATAGCAAAAGAAGACCGCACGTACAATTCTTTAGGCCAGACATCGCTTGGCTTGGGTTGAGTTGAACCTTCTATTAAATAGTTACATGATCTCGTCTATTCTCTAAAGCTGAAAAATGTTCTTCACACCCATTTGGCGTGGCCTCTCAACCCCATACTCTTGTCAATTCTCTAAAGCTATGTTTGGTAGCAAGATAAAATACGGGATAGGATAAATTATCTTATCTTGTATTTGGTTCCTCTCTAAAGTTGAATAAAGTTCAAAATAAAAAAGATATGATCCGGATAAATATTTTATAAGAGATGTGAGATAAATACATATGTGATTTCTAATATTCATTAGATAAAAGTTATTTTTCTCGAATAACAAATACCTTAAATTAATCAAAATTAGATCATAATTAAATAAATAATATTGAAATTCTAATGTAAAAAAGAAAAGTCAAAATAACAACAAATTTTGATTTTGTTTATTCCTATTTTTAATTATATATTTGAATTTCTTTTTATCACATAATATATATTCTATATATATTTAGCATTTATATTTGTTACATACTTTAGTATATTAGTCTAGTTCACGTTTAATAAAATTTTAATTAAGAATGATGGAAGGGAAAAAAGAAATAAAAAAGAGAGGGAAAATAATAGATAAGAAGTAAATAAAAATGAAGTAGGCAAGAGTACGAGAAATTTTTATTATCTCCATTTGTGCATATTTTGGTTCATTTACGCTAACATCCCTTTAATACTAAACAATTGAACGATGGGATGTGAAAATAATTTTATTTTATTACTACGATTCACTAAATAATAGATATCTTATAACAAAATTCGTGAATTTCATATCCCGTTTTATCCATTCTTGTTATGATTAGCAATCGAGATGAACTCAATCTAAAAACTTAAGTGGAATGTTAAGCTAGAGGGGAGAATGATTCACTGACCAGGATGAGGGCTTTAACATTGGCTCTTGTAAGGGGCATGTCACCGTAACCATTCTTCTCGATATCGATCAAAACATCCACTAGATCCTTCTGCGCTTCCGTAGCTCTGCTTTCATTTGAATGTTCTCTCAGTATCTGGTCAAAAAGATTATCGAAGCGCTTGAAAGTGTGTTGAAGTCTAGATTTCACCCCGGTCAGGCTATGAATGAATTCCATGGAAGGAAAGAAATCTCCTATGCTGAATCCCCCAAGCAGCTCCTGATACTCCTCCAGCATCTTTTGAAATCCATGCTTATCATAATCCCCTCCTGCTGAAAAGTCCCTCCCGAAAGCACTCCGGCATAGAACGTCATTTGCATATAAACCGAGCAGTTTGGAAAGATTTGTGGTGCCTGGAAAAGACTCTGCAATCCGATGAACTAAACGAGCAACTTCTTCCTCCCTGACATGACTAAATGACTGAACCCGTTTTGCGCTAAGCACTTCGAGTATGCAGATTTTCCTTATGTGCCTCCAATAAGCGCCATAGGGAGAGAAGGCCATGTCTGTGCAGTCATAAAACAAGTGCTTGGCAGAGAAGATCTGAGGGCGGTTCGCGAGCACTAGGTCATGGGTATTCATCACCTCCTTGGCCATTGCCGCTGAGGAAACGACTATGGTCGGGACTTCGCCGAGCTGCAAGGACATGATTGGCCCGTACTTTCTCGCAAGGCGATGGAGAGATATGTGTGGCGATTTGCCAAGCTGGTGAAGATTGCCAATGATCGGCAACTTAGGAGGGCTCGGTGGGAGGTTGCTCTTTCTTTTCCTAGACTTGCTCATCAAGAGAACTATCAGCAAAGCTGCTACGACCAAGCATGTTGGGAGAAACGGTTGCTGAAGGAGAGCCATTGCAAAATGTGTGATATTGCTAAACTGTACTTCTTATTTGATTCCGACACAGTTTTTATAGACAGATGTCACTGAATCATCTGATTTGCTGGACTTTTCGTTTTTTTCATTGTCGTCAATGTCAGTCATTTTAAAAAGAATTGTACACATGTTCTTGTAAATATATGATCCATTCGGCCAGGACAAAGACAATTCACTTGCAAATTTGGTGTCCCGGGGTCGAATTTTAAATGCTTTTCTGACTAACCATTGGAGATGCCCCAGTTATCAAGAGATAATCTTGCTTGAGCAAGTCGCTGCTTGATAGATATCTGCTAAACAATAATCACGTTGTTAGATCTTTATTTAATGTTTTAAGTGATTGAGGTAATCAAAAGGACGACTGATGAATCTATTTTTTTATTTTTTCTGTTTAATGTTTTAATATCCTTCTCGCCTGCTTGTCGACTAATAATGCTAGGAAATAAGCTGATTCGCCCTTCAATCTTGGACTTTATTGCTTATCTTAACAATTTTGTCGTAAAGAACAAAGAGAAAATCTGATTCTCCAACGTCATCCACATGAATATGGTCATTGTCCGTCCAAGATTACTCTCAGCTGGATCGACAGGGCTGTACTAAAATCTCTTGTTTTTGCTCATACATTTGTTGGCCTGTCCTGTAGGACAAATACCGTATGCCCGTTTCCACAGAGATCACCACCTTCCTCTAGCATAAAATGTAAGCGATAACATAATTCTATAATGTGGAAAATACGAAATATAGAATCAGTGATCTTCATGATTCTCACAATAAGAGAGATGGAGACATACTTTTATCCATAGCGATTCCCTTGAAGATAATTGTTGCGGAAAACCGAAAAAATGAAGAAATATGATTTCTCTCCCTTAACTCACTTTTTCCTTAACATATTCTGTCTGATGGAGGATGTAATACAACGTTCTTTTCACATCGTGGGTGGAGAGAGGACCAGACTCTTTTATATATATATATATATATACACACGTTATCAAGAGATGCCTTCTATCAAAGCGTCCATTAACTTTCATGAGACCCACACAAGAACGCCGTAGTGGCATTGTAGTGCAGAACCTTCTCCCACCTACCTAACTTCTTAGAAAAGATCCGATAGATAGCAGCTACCTAAGGCGCTTTTAAGCCCTTCACCAATCACGGGCTTTCATCTAGTAAGTCCTAGTACTATGTTCTCCAAGCTTGACTAATAGAATAGGCAGGCCTTTTAGAGAACAGTAGAATGTTGGGTTAGCTCTGCCTTTAAGTGATAGGGGGCTGAGGGGTGACCGATCCGGTCAGTCAAAAAATAGGTTAAAGAGCCCACCCCATGATACATACCTTCTCCACTATCGCTTCCCTTAGCTCCTCCATGATGGAAGAGCCCCTTTCTTCGGCAATGAATTTTAGCCATATGACCCACAAGAAGTGCCTCCCATTGTTCACGAGGCTATCCCAGAAATACGTAAACTCGTGTCGATTGAGAGTCCTCATGCTTTGAGGCTAACTTTTCCAAATACGTGATTCGAAGACTTTGAATCCCACAGGAGATGGGAATTTCAAAGATTTTCAATTCTTTTTTAGATTGTAAATTTTCAAATATATATATTTTTAAATCTTAAATCTTAGGTTGCACCATTTATACGATAGGATATCTTTACAATTCGAGAATATTTGGAGGATTTCAAATCCTTTTTTATCCAATCCTATTAGAATATGAATTTGGACAACCAAACGCAATCTAAAGGTTTAGTTTTAAATTAGCATAATTGAAAGGTTTATGATTTAAATTAGTAAATCGCTCAATGGTATAAGACTAAATTGGCAAAATTGAAAAATTTCGAACTAAATTGCCACAAATACAATAAATTTAAGACATTTTTTAGAATTTCTCTCAAAATAAACCAAATCCATAAACTTGAACTACCTAATGAGACAAGATTTTTTGTCGGATACATCTAGAGTTCTCTAGCATTAAGGAGATATTTCTACATGCTACCTATCCTATTCTAGAATTTGGATCACAAATTCTAACAAAACATAGGTCTCCTTTGTCCAACTATCCAATCCCAAGAAGTCAAGCTGATTTACCTTTCTATCTTGTCTTTGGACTTCTTTTAATCAAATTGTTGACTTTAGCCATAAAAAAAAAAAAAAATTGGTTGATCATACAAAATATCGATCCATCAAATTTACTCCAGTGTGATTCAATTGAATCACATGCATGTCATGTGTTTAGTATTGTTACATCCTCAATCATTGATAGGCATAGGCATAAAAATCCAACGGTCGACAATAAGGTAGGGGATTGTCGCTTGTCCACTTATTGAAATTCGATGATGGGCAGTTGGTGGCCACCTAAATGGATTACAGTGGTATACTTTTAGATGAAGCACTTATAATATTACTCAAGAACACCGGAATAATAGGCACTAAGGATGCACATTGTTAAGAAGTAGTTACTATTTGAAGACCCAATCGTAGAATGGCCACGAATAACAAGCACTAAGGATGCACATTGTTAAGAAGTAGTTACTATTTGAAGACCCAATCATGGAATGGCCACCGATAACTATAATATCTCTAGAACACGATAGAAGCAATTATGAAGACCATGGGTAAAGTGATTTGCAAAGACAAACGGACATGAACAAGGTTAGAAACGGCAGTTACTGAAGAACACACAACTACCTAGTGTTTACCAACTTCCTCTATAAATACCACTAGTTGTCTAGCAAAGAGCCCAACCCATGACACAAACCTTCTCCACTATCGCCTCCCTTAGCTCCTCCATGATGGAAGAGCCACTTTCTTCCGTGATGAAGTTTAGCCATATGACCCACAAAAAGTGCCTCCCACTTTTCACGAGGCTATCCCAGAAATACATAAACTCGTGTCGATTGAGAGTCCTTATGCTCTGAGGCTAACTTTTCCATATACGTGATCTGAAGGGTTTAAATCCCGTAGGAGATGGGAATTTCAAAGATTTTCTAATATAAAGAATTTTCAAAGATTTTCAATTCTTTTTTAGATTGTAGATTTTCAAAGATTGTTTTTTTTTTTTTTTTTTTTTTATTCTTAAATCTTAGGTTGCACCATATATATGATAGGATATCTTAACAATCCGAGAATATTTGGAGGATTTCAAATCCTTCTTTATCCAGTCCTATCCAAATATGAATTTGGATGATCAAACGCAATCTAAAGGTTTAGTTTTAAATTAGCATAATTGAAAGGTTTAATACTTAAATTGCTAAATTGCTAAATGGTATAAGACTAAATTGACAAAATTGAAAAATTTCGAACTAAATTGGTACAAATAAAATAAATTTAAGACTTTTTAAAAAAATTTCTCTCAAAATAAACTAAAACCATAAACTTTAACTACCTAATTGGACAAGATTTTTTGTCGGATACATCTAGAGTTCTCTAGTATTAAGGAGATATTTCTACATGCTACCCTATCCTATTCTAGAATTTGGATCACAAATTCTAACAAAACATAGTTCTCCTTTGTCCAACTATCCAATCCCAAGAAGTCAAGCTGATTTACCTTTTTATCATGTCTTTGGACTTTTTTTAATCACATTGTCGACTTTTAGCCATAAAAAAGGCTTAAGACAATAGTTATTTACATAAATTTGGTTGATCATACAAAATATCGATCCATCAAATTTACTCCAGTGCGAGCCAACTGGATCGCATGCATGTCATGTGGTTAGTGTTGTTACATCCTCGATCATTGATAGGCAAAGGCGTAAAAATCCAATGGTCGACAATAAGGTAGGGGATTGTCACTTGTCCACTAATTCAAATTCGATGATGGGCAGTTGGTGGCCACCTAAATGGATTATGGTGGTATACTTTTAGATGAAAGCACTTATAATATTACTCAAGAACACCAGAATAATAGGCACTAAGGATGCGCATTGTTAAGAAGTAGTTACTATCTGAAGACCCAATCGTTGAACGACCACGAATAACAAGCACTAAGGATGCACACTATTAAGAAGTAGTTACTATTTGAAGACCCAATCATGGAATGGCCATCGATAACTATAATATCTTTGGAACACGATAGAAGCAATTATGAAGACCATGGGTAAAGTGATTTGCAAAGACAAATGGACATGAACAAGGTTAGAAACGGGAGTTACTGAAGAATACACAATTACCCAGTGGTTACCAAGTTCCTTTCTAAATACCACCAGTTGTCCAGCAAAGAGCCCACCCCATGACACATACCTTCTCCACTATCGCCTCCCTTAGCTCCTCCATGATGGAAGAGCTACTTTCTTCAACGATGAAGTTTAGCCATATGACCCACAAGAAGTGCCTCCCACTCCCACTGTTCATGAGGCTATCCCAAAAATACGCAAACTCGTGTCGATTAAGAGTCCTTATGCTTTGAGGCTGACTTTTCCAGATACGTGATCCGAAGGGTTTAAATCTCGTAGGAGATGGGAATTTCGAAGATTTTATAATATAAAGAATTTTCAAATATTTAAAAAAAAAAATCCTAAATCTTAGGTTGCACCATATATACAATAGGATATCTTTACAATCCGAGAATATTTCGAGGATTTAAAATCCTTCTTTATCCAGTCCTATCCAAATATGAATTTGGATGACCAAACACAATCTAAAGGTTTAGTTTTAAATTAGCATAATTGAAAGGTTTGAGACTTAAATTGGTAAATCTCTAAATGGTATAAGACTAAATTGGCAAAATTGAAAAACTTCGAACTAAATGGGCACAAATACAATAAATTTAAGACATTTTTTAGAATTTCTCTCAAATTAAACTAAAACCATAAACTTTAACTACCTAATCAGACAAGATTTTTTATGGGATACATCTAGAGTTCTCTAGTATTAAGGAGATATTTCTACATGCTACCCTATCCTATTTAAGAATTTGGATTACAAATTCTCACAAAACATAGGTCTCCTTTGTCCAACTATCCAATCCCAAGAAGTCAAGCTGATTTACCTTTGTCTTTCGACTTCTTTTAATCACATTGTCGACTTTTAGCCATAAAAAAGGCTTAAGACAATAGCTATTTACATAAATTTGGTTGATCATACAAAATATCGATCCATCAAATTTACTCTAGTGAGAGCCACCTAGATCGTATGCATGTCATGTGGTTAGTATTGTTACATCCTCGATCATTGATAGGCAAAGGCGTAAAATGGTCGACAATAAGGTAGGGGATTGTCACTTGTCCACTTATTGAAATTCGATGGTGGGTAGTTGGTGGCCACCTAAATGGATTATGGTGGTATACTTTTAGATGAAAGCACTTGTAATATTACTCAAGAACACCGGAATAATAGGCACCAAGGATGCACATTGTTAAGAAGTAGTTACTATTTGAAGACCCAATCGTGGAACAGCCACGAATAACAGGCACTAAGGATGCACATTGTTAAGAAGTAGCTACTATGTGAAGACCCAATCATGGAATGGCCACTAATAACTGTAATATTTCTGAAACATGATAGAAGCAGTTATGAAGACCATGGGTAGAGTGATTTGCAAAGATAAACGGACATGAACAAGGTTTGAAATGGTAGTTACTGAAGAATACACAACTACCCAGTGGTTACCAAGTTCCTTTCTAAATACCACCAGTTGTCCAGCAAAGAGCCCACCCCATGAGATATACCTTCTCACTATCGCCTCCCTTAGCTCCTCCATGATGGAAGAGCTGCTTTCTTCGGCAATGAAGTTTAGCCATATGACCCACAAGAAGTGCCTCCCACTCCCATTGTTCATGAGGCTATCCCAAAATTATGCAAACTCGTGTCGATTGAGAGTCCTTATTCTTTGAGGCTGACTTTTTCAAATACATGATCTGAAGGGTTTAAATCTCGTAGGAGATGGGAATTTCAAAGATTTTATAATATAAAGAATTTTCAAAGGTTTTTATTTTAAAAAAAATCTTAAATCTTAGGTTGCACCATATATACGATAGGATATCTTTACAATCCGACAATATTTGGAGGATTTCGAATCCTTCTTTATCCAGTCCTATCCGAATATGAATTTGGATGACCAAACACAATCTAAAGGTTTAGTTTTAAATTAGCATAATTGAAAGGTTTAAGACTTAAATTGGTAAATCGCTAAATGGTATAAGACTAAATTGGCAAAATTGAAAAACATCGAACTAAATGGGCACAAGTACAATAAATTTAAGACCTTTTTTTAGAATTTCTCTCAAAATAAACTTAAGCCATAAACTTTAACTACGTAATCAGACAAGATTTTTTACTGGATACATCTAGAGTTCTCTAGTATTAAGGAGATATTTCTACATGCTACCCTATCCTATTTAAGAATTTGGATTACAAATTCTCACAAAACATAGTCTCCTCTGTCCAACTATCCAATCCCAAGAAGTCAAGCCGATTTACCTTTCTATCTTGTCTTTGGACTTCTTTTAATCACATTGTCGACTTTTAGCCGCAAAAAAGAATTAAGACAATAGCTATTTACATAAATTTGGTTGATCATACAAAATATCGATCCATCAAATTTACTCTAGTGAGAGCCAACTAGATCGCATGCATGTCATGTGGTTAGTATTGTTACATCCTCGATCATTGATAGGCAAAGGCGTAAAACGGTCGACAATAAGGTAGGGGATTGTCACATGTCTACTTATTGAAATTCGATGATGGGTAGTTGGTGGCCACCTAAATGGATTATGGTGGTATACTTTTAGATGAAAGCACTCATAATATTACTCAAGAACATTAGAATAATAGGCACTGAGGATGCACATTGTTAAGAAGTAGTTACTATTCGAAGACCCAATCGTGGAACGGCCACGAATAACAGGCACTAAGGATGCACATTGTTAAGAAGTGGTTACTATTTAAAGACCCAATCATGGAATGGCCACCGATAATTGTAATATTTCTTAAACATGATAAAAGCAATTATGAAGACAGTGGGTAGAGTGATTTGTAAAGACAAATGGAGATGAACAAGGTTTGAAATGGCAGTTACTGAAGAATACACAACTACCCAGTGATTATCAAGTTCCTCTCTAAATACCATCAGTTTTCCAGCAAAGAGCCCACCCCATGACACATACCTTCTCCACTATCGCCTCCTTTAGCTCCTCCATGATGGAAGAGCCGCTTTCTTCGGCGATGAAGTTTATTCATATGACCCACAAGAAGTGCCTTCTAATCCACTAGTGTTAGGGAAATCCCTTATGATGTTTTGAAGATGACAAAATAAATCAAAAGCTATTAACGTGTTTAATGGTTGAGTAACAGACTATGCATATGATAAAACATGTAAATGATATTATTAAAGACTATACTTGGAAGAACCAAAAGACTGAATGTAACTTATGTCCAAAGTATATTCTGAAGATTTTCAGACTTCTGTGTCAAAGTTTGAAGACTGTTAGACTTTAGTGTCAAAGTCTGTTCTACATCAAAACTCTGCTCATTCTGACAAATTTCAAACTGAACGTGAATGAAGAACCAGAAGACAGACTCTATACTAAAGCTAAACTTATTCAGACTGTATTCAGATCTTAAAGTTAAATCTGTTCAGAAGCAGAATATGTTCATACCAAGATTGTAAAGTCTATTATACTCAGACTCAGATTGTAAAATCTATTGCTCTCAGACTTTATATCTAGATTCGACAGAACGTAACATAAGCCCCAATCATCTAATAGCTAGTGATCTGGTTTGGGCACATCAAGATAAATTTGATTGACTCAATCTAATTGATTGACAATTGGATATTGAAGACAAGAACTTTCTATACGAAAAAGCTCTACTTATGGAAACCAAGATTCTGTTTGTATGGGCAATCGAAATAAATTTGGGATTCTACTTTTGTCACTCAACGGCTACCGAATCTTCTAGATACAGAGCTGTCCAATGGGTAGATTGGAAGACGATCCTTGAGATACTGTCCAACAGCTAGTTTGGAAGTAGAGGAGTATTTAAGGAGATGAAGGACCGATGAGCAAGTAAGAGACGGAGCGTAGAATTTATAATTCCAAAGTCTGAGTAACCTTCGATCATACACTTGTCTCTTGTGAGCTTAAACATTTGTGATCGTGAGAGAAATACCAAAATAGTGACTTAGTGAGATAGTGTGATCTACTACTAAGTGTTTGCACTCAAAGTTGTAATATCTTGTTGATTGCATAGTGGAATCCAACTAAGAAGGCCGTTAGCGTGGGAGGGTGGACGTAGGCTTCGATTAAGCCAAACCACTATAAACCTTGTGTTCTTATTCTCTTCCCTGAATCTCTTTATTTCGTTCGTAATTTTATTTAACTGCTAAAGTCTGATCTCGCTCAAAATCTGCTACTCTTCATACTCAATTTCAAAAGTCCGTTGTTATTCAGACTTTGGTTAAAAGTAAAAGTTTTCACTGCATTTTGCAGAATCTGTTTTTACAACTATTCACCCCCCTCTAGGTGTTCATACTAGCACTTTCAACTAGAAGTGCCTCCCACTCCCACTGTTCATGAGGCTATCCCAGAAATATGTAAACTCGTGTCGATTGAGAGTGCTCATGCTTTGAGGCTGACTTTTCCAGATACATGATCCAAATGGTTTAAATCCCGTAGGAGATGAGAATTTCAAAGATTTTCTAATATAAAGAATTTTCAAATATTTTCAATTCTTTTTTAGATTGTAAATTTTCAAAGAATTTTTTTTGAAACAAAAAAATCTTAAATCTTAGGTTGCACCATATATATGATAGGATATCTTTACAATCCGAGAATATTTGGAGGATTTCAAATCCTTCTTTATCCAATCCTACCTGAACACGAATTTGGATGACCAAATGCAATCTAAAGGTTTAGTTTTAAATTACCATAAATGAAAGGTTTAGGAGTTAAATTGGCAAATCACTAAATGGTATAAGACTAAATTGGCAAAATTGAAAAATTTTGAACTAAATTGGCACAAATACAATAAATTTAAGACATTTTTTAGAATTTCTCTCAAAACAAACTAAAACCATAAACTTTAACTACCTAATTAGACAAGATTTTTTGTCGGATACATCTAGAGTTCTCTAGTATTAAGTAGATATTTCTACATGCTACCCTATCCTATTCTAGAATTTGGATCACAAATTCTAACAAAACCTAACGTTCCTAACCATAGGTCTCCTTTGTCCAACTATCCAATATCAAGTCAAGCTGATTTACGTTTCTATCTTGTCTTTGGACTTGTTGTAATCACATTGTCGAGTTTAGCCATAAAAAAAAAAAAAACGCTTAAGACAATATCCCCATAAATTTGGTTGATCATACAAAATATCGATCCATCAAATTTACTCTAGTGTGAGCCAATTGGATCGCATGCATGTCATGTCGTTAGTATTGTTACAGCCTCGATCATTGATAGGCATAGGCGTAAAAATCCAACAATCGACAATAAGGAAGGGAATTGTCACTTGTCCACTTATTGAAATTCGATAATGGGTACTTGGTGGCCACCTAAATGGATTATGGCGGTAAAATTTTAGATGAAAGCACTTAAAATATTACAAAAGAACACTGGAATAATAGGCACTAAGGATGCACATTGTTAAGAAGTAGTTACTATTTGAAAACCCAATCATGAAATGCCAACCAATAACTATAATATCTCTGGAACACGATAGAAGCAGTTATGAAGGCCATGGGCAAAGTGATTTGCGAAGACAAACGGACATGAACAAGGTTAGAAACAGCAGTTACTAAAGAATACGCAACTACCCAGAGGTTACCAAGTTCCTCTCTAAATACCACTAGTTGTCAAGCAAAGAGCCCACCCCATGACACATACCTTCTCCCTTATCGCCTCCCTTAGCTCCTCCTTGATGGAAGAGCCGCTTTCTTCAACGATGAAGTTTAGCCATATGACCCACAAGAAGTGCCTCCCACTCCCACTATTCATGAGGCTATCCCAAAAATACGTAAACTCGTGTCGATTGAGAGTCCTCATGCTTTGAGACTAACTTTTCCAGATACGTGATCCGAATGGTTTGAATCCCATAGGAGATGGGAATTTCAAAGATTTTTCTAATATAAAGAATTTTCAAATATTTTCAAATCATTTTTAGATTGTAAATTTTCAAAGATATATATATTTTTCAAAATCTTAAATCTTAGGTTGCACCTTATATATGATAAGATATCTTTACAATCTGATAATATTTGGAGGATTTCAAATCCTTCTTTATCCAATCCTATCCGAATATGAATTTGGATGACCAAACACAATCTAAAGGTTTAGTTTTAAATTAGCACACTTGAATGGTTTAGGACTTAAATTGGTAAATCGCCAAATGGTATAAGACTAAATTGGCAAAATTGATATATTTCGAACTAAATTGGTACAAATATAATAAATTTAAGACAATTTTAAAATTTCTCTCAAGATAAACCAAAACCATAAACTTGGGCTGCCTAATTGACAAGATTTTTTGTCGTATACATCTGGACTTCTCTAGAATTAAGGAGATATTTCTACATGCTACCCTATCCTATTCTAGAATTTGGATCACAAATTCTAATAAAACCTAACGTTCCTGACCATATGTCTCCTTTGTCAAATTATTCAATCCCAGGAAGTCAAGCTGATTTTCCTTTCTATCTTGTCTTTGGACTTCTTTTAATCACATTGTTGACTTTAGCCATAAAAAAAGCTTAAGACAATAGCTATCCGCATAAGTTTGGTTGATTATACAAAATATCGATCCATCAAATTTACTCCAGTGTGTGCCAACTGGATCACGTGCCTGTCATGTCGTTAGTATTGTTACATCCTCAATTATTGATAGGCATAGGTGTTAAAATCCAATGGTTGACAATAAGGCAGGGGATTGTCACTTGTCCATGAATTGAAATTTGATGATGGGCAATTGGTGGCCACCTAAATGGATTATGGCGGTATACTTTTAGATGAAAGCACTTATAATATTACAAAAGAACACCGGAATAATAGGCACTAAGGATGCACATTGTTAAGAAGTAGTTACTATTTGAAGACCCAATTATGGAATGGCCACCGATAACTATAATATCTCTAGAACATGATAGAAGCAATTATGAAGACCATGGGTAAAGTGATTTGCGAAGACAAACGGACATGAACAAGGTTAGAAACAGCAGTTACTAAAGAATAAACAACTACCCAGAGGTTACCAAGTCCCTCTCTAAATACCACTAGTTGTCCAGCAAAGAGCCCACCCCATGACACATACCTTCTCCCTTATCGCCTCCCTTAGCTCCTCTTTGATGGAAGAGCCGCTTTCTTCAGCAATGAAGTTTAGCCATATGACCCACAAGAAGTGCCTCCCACTCCCACTGTTCATGAGGCTATCCCAAAAATAAGTAAACTCATGTCGATTGAGAGTCCTCATGCTTTAAGGCTAACTTTTCCAAATATGTGATCCGAATGATTTGAATCCCGTAGGAGATGGGAATTTCAAAGATTTTTCTAATATAAAGAATTTTCAAAGATTTTCAAATTGTTTTAGATTGTAAATTTTCAAAGATTTTTTTTTTTTAAATCTTAAATCTTAGGTTGCACCATATATATGATAGGATATCTTTACAATCCGATAATATTTGGAGGATTTCAAATCCTTCTTTATCCAATCTTATCCGAATATGAATTTGGATGACCAAACGCAATCTAAAGGTTTAGTTTTAAATTAGCATACTTGAAAGGTTTAGGACTTAAATTGGTAAATTGCTAATGGTATAAGACTAAATTGGCAAAATTAATATATTCCAAACTAAATTGGTACAAATACAATAAATTTAAGACAATTTTAAAAATTTTCTCAAGATAAACCAAAACCATAAACTTTAGCTACCTAATTAGACAAGATTTTTTGTCGGATACATTTGGAATTCTCTTGAATTAAGGAGATATTTCTACATGCTACCCTATCCTATTCTAGAATTTGGATCACAAATTCTAACAAAACCTAACGTTCCTAACCATAGGTCTCCTTTGTCAAATTATTCAATCCCAAGAAGTCAAGTTGATTTTCCTTTCTATCTTGTCTTTGGACTTCTTTTAATCACATTGTCGACTTTAGCCATAAAAAAAGCTTAAGACAATAGCTATCCGCATAAATTTGTTGATAGTGGTTTGGCTTAATCCAAGCCTACGTCCACTCTTCCGACTGACAGCTCACCGGCTAGATTTCACTATGAATCAAAAGAGTTGTTACACTATAGCTCTTCCTTGATTCCACAGTATAGAGACTCTCCTACACTTCCTCAAGGTCTCACAAAAGTATAAACTCTTTTTTGAGTACAAGTTCACGCTCTACAATTGAATTGACAAAGAACAAGGAGCTTTAGACTTTGGAATTTCTCTATCGTGCACACACTCGAATAACTGGAATGTCTTCCTTATATACTCCTTCATGCCATCACACCCGTTGGCACTTACCAAATGAGTTTTTCCAATCTATCTGTTGGACAGAATCAATTAGGAAGATTTCGAGTTATTTAAGGAATATGACGATAGCCCACCAACCCTGCTTGCCCAAACAATCAGGATCTAGGTTTCCATAAGTAGAACCTTCCACGTATATGTGGCATCCCAAAATTCATGATGACCTCTAGTTACATTAAAGTCTATGAATAGGTGATGGAAGTACCATTAAGTTATTTTATAGCCATTTAATCCATAATTTGCAATAAGATTTATGGCCAAGCTTTTAATGGATAATTATGTGATAGGAAAGAAAATTCTATCCTTAGCCATGTGTATTATAAATTGGAATTTATTAAGATAGGTCACAAAGTTTTGTGATTTATAAATTTCAATTAGGTGTTTATAAAATTTAGGTTTGAGGAGGATTATTAGGATGAGATATGGGCCAAAGTATTAGCTTAAAACCAGCCCATGACCTCACCCCATTTTCAGCCATTTGGGCCTAGTTGCGGAGCCCAAAGGAGGAGGAGGAATCGCCGGCCCATTGCTGGCCCAAGCCCAGCCGAAGATGGAGGCCCATCTTGCATGAAGGAGGCCATGTGTTTCCTCCGAGCTGCCAAGTGGCATGGAGGTTGCGCAAGGTGTGGCTGCCCCCATTGGCCATCTTGGGCGGCCACATGCAGCTGCAATGATTAAGTTTAGGGGAAAATAAAAAGGAGAGAGAGGCCAATTGAAGGGGACTGTCGTCCAAGTGGGAGAGAGAGAGGGTTGTCGTCCAAGTGGGAGAGAGAGAGGGTTGCAAGAGAGAAGAGAGGAACCAAGAGAGGAGAAGAAGGAGCCGTCGTCGCCCGTTCGTCCGTCCGTCCTTCACCGGTGTGCCGTCCATGTGTCGTCGTTCGCTTGATCTTAGAGGCAAGTTGGGATCGATTTCCACTCTTGCATGTGTGTCTTGCATGTGTGATTTGTTGGTGGTAGATCTCGGATGTTAGGGTAGGCAAAACCGAAGCTAAAATGTGATTTATTCTTGAAAATGCTTGCTGATTTCGTGTAAACTGCTCGACCCAGAATCTTGTGGAGGCTTGCATGCATGTTTCGAGTTGGATTTTGACTTCGATTCCTTCATGAAAGTTGTAGCCAACATCTTAAAATATAACATACTAAAATTTGGGACAAAATGGTTGAGATTTAAGGGGCAAAACCCTCTTTCTACAAAGACACTAGATC
The DNA here is from genome assembly GCA_014182725.1 of Eucalyptus brandiana. Taxonomy (NCBI): domain Eukaryota; kingdom Viridiplantae; phylum Streptophyta; class Magnoliopsida; order Myrtales; family Myrtaceae; genus Eucalyptus; species Eucalyptus brandiana. The sequence goes on from CM024669.1 coordinate 1,429,099, forward strand.
TGGAACTGCTTTGCTGACCTTTTGGTAGTTTTGTGGGTTGCATGTCGATTTTTACCAAGCATCTCTCTTCAACTTCTTCATGAAACTTGTAGAGAACATCCTAAAGATTTGTATACTCAAATTTGAAGTAAAATGAGCAAGTGTAGCCTAGTGAATCGACTTACTCTTGAAGACGGTAAATCTGGAAATACAGTACTGGACACCCGAGACTTCTTAGACCTATATGGTGACTATTATTTGAGAATATCACTTAGATCCCTTAATAAAAGTTGTAGGGGACCTCTTGAGGCAAAACATATCAAAATTTCAGAGGAAACGAAGAAAGATAAGTAGGCGAAACCTCGATTTTTCGGAGATAGCTAAATTGGACTGTTCGGTACTAGGAACAGGAACTTCGACCGTCTATAGTAAATTATATAGAGCGAATCTGGCCTATATGTCTTCACGAAAAATCTACCTTAGGGTATTAACTATAACCTGGTAAAATTTCATAATTTTCGGAGGTTGTTCGGGTATTTTAATCGAATTATTTCAAAGACTGCACAATCTGTTTCTATCCGGAATTGCATGTTGTACTTGTGTGAGTTATATCTTCTTGTGTGAAACTCTTTTGGGCATGTTTTCTTCATGAAATTGTTATCTTATTGTCTTGTCTATCACATGTCTTGATTTCATGATTTTTGAGAGGCATATGGATATTTAATTTAAATGTTTTCTAAAATGGCACAAGTTGGAATTTTGTAAACTTCGAAAAGGCATGAAATATAGACTATTTTAAATTGCATGGACTCCATGAATTGTATTGGTATGAGTGACTGTGTCTTGCTGCATGTATGATGATGATTTGAGATGCATGTATGAATTCAAGGATGAATATGATCTTGATTGCCATCACATCACATGCCATGTTAAAATTGAACTATAATTAAAGATGAGAATTGGGATAATTGAGAAGGCCGTCGGAGGTGTGAGCTGACGATGCCCCGGGAGTGTCGGGATGCCTGGCTAGAAGGGTACGGCCAGTTGCTCGGTGGCCTTGAATGGCCGGATATCGGAGGGTCCTCGAGAGTACCGAGAGGTATTGAGATGCCCGGAGAGTGGGGGAGCCGGAAGCTCGGCAGGTATTGTGCCGAGGGATGCCTCGCGATGCCAGTTGGGGTGCAAGACGCCTGGCTAGAAGGGTACGGCCGGTTGCCCGATGGCCTTAAATGGCTGAATGCCGGAGGGTCCTCGTGATGCCAGTTGGGGTACAAGATGCCCAGAGAGCGGGGAAGCCGGATGCCTGATTGTATCTTGGATACATGTGGAATGCAAACATTGGTCCCGGGAAAGAGAAACGTGGCGGTCCAAATTGAAAGGATGAAATTGAGAAATTGAAATTGAATTATGCATGATGGTATATGCATGATATGATGATGATATGTGCATGAATGCATGGCAATGATGATGGTACATGTGATATGATGATGATGAGTGCATGGATGCATGGTAATGATGATGGTACATGTGATATGATGATGATGAGTGCATGGATGCATGATGATGGTAAGTGTATGACATGATGGTGATGACTATATGATGATGTGTGTACATAAGGTATGGTGACATGTGCATGATACCAAGGTAATTGTGCATGGATGCTTTAATGACATGTGATGCTATGATTGTGATGACTGTGTGATGCATGATGCATTGAGTGGTTTATTGGTCATTTACCTGCTGAGTGGTTGTATTCACCCCTTCAGGGACTAACATTTCAGACTAGATAAGATACCTCTGCTGCCACTGCTACCGGTAAATGGATCGAGTGGTTGGATATGACTGCAAGGAGGAGGATAGCAAAGGAAGGAACTTTTGGATGCCGACATTGATCGATGGACTTTAAGTATATGACTGTTGGAGGAGATGTCGGTCATCTTTTGAAGTGTAGCCGAGTATAGAAGACTACGATATTTTGATGTACCGATGAATGATGTCCATCTAGTTTAAGTAAATAAAAGTGTACAGCTTTTACCTATAAATGTTTAGCTGGTGTGCATCGTTTTCTGTATATAGGGAAGGGAGCTAATGGATATGCTTCTGCTATATGAATTGCGCAAGTAACCGATCAAAAAAAAAAATGTAAACCCCTAGGTTGTATGGACCCGCTGCAATTGAAATGGTATCAGAGTAACATGTTATAAGGAAAAGTGAAAGGTAAGTGAACTGTGGCGACCCTAACGGATCGGGGGTCGTCAAGGGGTGCCACAGTATACTTCGCCAATCAACAGATCCAAAATGCCTAAATCAATCTCAAGATGAATAATGGATTCCGAGATGCTATATCCAGCCAAGAGGTCTTCTTTAGTTGATAGAATCAAATCCTTAAAGAAATACTTAATTCTAGATAAGTCTTCTTCGACGGTCTAGAAACTATCAATGAGGATAGACTTTAAATCTTGAGTTTGGTAGTCCGGTGGTCTTCAAACTTTGATGAAAGAGTTTGCAAGTCTTCAGACTAGACTGATGGAAACGTTTTGTCATCTTCAAAACACGTAAGGAAGTTTTCTCCAACAATCTCCCCTAGTGACAAAACTTTCCTGCAGATTTGAATATCTTTGACCTACAAAACAATACTTAAGCAAACATGGATATCTCACAAAAGATAATTGGCTTAGTAAAGACAGCATTAAATCTGCATCCACAGGAAATAAGTTAGTCCTATAAATAAACAACTATCTTTGCCATGAAATACCAAATAGTGCTTAAAATAAACAAACGATCAAACAATCCAGATCAAACAATCCAAATCCAAATCCAGTCGCAACCAAACAACCAACCAAAAGTAAATCAAAAAATCAAGAGTTAAATCTCAAATCTGCAACATCTCTCCTCCTTTTCATCAACATTAAAAAGTAGAGAATGAAATTATGATTGCTTGGGAACACGAACAAGCTGGAAATCTCCCATTGATTAGACAATCCCTTCCAGCTTTTTCAAATCCTCCTTCAATTGAGCCACATCTTCACTCTTGGCATTTGCTTGAACTTGAAGAGCAAGGGCATGAATTTGATCATGTAAGGAAACTAAAGAGGCTTGACCTGCATTCTGCATGTTTTGAACTTCGCATCCCAAAGCATAAATTTGGCCTCACATCTCCATAAGAACATCAAGCACTCTGCAAAAGTCTACTGAATTATCAGTTTGAGTGCTAGCTTCTGCATGATCAGTAGGTGTATTGGCAGATGATGGCAAGTCAGCATAATCACTCGGATTTTGCGATGAAACCTCTTGACCTTCCTCTGAAAATTGAGATGCATAGATATCTTCTGGATCTGCAAGTGAACGACTAACTCCTTCACTAGTAGCAGCAGTTGAAGATGTACCTCTTTTCTAAGCAGCTCCCCTTGTTTCAATGCCTTCAGGCGGGGAGAAGTACTCTTCATGCTCTATTTTCTCTTGTTCACCTTTGCCTTCTTCTTCGTCCGCAATCATTTCTTCCTCTGCTTCTTTTTCCATTGATTCTCTCTCGCCACTCCTTTGTTCTATCTCTTCTCTATCTTGATCCTGTCTCTCCTCTGTCGAACAGAACAACGTAAGTTTTTCAATACAAGAGCAGAAATTGTGATATCATCCTCATCCTCTTCATCCTCCAAGGTGAGTGCTCTTCTTTTCCTCGATGGAGCAACCATGGGCTCCTTCCTTTTCCGTTTTGCAGCCGAAGAGACTTGGTGAGTCTTGATAGGGGTTTTCTCCTTGAATCGCTCCAAAGTCTTGTTAAGTTCTTTCAGACGCATTTTGGAAACCATTTTCAGTCCCACTACCATTTGATCGCATGTTCGAACACATAGAATACTAGGAGGCTGAATGTTCAAATATCTGAATAACTTAGTGACAAGTGCTGCGTAAGGAAGTTGGCCATTGTCTTTCACCATCGTTCTGTACATGTGGAACATGATAATGTGTGGAAGAGAGAACTTTTTGCCAGCGTTAATGGCATATATCAGCTTTGCCTCCGAGTTTGAAACATCAGTTTTCGAAGTTGATTTGGGTCTGAGGCAGTTGATTACTATCTTGTGAAGCAAAATATTAGAGGCAATCGTTCTAGTTGAAGAAGATTGAATTTATCTCGCAGCTTAACATTCAGAGAGTCAAGAAAATCAAAATCCACACTTCTAGGGTTGATCACACCATGCTTTAGTAACTTAGAGTATGGTCGCTTGTGGTCCTCTGATCGAAACAAATCTGTCCTTTTGTTTTGAATTTTCGCCGCAACACCCATTCTAGGCTTAAACTGAGTGTACATCTTATCATCATCATTCCCATCAGGTTGACTCAGCCTTTCAACACGTGGATCGCTTGGGATATTTGCAAATGCTTCTTCTGCTGACCCCGCAAGAGCAATTCCCAATCGTTCCATTGTGCGAAAAAGTGGGTTTCATTTCGATATCCTTTCTCTTTCAAGAATTCATCAATATAGTTCAAGGGAGTACCACCCTTCTTTAAGGCACAGTAAAGCTTGAAAATAAAAGCGAGCTTTTGAGTTCTTATTGGTTCTGCATCTTTAATAATTTCTTCCTCTTCTCGATGTTCAATATCTTGATGTCTAGATGGAGGAAATGGACGTTGTTGAGGATGTTGTGAGCTATGCTGCTGTCTAGGAGATTCCTCTTCCTCAATGAGGTCAAAATGTGTAGGACCCTCATGTATTTGTTGTGATTTCTTGTTTGCGATCCTTGAAGACTTTCTTTAAGACTACATTCTTCATAGTCTTTGAGAGATTCCAAACTTGTTTCGCAAGAAATGTGAAAACTTTTTGAGGATTAAACAAGAGAGGAAAAGAGAAGTTGAAGATCTATGATTTCTTAAGGTTTTGTGAGTAAAACGAAGAAGAACCAGTAGTATATAAAGCAATTGAAACGAGGTATACGGAATGACGTAAAAGGAAAAATAAAAAGCCTTTTAAAAAATAACTGCCTTTTTGAAAAAATAGATAACTGTCATTTAAAAAAAAAAACTTCTTTTTCGAAAAGGAATTATTGCAATAATCACGAAAACTGGGGAATATAACATCAATCAATTACAGATTAATAGATGATCGTACCTTTTCGAAATTTTAGTCGAGAGATAAATTTCTAAAACAGAAATAACTTACAGTCAAGATTCTTGATCTTATGAGTCTGAGTATCTTTAGACTTTTTAGCCCTGAGTCTGAACTTCTTCAAACTTTAGGATGTTGAGTCTGAAACGAATAAGCTCGAATTGACTTTTCTCCAAAGGCTTTGTAAAAATGTCCGCCAGTTGATTCTTTGAATCAATAAACTGAATCGAGACTTCTCCATTTTGCACATGATCTCTAATGAAATGATGTCGAATCTCTATATGCTTTGCTCTTGAGTGAAGAATTGGATTCTTGGTAAGATTGATTACGTTGGTATTGTCACATTTGATCTCAGTGCACGAATCTTCAATTCCAAAGTCTCTTAACTGTTGTTTTATCTACAGAATTTGTGAACAATAACTTTCAAGAGCTACATACTCTGCTTCTGTTGTAGAAAGGGCTACGGTACTTTGCTTCCTTGAAAACCAAGATACTGTCCTATTACCAAGCAATTGATAGGTGCCCGAGGTGCTCTTTCTATCAACTCTGCATCCTGCTAGGTCTGCGTCTGAATACCTAAAAAGAGTAAAGTCTCATTCTTTAGGATACCAGAGACCTAAATTAGATGTTAAAGCAATGTATTTGATAATACGTTTTGCAGCACTTAAATGAGATTCTTTAAGGTTTGATTGAAATCTGGCACAAATATAAACACTAAACAGAATGTCAGGTCTAGAAGCAATAAGATAAAGAAGTAAACCAATGATACTCCTGTATAGCTTTTGGTCAACTTTCCTTCCTCATTCATCTTTGTCTAGTTTCAAGGAACTTGACATTGGTATATCAGTCTTTTTGCAATTCTCCAGTCCAAACTTTTTGACAAATTCTTTAGCATATTTTTCTTGGTGAATAAAAGTTCCCTCCTTCAATTGTTTCACTTGAAGCCCGAGAAAAAAGGTTAGTTCACCCATCATGCTCATTTCAAATTTATCTGGCATAGACTTAGAGAATTTCTTGCACAGATTTTCCTTAGGAGATTCAAAAATAATATCATCAACATAAATTTGAACAAGTAAAAAGCTTTTGTTTTCTCTTTTGACAAACAGCATAGTATCTACTTTACCTTTAACAAAGCCATTTTGGATTAAAACTTACTTAGTCTGTCGTACCAAGCTCGAGGTGCTTGCTTTAAACCATATAGTGCCTTTTTTAGTCTGAATACAGAGTCTAGTTTCCTTGGGTCTTCAAAACCAAGAGGTTGTTCGACATAGACTTCTTCTTGGATAAATCCATTTAGGAAAGCGCTTTTGACGTCAATTTGGAATAACCTGAAATTCTTATAACAAGCAACATCAAGTAATAATCTAATTGCTTCTAACTTTGCTACTAGTGCGTAAGTCTCATCATAGTATATCCATTCTTCTTGCGTATATCCTTTAGCCATGAGTCTTGCTTTCTTCCTTACGACTTTTCCGTTCTCGTTCATCTTGTTCCTGAAAACCCATTTAGCTCTAATGATAGATTTACCTTTTGGTTTATGAGTCAATTGCCAAACATCATTGATGCTTAATTGCCTGAGTTCTTCTTGCATAACTTCAATTCAGCTTTCATCAGTTAAAGCTTTTTTTATGCTCTTGAGCTCTATTTCAGAAATAAGAGCCATAGCATTAGACTCTTCACGCCTTTTGGATCTTGTGCGAATTCCTTCATTAATGTTACCAATAACAAGTTCTTTGGGATGACTAGACTTGTGCTTCCAATTGTTGGTCGGTTTGTTAGACTGTTGATCTTTTTTTTCATTTGATTCTTCAATGATCATTTGTTGCTGGTCTTCTGAAGTCTGAGCTGCTTTTGGAGATTTAGATTTTGTAGAGTTTGGAGCAGGTTCAGATTCTTCAGGTTGAGTCTAAATCGATTGATTTTGCATAAAGTCTTGAAATTTGACATTCATCGATTCCTCCACAGATTGAGTATGTTTGTTGAATACTCTGTAAGCTTTGCTGGTGGTTGAATATCCAAGGAAGATCCCTTCGTCTAATTTTTCTTCAAACTTACCAACTTGATCATTTGCATTTTTCAATATAAAACATTTGCATCCAAACACATGAAAATATGAAACAATTGGCTTCTTTCCTTTGAATAACTCATAGGGAGTTTTATCCAGAATAAACCTTAAGAAGACTTTATTAATAATATAGCATGTTATAGAAACTGCTTCAACCCAAAAACGAGAGGAAATGTTACTTTCAATTAAAAGATTTCTAGCCATTTCCTGCAGCGATTTATTCTTTCTTTCCACAACTCCATTCTGCTCTAGAGTGTATGGTAAAGAGAACACATGCTAAAAGTCAGATTCATCACAGAATTTAGCAAAGTCTTGATTTTCAAATTCACCTCAATGGTTTGTCCGTATACTTGAAATAACATATTATTTCTCATTTTGGACTTTCTTAGCAAATTTTATAAAATAAGAAAAGGTTTCAAACTTACTTGTCAGGAAATATACCTAAGTGAATCGTGAATAATCATCTACTATTACTAGGCAATATTTCTTACCTCCAATACTCTAAGTTCTAGTTAGTCCAAAGAGATCCATATGCAAAAGCTGTAGTACACAATTAGTGGACACTTGATTTATTGACTTGAATGAATTTCTTACATGTTTTCTCGACACGCACGGTGTACATAGATCAAACTTTTGGTATGTCAAGTTAGGTAGTCTATGAACAAGCTTCTTTGCTGAGATTTTGGTTATTTGCTTCATGTTGATGTGCCCAAGTTTTTTGTGCCATAAGTTCGCTTCCTCTTGAGTTGAGATTAAACAGTGAGCTTTATCTGGTTTGATATCCAAGAGGTAGATATTTCCATGTTTTCGCCCTGTGAAAGTCTGAGAGGAGTCTTTACTGGTTCCTGAACATATTCCTTCTTGAAAGTTGATTTTAAAACCTGTGTCGCACAGCTGGCTGATACTCAGCAAGTTGTAGTTGAGTCCTTCTGCTAAGGAAATATTACCGATCGTGAGACTTCCAATCTTTACAGTTCCGTATCCCATAATTTTACCTTTGTTATTTCCTCCAAAAGAGATTTTTCCACCATTAACTTGCACAAGTTTTATGAAACAATTTTAGTTTCTTGTCATATATCTTGAGCATCCACTATCCAAGTATCATTTAACATTTTTCTTGATAGTGACCTGCATTTAGAAAAGAAACTCAAGTTTTATTTGGTACCCATATTTTCTTGGGTCCAATGGTGTTAGTGTAATATACGGTCTTTGCCCAAACATTCTTAACAGGTTTCCAAACCATAGGACATTCTTTCTCAAAATGACCTGAGCTATTACACTCAGAATATTTAAGAGCACTGCGGCCTACAAGTTTTACAAAAACTTTTTGAAAATGATTTTTGTAAGAATCTTTTGTAGGTCTTTATTTAATTCTTTCATTTATCTTAGGAAAATCAATTAGAGGAATGGTTTCAGCAATCATTCCCAAACTTGATTTGTTGAAGTAAGGTTTTTGCGCTGAAATAATTTTTTCTAATTTCTCAGATCTTATAGAGAACCTTTTAGAAATACTTGAGATATCATTTTTCAAAAATGTATTTTCTTTTGAAAGATTGTCTACATTTTCTTTCAAAGTAATAACACTTTTATCTAATATTTCGACATTTTCTTTCCAAACAATCTCTTGTTGCTTCAGTGCAAAATTTTCATTTTTAAGTTTGGAAATCCTCTTTAGAGAGGTTTTGAGATTAAGACACAATTCATCAATATATTTAGAGACTTTAGTAGGAATTTTTAAATTACTTACCTCGATTTCACAGTCTGAGTTTGAGTTTGTCTCAGAGTCTGAATCTGAGTTTGATTGTGCCATGAGACATATATTGGCGTAATTATCATCACTTTCCTCACATTCGGTATCACTCCAAGTTTTTACTTTAAGTGCCTTTCGATATTTCTCAGCTTTTCCTTTCTTTCTCTTCAGCAGGGGACACTTGACTCTGATGTGTCCCTTTTTTCTTGCATTCAAAGCAAATTACATCCTTGTTGGATTCATCATCCTTAGCTGATTTATTTTGTAGCTTTTGAGAACTTTGTTTCTTCTGATTGAATCTTCTTCCCTTTCTGTTTAGTTTTCTGAACCTTCTTATCATGAGAGCAAAGTCTTCATCGTCCATATCATCTTCAAAATCAATGACATCAAGATCATCATTAGATTTTAATGTAATGGATTTCTTACCTTTGATATCTTCATGTTTGTTGATTTGCTCCACTTCATAAGATTGAAGAGTGCCAACTAATTCGTCAACAGAGAGTGGCATGATTTTTTTGTGTCTTCCATATTGAGGTCTTTATATGATTCCAATCTTTGGAAAGTCCACGCAGTAACTTGTTAACCTTCATACGTCCAAAGATTGGTTGACCTTGATACTTAAGACCATTCACGATTTCTGTAAAACAAATAAACATGTCAGTGATAGATTCTCCTGATTTCATCTCGAATGCCTCATATTGATCGAGCAGAATATTGATTCTGGTTTCTTTCACTCGATCGGTTCCTTCATAAGTGATGTGCAATATATCTCAAACTTCTTTAGCTGTTTCATAAGAAGATATTATGTTATATTCAGTAAGAGATAATGCACATTATAAGGAATAAATTGCTTTTACATCAAGAGCTTGTCTTTTGGTTATCTCTTCTTGAGTCATTTCACTGGACTAAATAGCTTCTTTTCCTCTTTCTGAGACTGTTGCAGCTTTAAGAATGATTCATTTGTCTACCACGTCCCATTCCAGAGGATCTTTTGATCTTAGGAATGCCTTCATCTTGTTTTTCCATATGTTGTATTCATTTCAATCAAAATAAGGTGGTCTGGTGTTGCTTTGCTCTTCAACCAGACCTGGAGCCAACATACTAGCCATGAATTATTAACTCTAAAGTAAAAACACTTCAACTTAAATGAGTTCACAAACTCTAATACCAATTGTGAAAGTTAGTACGAGCACATAGAGGGGGTGAATAGGTACGAAAACAAATTTTGCAGAGTAAAGTATATAATTTTGCTTTTAAACCAACTTTGTTTAACAATAAATTATGAAAAGGAAATTAGACTCTAATAATCAAATAGAGTTACGATCAAAGTAAAAGAGATTAGGGAAGAGAATAAGAATACAAGGTTTATAGCGGTTCGGTTTAATCCAAGCCTACGTCCACTCTTCCGCACTAACAGCCCACCGGTTGGATTTCACTATGAATCAAAAGAATTGTTACAGTATAACTCTTCTTTAATTCCACAGTGTAGAGACTCTGCTACACTTCCTCAAGGTCTCACAGAAGTATAAACTCTCTTTTGAGTATAAGTTCACGCTCTACAATTAAATTGACAAAAAACAAGGAGCTTCAGACTTTGGAATTTCTCTATCACACACACACTTGAATAACTAGAACGTCTTCCTTATATACTCTTTCATGCCATCACACTTGTTGGTACTTACCAAATGAGTTCTTCCAATCTACCCGTTGGACAGAATCAATTAGGGAGATTTCGAGTTATTTAAGGAATATGATGATAGCCCACCAATCCTGCTCGCCCATACAATCAGGATCTAGGTTTCCATAAGTAGAACCTTCCAAGTATACTTCGTCAATCAACGGATCCAAAATGCCTGAATCAATCTCAAGATGAATAATGGATTTCGAGATGCTATATCCAGCTAAGAGGTCTTCTTTAGTCGATAGAATCAAATCCTTAAAGAAATACTTAATTATTGATAAGTTTTCTTCAACGATCTAGAAACTGTCAATGAGGATAAACTTTAAATCTTGAGTCTGGTGGTTCGGTGGTCTTCAGACTTTGATAAAAAAGTTTGCAAGTCTTCAGACTAGGACTGATGGAAATGTTTTGTCAGCTTCAAAACACGCAAGGAAGTTTTCTCCAACAATTGTCACGTGTCCACTAATTGAAATTTGATGATGGGCAGTTGGTGGCCACCTAAATGGATTATGGTGGTATACTTTTAGATGAAAGCACTTATAATATTACTCAAGAACACCGGAATAATAGGCACTAAGGATGCACATTGTTAAGAAATAGTTACTATTTGAAGACCCAATCATGGAATGACCATCGATAACTATAATATATCTGGAACACGATAGAAGCAGTTATGAAGACCATGGGTAAAGTGATTTGCAAAGACAAACGGACATGAACAAGGTTAGAAACGGCAGTTACTGAAGAATACACAACTACCCACCGATTACCAAGTTTCTCTATAAATACCACTAGTTGTCCAGCAAAGAGCCCCCCTCCCCCGGGCAACAAATCAATCAAAATGTTATCTCTTTATCTTTACATTTCCTATACTGCATTTTAATTTCTCTAGCTATAGCTTTTAGATTCTGATGTGTGTCTATATCCCAGTACATCATTGTTGATTAAATTATGACATTGTGTCATCCATCCTAATGCATCGTTGTTGATTAGATTCCGATGTTGTATCTCAATATTCTTGAGTAGTGTTGTTGATTAAATTCCGATACTATGTCTAATATCCCGAAATTGTATTGTTGATTGAATTATGGCATAGTTCGGATTTGGTATTGTAATTTACGGGCTTTGTTGTTGACTGTATTTAAATTTAGCCCAGTACTGCACAATGTTGTTTGGATCCAAAAGTTTATAATTATATTGCATTTGATATCCTATGTTCGGAATTGGAGTAAAAACCTTTGTCCCTTTTAATAAAATCAAAGAAAGACTCTAGGTAAAAGATATTGTAGAAGCAATTTGCCAAACAAACACTGATATCTCAACTTGGGTATCGAGAAAACTAGTTGTAATGGAGCATTGAGGAAAGAATTAAATCTTTACAGGTTTGCTTCTTACTCTGGTGGGGAATTCTGTCCAGATGCAACCTGGAAGTGTCTGACATGTGGCTCCCTGAATTTATTAGGAAAAGTTTTAGGATCAAGAATAGATACACTGATTTCAGTATCAATAAATGCAATAACCTAAATATGTGTATCTTATTTGTTTACCAGGTTTTATGTACTTTTCTTACAAAGCATTATATGAAATTGCAAGTTTTAGTTGTGTGAATTACCAACTTTCTTCGATTAAGTTATCAATTATTATTATTATTAACTCTCATTTGAAGTGTTTATCAAAGTTGATTCATTTTTCCTTAATTTTAAAGACTTTTCTGTTTAGTTACTACTTTTATTTGCATTTCTTAGCAATACCTTATATTTACCAACATTTTTTTAGAAATTACCAACCATAATAGCAATGACTACCCAACATTTTCTCGATTACGTTATCAATTAGTTTTTTATTACAAGTTCTTATTTGAGTTAATTACCAACATTTATTTATTATTTAATTTACCATGTAGTTCTCTAATCTTTGACAAAAAAAAAAAAAAAAAAAAAAAAAGCTTCTCTTATTTTTTATAAACTTTCATTTACCTTTTTTACCAACATCTTCAGATTCATCAACTATTATTAAAAAAAAATACTTGGAAAAAAAGTCAAGAATCAATTTTTTTTTTTTTTTTTTACCAACAGCTCTTGACACGTATAAACTCTTATTAAAATTTACTAAAAAGTAAAATAAATCCATACTTTTGGGCACGGAGCAGTAGAATTCTGCTCTATAGATAGATACTTAGAAAAACATAATAAATTAACTGCGATACCATTATTGTTAGAGTGATTCAATCAAATGCAGAAAATTAACAACCTCCACATTTAATTAAGTGGAGCCTAATGTATCAAAATTTAATGATGTGCTATTGGCTTTGTTAGAACAAGCTTAGTCAAAACCTTTTCATGTAGACATACATGTTAAATTATGTCTTAAATTTTGAGTCTGTGTACGAATCCCGATCCGAATTGGATGACGTAGACCAGCTTGTAATATAGAAGCGATTTCGGAAGTGTGGCTATTACAATCTTTTAAGTTGGTCAGAATTCTAAGACCAACTTCGCGAGAAAAGAAAATTTTATATTTGTTCTTGAGGGCCACATCCTTTCCATTCCTTGACTCCTTGATTGATGCTTTACTGTTTAAGAGATAGTTTATGTCTTTCAGTGCTTCCCAAGATGTGAAGTCTTGGTTTATCCTCGATGTATGTGTGGCTCCTTATCCCTAAGAGTTACTTTGTTCGTCTCTATACATCTCCCTACACATATACACGCATGATTTATATTATGGAGCAATTACGTCAGGCTACACATTGCGGACAGAAGTTCAGCTTGTAAACGATTGTAATTTTATAATTTTCCGATTGATTAGTCAATTATTTATGATTGACTCTTTCCGTAGAGAAGTTACACGTAAATCTCTCATATCCTATATTATTTCTTGTTGATATCTCCAATGATTTTATCACTTGCATTAATTTAATTACAAGATCCATAGAATTCGCCTCAATTTTACAACAATACATATAAGGTAGTGATAATGGGTCTTAACTAGGGAATGGAGTGGCAACAGCAAGGAGATGAACTTTCCTGTGGATGGTAAGACCAGTGCATTCGGTCATGTCCAAATCCTCCGCTTTCAGACCGTCGGGCAGTGCCCAATCGAACTTGTTCACCAGATTTGCCAAGACAAGTTCGTTAGTCACCATCGCGAATGACGTACCAGGGCAACCTCTCCTCCCGGCACCGAAAGGAATCAGCTCGAAATCCTGTCCCTTGAAGTCCACCGAGCTGTTCAAGAATCTCTCCGGCTTGAACTTGTCTGGCTCGTCCCACGTGCCGGGGTCCCTTCCGATGGTCCACGCATTTGTGATCACTATAGTCCCTGCTGCGATGTCGTAGCCTCGGATTTTGACGTCCCGGGTCGACAGTAGCGGGATGAGAAGCAGGATCGGGGTGTGTAGGCTAAGAGTCTCTTTGAGGACTGCTCGCAAGTAATGCATTTTCTCCAAATCCACATCGGTTATGTTAGGCTTGCCGTTGGCAATTTTGCGAACCTCAGTTTGGAGAATGTTCATGGCACGAGGGTGTCTTAAGAGCTCGGTCATTGCCCACTCCAGGACCGTGTACGTTGTATCAGTTCCAGCGGCAAATATATCCTGCACAAGCACAAGCGTACTTAATAATCAACCATCAGGGACAACTAATGATGCTTATCGCTTCATTCAGTTATGACTCACAAGTATTCTTTGAAACGTATGAGTCACAACTGAATGAAGCGAAATATATATAGAGACTTATAACTTCTACTATATCTTAAAAAATTGGTGTCCAAATTTGTGAATATTTTCGAATTAATGAGAACTTATTACATAAATTTGTAATTTGAATCTTTAGAATTCTTTTAATTAAGTCATCAACTTGGTTACCCGACTAATCTTGGTAGACACAAAAGAACAAATGGTTATATCTTTTATTCCTAATTAGGAACCGTATTCATTTAGTGTTATATGATTTGTAGGGTAGAAACATAACATCATCCATGATTAAATAACTTTAATTAAATGTAAGTAATGTTTATATTTGTAATTCTTCTATAAACAACTGTTGGAGAAAGTTTTCTTCAAAAAATATGGGTGGACAACATTGTTGTGGGGGTTTATTCTAAGTCGGTTGTGGAAGAGATTAGTGGTCAGTTTGTAAGTGTGAGGAAAAGTCTCGTCCTTTGAATCTTTGGGATGAGAGGAGCTCAAGACTACCTAATTTGATAGAAAAAAAATTTGAGTGCAATAGATAGTTGGGGGAGAAAAGAGGGAGCTTACCAAGACGAGTGCTTTGATGCTACCGGCATCAAGAGCAAAACCAACAATGTTATCCTTCTCAATCTCCAGCAAAACGTCCACGAAGTCTCTCCTGTCTTCACCTCCGCCGCCAATGCTTATCTCCTCCATCTTCCTCCTATGCTCCTCCACTACCTCATCGAGGAACTGGTCAAACTCCCTCGCGACCCGCTCCACTTTTGCGTTTAGACCAGTCAGCTTGTTGATCCACCCGAGGCTCGGAATGAAGTCCCCAACGTTGAAAATGCCCAGTAACCCCATCATATCCGCCAACAGTCCCTTGAACTTCTTGCCCTGCGTGCCTTCGCTGTACTTCCTCCCCAGAGCCACCCGGCATATGATGTCGTTCGTCAACGATGCAAACACGTCGCTCAGGTCCACCGAGCGATGCTGCTCGATCTTCTCCATCAACAGAGAGGTCTCTTCTTCTCGGACCGTCCGGAACGAGTGAACCCTCTTGTTGCTTAGCAGCTGGAGAACGCAGATGCTCCTCATTTGCCTCCAGTACTCACCATACGGTGCCAGCGACACGTCCTTGCGCTGGTACAGAGGTCTCTCGAACAGGGTTGACCTGAGTCGAAGAAATGACACGAATCGGCACAAGGTCAATGTCCATATCTGTAGTCCACTGGGACCTTCTCCATCATCAATGCTAGAAAATATAACTCTAACAGAGAATTAAGATGCATGAACGATGGTTGACAGGCTAAGCCTATACCTGGGTTGGTCGGAGAAAATGAGGTCGTGGGTCTTCAAGATGTTCCATGCACAGTCGCCGGAAGATACGACTAGGATGGGCGCGCTTCCGAAGTGGAGCATCATCAAGGGGCCATAGCGTCTCGATAGGGCTTGGAGTGAGCGGTGAGGGTAATCACTGAGCTGGTGGTGTAGAAAATTATTCATATAAACAACTTAATTCACATAAACAATTTATTAATCAAGAAAAATCGGATCCATATATAATTGTAAAATACTGACATCAATAAGTATAGCGGAATTAAAGTATACATGTTTGAGCCATTGCTTCACTTGAAAAAATATATATCACTCTAATAATAATAATAAGAGATCTATTAGAATGCCAAATTTTCCTTTCTATGATCTATTTTAGTATAGTAACTTTCAATGGGATTAAAGTAACTGATAGATATAACATATCATTTTATAGGCTAAAGATGAGACCTAACAAACCCTAATCAATAACGTGTCAACTGGATCCCTCCCATTACGGGCTTCAGTTAAATACAATTGCCTATACTTTATTGCTCAACTAGGCCCGTTATTAATAAATATCAAAACTCAGTTCAATAAAATCACTTAAGGGTTTAATAAATATTGAAATATTTATTAACCCGATTATTTAAAATAGAAAATCAATTAATTAATGTAAGCTCATATTATAGAAAATTTCCAACATTCTCCTACTTAAGTTACATTAATTAACTTATTTTTATTTTGAAAAATATTTTATATTGAAAATGACACTATTGGGTTAATAACTGAAAATTTTGTTTTATGTGGCTATAACTTTAAAAAAATAATATTCCAATAACGGCATCTCAAAACCAATCCAATCCTATATAACCTTAGTATAGGATTATGGAGATTAATGTGTTAAGAAAATACCACAACACATGACCTTCCATAATCACATATAATAAGTATTATATTTTCATGGATCATGGGCCTAGTAGTGTAGTAAAAAATAGTACCAACATGTGATCAAAATATACACTATTTCTTAATGGTCCTCAATGTAATTTCTCAACAACATGAAACTCTATTAGCGCAATTTCTAAACAACATGAAATTGCACGACTATGTCACAATCCAACATGAGATCTCATAATTAGTGACATCCAATCATCTTTAAATTAAAATTTGTTTAAAGATACTGTTTTATATTTCTATTTCTTAGTCAACAGGAGAAAGGATAATAATAGAATCAACAATAATGATCATTAAAAATAAATGCTTTAATAGACATCATAAAAGCATTATCAATTTGCATATAACTATAATACCCAGAAATACAAATTATATAACTCACACTAACAAAATAAATCAAAAGAATCTAAAACACCCATATTCTTTACATGTTCTTTAAACAAAATGGGTCGTAAGCCTTTTGTTAGAGGAGCAACCAACATGAACTTAGTTTTGATATTTTCTATCACAATGTCTTCCTTTTTTACCAAGTCTTTAACAGTATAATATTTGATCCAGTTAACATTTCAACCGTGACATGGTTGTTTATAGCAAAAATAACTGTTTGTCACACATAATGCAATAAGATCAATTATGGGTAATAAGCAATTCAATAAAAACAATTAGTACATTATAAACTCCCATTTGGGTAGAGCGTATAATATACTATTATTTTCCATAACATGAAGTTTATAAAGCAACAATAACAAGGAGAATTACATATAATTGTTAAGGATCCATCTCCTTTTGGCAGACAAATACTTTAAATTATATATCTCCATTATCACAACATAGAGGGGAATTACATATAATTTTCAAAAAATTTATCCCCTTTGGACAGATAAATATTTTTCAATTATATATCCCCATCTTTTAAATTTAGGAATTAATATTCATGCTATCTTCCAAATTAATATACACAATAACCCCATTTGAGCGAGTTATTATATATACTAATTTTTATCAATAGGGAAATCCAAAAATTTATGCCCAAAATTTATTAAACAATATGAAGCACTTTACAACATGTGTTTCTCAAGATCATATTGCATTTATCAAGTAACAATTTTTGTCAAAAAAATTAAAATTTATTTTATATTATTATTATTTTAATATTTCGGACCCTCCCGCGGGCCCTGACTCGCGAGCAGCCCAGATCATATCGTGGGCCCAGACCCGTGAGGCCCAAAATTTTGGCTTAGCTCGTAGGAGCCCATGCTCCTTTTAATTAAAAAAGGCCCATAATTTAGGCTATAGGCCCACACGAAAAGAATGAATAAAATGGGCTTATTTAGCCCCGACCTAAGAGAATTTAAAGCCCCAAGATTTTGGTCTCATGCCCAGAAACCGAATTTTAAATAGAATATGGGCTAAAGCCCTTATTTTAGCCCAGGCCCGATTGGAGGTCATCTTCAACCTCCAGCCGGGTCCCGAAACCCTGCAAAACCGGGTCATATGACCCACTTTCAACCCAAAACAAAAAAAATAAAATAGAATAGTTGGTTTTTTGATGAAATCTCTCCATGGGTCTTGCTTCTAACATCAATATAATTTACGAGAATGAATTAAACGAAGAAAAAACGAGTAAATCTTCCTCATATAAGCTTCAAAATTTCGGATCTAAGCCTCCCATGGCCCAATTCGATTTTCTTAAATTTAAGCCTTAAAAACTTACCTTAATGCAACAAAGGATAACAATACCCATTCGATGATTTACAACAAACATTAATCAATTGCAAGTAATTTGAAAATTCTAGAACATTTTCATGTATAAACCCTAGAATTTAAAATTAAAAATTCTCTCTCAATTCTCAATGAAATTATACAAATTATATATGGTTGGAAAGATCTTGACATGTAGAACAAAAACCCTATGGTTTCAGGATCAATCGAGTAAAAAATCCACATGAAAAAATAACACCCATATTTGGCTCGAAGAGGAAAATTTTGAATAAGGAAAAATTATCAAAAAGTCATAAACTTATTGCAATTTTCCCAATTCAGTCTAAAGTTTTTTAGTCATTTTAATCCTAAACCTTTCACTATCGTACCAATTCAGTCCAACCGTAGATAATTTTTAAATAATATTTTAATTTGATTTTTTAATTAATTTTTTTATTTTAGTTTTCCTTTTTTTCTCTTTTTTTTTTTTTTTTTTTTTTTTTTTTTTTGCTCCTCCCTCCTTCTTCCTCTTGCTCTAACCACCAATCAGAGGGGAGGGCCAATCTTTGGATTGAGGTGGCTAGCTAGTGGCGAGCTCACCTCTCTATTGCTGGGCGAGGCCAACCTTGCCTAGATTTGGTAAGGCAAGCCCTCGCTAGTGGAATAGCAAGGCGAGCATTATTAGGGGCTAAGCTAGGTTGAGCTTGCCAATCCACTAGCGAGGGTCGCCCTCACCAGATCTGGCCAAGACTTGCCTTGCATGTGGCTAGGTGAGCTCATCCTTGCCTGGCGACGGTGAGGTCAAGCTCGCCGATCCATTAGCGAAGGCTTGCCTCATTGGATTTGGGTGAGGTTGGCCTTACCTTGCCAATAGCAAGGCGAGCTTACCACTAGTTGGCTGCCTTAGGCTGGAGATTGGCCCTCCCCTCTGGCGTTGGAGCAAGGGGAAGAAAGAGGGAGGAGGAAAAAAAAAAAAAAAAAAAGGGAAAAATAAAGAAAAAATAAAAATAAATAATTTTTAAAAATAAATATTATTAAAAAATTATCCATTGGTGATGGCAGGTGTCCTATGTCAGCACTAGCCAAATATATTAAATTTGCACAATTACAAAAGGTTTGTGACAAAATTAGAAAAAGCGCAATAAATTTAGGAATTTTTAGGTAATTTTTCCAATAAAGTGTCTCCAGAATTAGAAAAATTGCAATAAATTTAGGAATTTTTAGGTAATTTTTCCGACAAGGTGTCTCCATTATTGCTTGTTCAAAGTCCATTGCACATGAAGGGAATTGAGGTCTTCACTGCCTCTAGTGAAAAATACACCATCCCATTTGTCTTCAATAGCAAACAACAAATCTCTCACATGATTTGTGACTGAAGAACAAAATCTCTCTCCTGCGGCCAAACTTGCATGACTCCCATGCACAACTTGTGAGATTTGTTAGAGTAATTAAATATTAAACCACATGTTTTTCTAATAGCTTAAATTTTAGAATAATTGGCAATGGTCTCATCAAATCTCACATGATATTAAAGCGGGAGGTCTTGAGTTTAAATCTTTCCAGGCCTCTATTTGTCTCCTCAATTATATATTTTCCACGCCTTTAGATTAGGCCAAAGTTTAGCCTAGGTATAAGGGAGAGTGTTAGAATAATTAATTATTAAATCATGCCGTTATCTAATAGTTTGAGCTTTTAAAATAATTGGCACTAGTCCCACCAAATCTCATAAGATTCAAAAAAATTAAGACAAGCGTGTTGCTTTCCTTCGCTTCTTTCTTCCACACATGACAATAGAATTAATGTTGGCAAAAAAACAATATCTAAGACCTCACAAAAGTCCAATTTAGACTTCATTTGTTCACAAGGTTTCGACCATATTTATCAAATTGGCTCAAACTCGAGATATAATTTAATAATTCTCCATCTTGTCTTGACTTCATAGTCAAGTCATAGTGTTTATTATCCATGCTAGCTATCCTAATGCCCTAATAGGCATTCACTCTCTACATATGCCAATTAAACTCCATGAAAGCTTGACCTTTGCCAAAAGAATGGGTTGGTCATCATGTCTAACTACTGCAATTTTCTTCATAAAAACCTTGTCCCTTGCTATGACATCTTAGACAAAATAATCCCTAATGCGGATATGTTTTGTTTGCCCGTGATAAATCAGATTATAAGTTATATATATATTGCACTTTGGTTGTCATAGTGTATAACAATGCTTTTTCGCTCCAATCTAACGTCCAAAGTAAAACCCTTTAACCATCTGCCTCCTTCGCTACAAAGGTCATTGCCATGTATTCTACCTCAGTCAAAGACAATGTAGCATCATTTTGTAGGGAGGCTTTCCAAAACGTATTGCACCACCTATAGGTGTAAATACATACCTCGCTAAAGATTTGAAGTCATCAAGTCACTAACATGATCTGAATCATATAACCTATGGTCTCATTGTCATTATCATCCTTACCATCACTATACTAATGTTTATTGTCCTCTTTAAGTATGTAGAATCCACTTCACAACTTCCTAATAAAATCTTACTTTGGCGCTTCATGTGATGCTAACAACTCTCATAGCTTGTGAAATGTTGAGCCTATGCATCCCATGGCATTCATTATATTACCCATCACACTAGAATAAGGAACATGGGAGATATGATTATAGTCACGCTCCTCTTCCTTAGTTTGTAGTGATAAATTATTAGAAGGTTTAAAGTGCTTGGTTAAATGGGAACTTATAGATATTGCTGACTATATGCTAAAACATGCCATGATCTTTTGAGCTTATTTCTTTTAAGATAGAAAAGAAAAATATTGACATGATCTTCAACAAAACTGCTATCCTCCGAAAGAAGAATCTTGAGACTCAACTGGTAAAACAAATAGATTATGATGTCAAAATTGAGGTGTAGCTTCAAGTGGAACCTCTAAAGACCTTAAAGGTAACAAATGTTGAGACTGCAGATAAAACCATAGTTCCTAGGACCAATGTGGGAATTGAGCTAGGTCAGAGCAATATGGTTAGTCCATGTTGACTCGAGTAGAATGGAAATTTCCAAGGAGCGGGAGACTCCTAGGACGTGGAAGGAGATTCTTGCTTGGTTCGGGTTGTCCTATCTTCCCATGACCTATCCAAACCGGCCCTAAAAGAGGCATGAGAAGGGTGCACATAAGGTTCATGATGAGCTCAGGCCCCATCGTGCGATCTCGCTGGAAAAAGAGAGAAGCATATAATCATATATACGAACAGGTTCTTGACAAGAACACTTAGTCATTGTACGATGAAATGGAGATAAGGAAACTTTGGAATTAAACTAATGGAACATCTCCAGAATGAACCAGAGCACAAAGGCTAGAAAAAAGGTGCCAGAATGAACTAAAGGTTTGTGATTATAGAGCGCTTGTGCTTGTTCATGCTTAGAGTCCATACATGCCATGTTGAGTCATGTGATCCGAACCATCAAATGTGTGGGCTCCGCACTCACCCCACCATGCAAGAGATGGAGTTCACCTAAACAAAACTCATCATATTCGATTGCTCATCACACTCACCCAATCAAGTGAAACTCATCATATCTGGTTGCTTAGTATCCTCATCCGCCATGCATTGGATGTAGATAGGTTTTTCACTTCAATATTTAAAAAAAGAAGAAAAAAAGAAGACTTTTCATAAGAAGATATTGCACAATATTGTAAATCAAGTCAATCACATATGTGAAAACAACACTTTATCTCACGAGACAAATGCAAACTTTTCGGAGATTTTTGCAATGTGATTGTCCATATACCGAGCTTATCTAAGATTAATCCACATCAATTGGTTGAGTGGTGGAAAGGTGACCAGGTGAGTTTCATGAAGAACTGACACTGGCCCAAATGATCGGCGGGCTTGCTGGAATGAGCCGAACTTGGGCCGGCGACAGCACGGGAGCAAAAACCTGACAGAGCATGTTCGCAACCCGACACGGCATTGTCCCCGAATGATGATGCGGATAAGAAAATGTCATCGTTCGCTTCTCTCAAGCAAACAAGGACAAAGTCGAAGGAAGGAAGCAAATCTTCGTACCACAGAGCTGAAAAGCGAAGGAGAGCATTTCAACGTCCCGTTGCATTACATACAATGGAAGCTCTGGGGCTTCCCTCCCTCGGCCCTCTCACAATTTCGCAGTCCGCCACTTCCCGCAGAGTGCAATCCGCGAGCAGCTCGCGGACGAAGACGCCCTCACGGGGCTTTATGGAGCTCCCTCCTCTCGGATTGAATTCGTCTTTGGCAATTCGCCATAAAGTTCAGTAATTTGCGCATCCTTCTCGTTTGCGCGAAACTGGGTCGATTTGCTTTTCATAGTTCTTGTCATTTTTCGTTGGTGGGTCGAAGTGTTAAGCTCTTCTGATAGCATTCGTCTTGTTCTTGCTTTCGTTTCTTTAATGTGGATGCTTAACTTGACTTTGTGCCTATGTTCTTGCTTGTTTCGACTCTCTTATTCCTTTTTCTCGTTGTGTGTTTTTGATCCCAGAAGCGGAGTGTTGTCAGAATGATAGCTGACACGGATGACTATGACTTGAGGCAAATGAAGGATATGGCTGCTGCTCGAAAGAGATGGGATTCTCTGGTACTTACACACATGTATCCACTGGAAAATTGCTAAATTCTGCAACTTTTGGACATTGGAGTTTGCAGCGTGTTTCATATTCCGAGAGTCGAATAGCTGCTTTTAGTTCAGTCTAGTTACATCTAGAGACAATTCACGGGGAGAATGGGAATCGAACTGGCTGTTTTAAAATCTAGCTGCTTTTAAGGCCCTCTTGTTGTAGGTGTTTTACTTGATGCCATATGAATGCTGTTTCCTGTTTCATCTTCTAAATATGGAATGGGATAATCTCAAGCCCCTAGATTGTGAACCAAAAACTGAGTTTTAGGCTATTCATGTCTGTGCAAGCATTATGAATTAGACATTCATTAACATGTGTTTCTGGTTCAAAAGTCAAACCTTTTCGATGATAATCAGTACTTTAGGGCCAAGTCAGCACTCTTATTATATCATCACATTTGTCTTATGCTGAATGAGACACTGTATATCACACGATGCGCAGCTATCACTTCCTCAGCTGTGGTAGGTAACTTTCAGAATATGTGCCTCAGTCTCTGCTTTTTCTGGAATCTTTACAGATTAGGGAACAAAAGGTTAAATGTCTAACCCCAAGGGAAGCTGGATATGCAATACAACTCTCAGATAAGACCCTATTAGATGTTCGCCCTTCTGTGGAACGCAGCAAGGCAAGTGCTTGTTTGTTCAGTTTTTTCCTACCAAAATCTGTGTTGAGCCCTGAAATGAACTCCACCTTAGGAGAATTTTATGCAAGCTGGTAAATTGGCATCGTTCCTCAGTCAACTCTTGCTAAACGTCAAATTTGCATTACGTTTTTTGGCCAAATAAAATGCTTCTACCTTGTCATCTTGTGGATTGTATCATATTAAATTGCATTTTACTGTATCTGACGATTGTCTCCTGCTGTGGGATTTGGCATGTAGTTTGCCACCTTACTTGTGGCTGTATTCTTTACTGTCAACAGAGGTTTTTTTTATTTTGTATGTTGAGGTTGTCTTATTAATTGTTCTTCCTTATCAAAGATTGAACCATTCTTCTTATTTTGTTTCTTCGCTGCTTAAGGCTTGGGTCAAAGGATCAACTTGGATTCCCATATTTGATGGCAATAGTGGATTTGATCCCGGGACTCTTTCTAGGAAGATGACAAACTTTGTGATGGGTACTGTCTTTTGCTTTACTTGCTTTTTAGACAGGTGACTGTCTTTGGCAAAACCATCTTTTTCAGTTATGATCTAGCACTTGTACATTCGAAGAAATCCTACTTGGGATCTTAAAATGTGCTAGATTAGTCTTCTTTCGACCATATGATCTGCTAGAAATGAAAGATATTGGTGTTGCTGGACTTTGATGCTTTAGGCATGATTGGTGTTTACAGATTGTGATGTCATGTAACTTAGAGAGAATGGCCATTGGCAGTTATGACCAATTTCTCCATGTATTTGTAGGTGGTTGGTGGAGTGGTGCTCCTACATTGTCCTATAACAAGTTCGTTCTGAAAATACATGCTGTCATTCTTTTTCCCTAGTTACATGCAACAGTATATAGATTATTTACTCTTCAACAGGCAGTTCTTACCAAGTATTGAGGAAAAATTCCCAAAAGACTCGGATCTTATTGTTGCATGCCAGAAAGGTTTGAGGTAAGAATTTTTGCTCGAAATTGTCCAATCCAATGCTGACTACTTGGGTGGCTTTGGTTTCTTATTAATTTGCTCACATGCCTTTGTTGAAGAAACCAATTTTACTTGATTTCATTATCCACTATGCATAATGAATGCTGCTTTGCTCTAGAATGATCAACGGTCCATCATGTGCTTCTAGCTTTTCTCATGAGAAGCTGACCTTTCGAGTGATGTGGCAAAGTTGGAACTATTTTGTTTTCTGGTGGAGCAGTGAAAGTACTGGACAATTAAATAAGAAGCCTTCCAGTTGAAACCCGTCCAGTTGCTTTAGCATCAGAAGCATGGTCATAACATCCATCTAAGCGAACCATGGTTTCCCAATCTTGGAATTGTAACAATGAAGGGCTTGTAGAAAATAATGTGTTTGCATGGTTAATGCAAGTGTAAGGATATTCAGGCTAGGATCTTTGTTTGCACACATTTGTTCTCAGATGTGGGCTTGCTTTTATGTCTATTGACAATTAATCAAACTATGGTTTATCCTCATTTCTTTTCATTTTCTCTTCTTTTTCCCAGATCATTAGCTGCTTGTGAGCTCCTATACAATGCTGGTTATAGAAATCTTTTCTGGGTTCAAGGTGGCCTAGAGGCTTCTGAAGAAGAGGTAAGCATCTTCTATGATTCTTCATCCATGATTAGAGTTGATAAGCTAGTTATGATGGTGGGTGCGACCATTTTTTAGCAGGATCTCCCCAGAGAGGGCCCCCAGCCTCTTAAATTTGCTGGAATTGGCGGTGTTTCGGAATTTCTGGGGTAAATATCTCATTATTTGAGCCCTTTTCTTCAGATTTGCATAACTGTTCTGTAGCTTCTACTTTATTTTCTAATTTTCTTGACAACGACAGCCGGAGTATGGAAAGATATGCATTCAAAGACTCTGTCCGTGCATTCCTTTATGCTTTCTAGAACTTACAATATGCCATGCAATGGTAGAAGATTCGTTGAGAACATTCTGCCAGAGTTTGAAATTTGCAGATACAGATAATCATAGATCATGTGGCTGGATGGTTGAAAACATTATGAGGTTGTGCATTAATTCAGGTCGAGTTAACCTGATCTATATGAGCACAAACAGTTGACTGGGTGTGGTTGTGACTGGCTGTTCAGTATTAGGTGATAAATATAAGGCCAAATGACAAGATAAATCCCAACTTTTTCAAAGATTTTTGATCTTATCCCAACATTTCTGAGAAAGAATTTTTAGAAAGAATCCTTCCCAAATTCCATTTTTTTCTCTTGGTGTTACACCCCCCCTCCTTCTTTCATGTCTCTGTCTTGACCTTGTAAATTGGAAAATGTTTATGCGACTTATATCAATGATTTTTAACTTACTATGAATTTCTCAATTATTTTTGTACATTAAAAAAAAAAAATACTAGGTTTTTCCTAAAAGGTAATTAAACTGTAGTTTTGTGAGGGAACCTAATCTTGGGATAGATTTGATTCAAAAGGTGAGATGTGTGCACATAGCGCCCGGGATCAATACGGTCCCAACTCCCATGTTCAAAGCATCCTAAACTTTTTCTACACTTGTAAGTTAGCAAATAGATTTCTTTGGATGGGTTTTTTATTGACTTTGTGATACATTTGATGATCAATATACTTTTTAATATGACTAGCTTCAAGGTGAAGTAAACTAATTTTTTTTTTTTCCTTTTCTTGTAAAATTATCCTGGGCAAGTATGGTTATCATTAAGTAAAATGCAAAAGAACTTGGCAGCAGATTTTTCTTTTACCATGCATTCTTATAGTTTTCTGCTTTTACCCATTCTCAGTTGGACTGACCAACAAAGAGCAGCAGCTGCCAAAGAGGGTTGGGCTTATCGATTAGTATTTTCTGCTCGTTTGGTAATTCTTCTATTTGATAGATTTGTGAAAAGTCCCCTCACGGTCTATTATGAGTCTCATATTGGCTTGATAGATTAATTTCTGGTTGTTGGCCTAAAAGGACTAATTTCTGGTTGCTACATTCTGGTATAGGTTGGGCTCTTTCTCGTTGCCGATGCCTTATTCCTTGGTGCGCAACAACTGGGTCGTTATCTTCAGGAGCTAAGAACCCACTGATAATAATTGCCAAGTTACTGATGAAGTACCTTCAGACCTCAGTTTTGGACCATGAGATAATGACCTTGAGTTTTCCTAGCATAATGGTGGAAGTAGCTCATAGGATGAAAATAGAGTCCCATCTCCTTTCTTTTTGTAATCCTTTGCATCTCTGCAAGGGAATGCAGCTTGCAGCTGTCAATTTAGGCTTTGTTTTGGAAAATTGAGTGGCTATTAGACTAGCTGGATTGCAAACTATCTTGAGCACTTTTGGTGAGAGAAGCAGTGTTTCATCAAAGAAATTTTGTTGAGCTCTTGCTGAGTCGGTCATTGGTCCCATAATTTGTACGTAGTTGATGTGGGACAATTGTGCCTGCAATGACTAATGCAGCAATGCCTTTGTGTTTTGTTTTCTCATTTATTTTACTGCTTTATCTACCCTTTTCTTTGCCCATTGCCACAGTTTTCACATGACATTATCTCGAGTGGTAAAGGGAGCTTTTATTTGGCATTTAATCGCATGAGCAGTTTTTTTTTATTTGGGACAACATTTGTTCTAAGTGAGGCATATGCTCATAAAACCCATTATTTTGAGAATAACATCAAGAGTGTTCTGCATTGTTGACAACCCACTTGACACGGCTAGTC
This sequence comes from Eucalyptus brandiana, assembly GCA_014182725.1. Taxonomy (NCBI): domain Eukaryota; kingdom Viridiplantae; phylum Streptophyta; class Magnoliopsida; order Myrtales; family Myrtaceae; genus Eucalyptus; species Eucalyptus brandiana. The sequence continues at coordinate 1,456,301 of CM024669.1, forward strand.
CTGATATATAGGTTTTGTCCTGATATATAGGTTTTACTTCTAGTCTGCTCCTTGGTTTACATGTTTTGGAGAAATGGTGTTGGTAGCAAGAATAAGTTTGGTAATACTGTGCATTTTGTTGCCAAAGCATGTTTGGTTGCGCTTTGATGCCGAAACATGAATCTTCAGACTGGATATCATAGGAGAGCCTTGTTATAAGCTTCATATTTGAAATGGGGTTATGTGCGTGTGCATGTATGTGATGATCTCAGAAGCTAGCTAGTCCTCGACTTAAATTGCTTGAGATTATCTATTTGCAGACCAAGTACATGGCATATTCTTAACTATAGAACTTTAGATCACAGATAGCATGGTTCTGTAACAAGCAAAGGGTGATTGATTACTAAGTTGGAAAGAAGATTTCTAGCCAGCTTGTTCGCTTGTCTCTGCTATCGTCTAGGAGAAGCGGGGTTTGGCTACAACCATGAGGTTGGCAATTCTGTGCATTGTGATGCCAAAAACTTCGGTCATATCCAAGTCCCTAGGCTGGATCCCATCAGGAAGCTCCCAATCGAAACTGTGAAGAAGTTGAGCTAAAGCAAGCTCAACACTGGCATTTCCAAATGCAATAGCCGGGCAGCTCCTTCTACCTGCACCGAAGGGTATCAGCTCAAAATCCTGCCCTTTGAAGTCAATGTTGCTATTTTCATTGAGAAATCTTTCTGGTCGAAACGATTCTGGATCGACCCAGGATTCTGGGTCCCGCCCAATTGACCAAGCATTGACGAAGAAACGGGTTTTTGCTGGGATGGAGTACCCATCAATAGTTACGTCCTCCATAGATTCTCTGGGGACTAACACTGGAGCAGGAGGGTGCAAGCGGAATATCTCCTTAATGACAGCCTTCAAGTATGGCAGATGAGGTAGGTCAGTTTCTTGCACGAATTTTCTCTCTCCAACGATGCTTCGTACTTCGGCTTGTGCTCTTTCCATGGCTTTTTGATTGATGACAAGCTCTGTCATTCCCCAATCAAGGGTTATGAAAGTTGTATCAGTTCCTGCTGCAAACATATCCTGCAAAATCCATACGCTACGTATGAAAGGTCTCTTCTCGCTAAGGCATCTGCATGGCTATACAAGTGTATTGATGTTATAAAATACCGAACAAGAGGGAAGAATGATTCACAAACCAGGATGATGGCTTTAACATTGTCCCTGGTCAGAGGCATATCACCATAACCGTTCTTCAGTATATCAAGTAGAACATCCACAAGATACTTGTGCAACTCCGTAGCTTTGTTTTCTTTTTGATGGTCTCTCAGTATCTCGTCGAAAAGGTTATCAAAGCGCTGAAATGTGTGCTGAAGTCTGGACTTCATCCCGGTCAGGCTGTGGATGAATTCCATGGAAGGAAAAAAATCTCCTATGCTGAATCCTCCGAGCAACTCCTGATACTCCTCCAGCATCTTTTGAAACCCATGCCTGTCGTAGTCCCCTCCTGCTGAAAAATCCCTCCCAAAAGCTATCCGACAGAGAACATCATTTGCATATAAACCAAGCAGTTTAGTTAGATTTGTGGTGCCTGGAAAAGACTCTGTAATCCGGTCAACTAACCGAGCAACTTCTTCTTCCCTGACATGAGTGTATGATTGAACCCGTTTTACACTAAGCAATTCAAGTATGCAGATTTTTCTTATATGCCTCCAATAAGCACCATAGGGGGAGAAGACCACGTCAGTGCAATCATAGAACAAGTGTTTGGCGGAGAAGATCTGTGGACGGCTCGAAAGTGCGAGGTCGTGGGTTTTCATAACCTCCTTCGCCATTCTAGCTGAGGAAACAACTACGGTTGGGATTTCACCAAGCTGTAAGAAGATGATTGGGCCGTATGTTCTTGCAAGGTGGTGGAGGGATATGTGTGGCAATTTGCCTAGCTGATGGAGATTGCCAAGGATCGGTAACTTGGGAGGGCTCGGAGGGAGGTTGTTCTTTCTTTTCCTAGGCTTGTTCTTTAAGAGAACTGCAATTACAGCCGCTATTACCAAGGTTAAGAGAAACAGATGCTGAAGGAGAGCCATTGCCATTTCACGAGAAACTTGCATGTTTTGTGATGTTGCAACAGTGGTCTTGTTTGATCTGTATACAATGTCTCTTCTTATACAAGGGACTTGTAGAAACCATCTCAGTTTGCTGAGAAATCTTTCGGTTTAGTCAATAAAAGTCAAGTTAGCAGATGTCATCCTTTCTTTTGGTACTTACCGTGATAGGTTTGTCATGGTTTGCAAGTTGGCGTTTGTTCCTTCATCTTATCCCCTTAGCATTGCCTCGGGATAATCATCTTGGGTGGGGTTATGATAGTATTCTACCCGGATTGGGGTAAAAATAGCAGGAAATACAAATGCTGTTGTGACACAAGTTGCCAAACTATCTAGTGATCGCTCAGTTACTGGTCTCAGAATTGTTTGGACTGTTGTGCGGACAACTGGTTTTGTGGTCCTCCTTTTCTAGATCGATACGTAGTCCACAGACAGGCCAATTGTCGGAAGCCCCGTGCCTTTGGAAAAATCTCATCGGTCGTGGAATTCTCGTAGATTAGAAAGTTCCCTTTCGATAGAGATCTGCCGATAAATTTGGTCCTTTAAAGACTTTTCTTGATGTGCCATGCGATGGAAACCTGACAGATGACCTCTTTCTGCAAGATTATTCATAAGCTGCTTATCTGGAGTGGCGTGAACGCAATCTTGCGATACAGTCTCCCTTTTATATGGTATTCTACTGTATATTAAAAGGAAGTTTGTTACGCTTTTGGTTTTTCTGGAGAATTTGACAGCAACTATATTGATGAAAGAAGGTTGAAGTTCCACGTAACCCATTTATGCAAATTGCGAAAAGTGCGTCTGGAAACTGGTTGATTTTTGGATATCTGGTACCAATGCTGGATGGGAGCGTGATTTTGATGTCACCGTTAGTTTGTGGTTTGATGCGCAAGTGTGAATGTGTGTGGGATATATTTGGCAGAGGAATAAGAAGGGGACAAGGTATATAAATTCAAGATTTTATGGGACAAGGATGGTTTGGTTAGCTTAATAAAATAGTTGCACAAGTGAAGAAGTAATGATGGAGGAGCATATGTATTTTATGCTAAGCTCCCAACACGGTGGAGGATGACTCCCCACTTACTCCACGCTCAATCCAATCTCCAGTTATAGAGCACATCCACCGCCTTAGAATATTTACCATACTTCCTAACTGCCATAAAATATGGAGAAATTACTTTAAAAAGTTGTAAATTTATTGTACTCATGCAAATTCAATCTTAAACCTCTCAATTTGACTAACTTAAACATAAACATTTTGTTGTTGGTATAGTCGTAAACTTTTCAATTATGTCATTTTGTTCTAAATATTTTGATGATTTGCTAATTTAATCATTTTAATTAATTTTGATTGGAAAATACTGACTCAATAAGTAAACTATTCAATTTTGTCAATTTTGTCATAAACAATTCTTTTGTAGTTTTGTGAACTTTTTTTCTGAATTTTTTATCCTTTTTTTTTCAACTCTTGGCCAACGAGGTTGTAGAGGTTTCTAGCCACAAGAGTAGGCCGGTGACCCTCACATGGCCTAGGTGAGGGCGTCAAGCCCTCATCGGCCAAGAGTTGAAAAAAAAGGAAAAGAAAAAATAAAACTAATAAAATATTAAAAAAAATAAAAAAGTGCAAAAAATTATTCATGTCGAATGTAGACTATGCCACATAGGATGGCCAGCGTTAACCATACTCGCATGTTACCTTTTTTCGGTCAAGATCGATAGCAAAGACTAAAGTGGCATAATTAAAAAGATTTAACATGCAATTGGAAAATCGTTAAACGGTTTATAACTAAATTGACATAAATGAAAGATTTTGAGTTGATTTGGTATAACGGCAATAAGTTTATGACTGTTTTAGGAATTTTTCTTAAAAAAAAAAACTAGAACCATAAACTTTAACTACCTCCTAAGACTAGATTTCTACATGGTACCCTATTCTAGAAGTTGGATTACAAATTCCAACAAAACCTAACATTCCTAACCATAGGTCTCCTTCGCCTAACAATCCAGTCCTAAGAAGTTGAGCTGATTGGCCTTTCTATCTCGTGGTTGGACTTCTCTTGATTACATTGTCGACTTTAGCTGAAAAAAAAAGAAGAAGAAAAAGAAATACTTAAAACGATAACTCTCCACATAAATTAGGTCGGCCATTCAAAATATCGATCCATCAATTCTACTCGAGTGTGATCGATGTTAAGTGGAAATCCCATGCTCATGCATGGATAAATGTCGCGGAATAAGAAAAGTAGCTGAGGCATCATTTTCCTCTGCAACTAGTTTACAAGGTGTCTTAGGACCTTCGTCAGGTACCACCCGTTCATAGATTGTTCATGACGTTCATCGCTGATTTCTTTTGGGCGCACCCAGGATTTTCATCGGTCTTCTTCCCACTATAATCCTGTGGTGCCCCTATCTCTATAAAGGGTTCTCTCTCATGCTATTAACATTGTTCGCGAGTGCCCATGTGCTGATTTTTGCAGCATCTATGACTCTCAATGCCGACCCCGACTGATTTTTTTGTTGGACCTACGTAAACAAAGAAATTGTATTGCGGACATCGGATCACGTAATGCCTACGTAGTGTTGGAGGTAATAGGTTTGAGAGAGAAGAAGTAGTTGCTTGAAGTATTACACCAAGGCGTCGAGTTTGGAACTCAACAGCAGTGTTACCTCCAATAGAAAGCGCAAACCCTAAAGCCTTTTATATGCACGTTATTGGGCTCCGGCCCATATGGACCCGAATAACCATGCTTTTACCTATTGGACTTGTATGTGAACATATTATTTTGGATTATATTAATAATATATCCAACAATCTCCTCCTATGTTCAACATACAGCATAATCCAATAAGGTGGTCAGTGTAATGTTTAAACAAACATGAATCATCCACATTCAGTCCAAGACAATTAACTCAGATCGGTCAAAGAGTATTCTAGCAGTAAAGTATTAAACTAAATCATCATATGCAATCGAAATAAGTGAATCATTCTTATCATGAATTTGTTCTGAGATTAACAAAATCCAAATCTCAAAATAAATCTCAAACTCAGTTCACAACTAATATATGCATATTAATCAAGTATAAGTAGGCCAGTCAAAATAGTCTAAGGCCTTACAAATATAAGAAACAAGCATAATAATGTTCACAAAATAGAAATAGCAAAATGCAAGTCTCAAGTAAATGGACTTCATCAAAATAAGCAATAGCGGGTAAACTGTCAGGTCCCTACACACTTTAAATGATATATATTCATTCATCAAGTAGGTTATTCTGGTCAGGATCCCACTCATTAAGCTCTCCTCCATCTTTGTCATTCCTTGTAAAATGTCAAATATGGATTTCATATTATCATGAATTCAATCATTTGAATAAAAACTTAGCAACATTCCATCAGGCAAAGAAGAATATATATTAATGTCATAAAGCATCATAATATCATGTCATAAGCATCAAGCTAGTTTCATAAATTATGAACAAGACCTAAACAATGTGATTTACAAAGAGCCATCGACTTAAGTTTATTTGTAGGAGAATAACTATTGTCTAGTTTCAAAGAACATGACCAATAGTCAAGTCACTTACAATAACCTAGTCATGTAATATCAAGTTTCAATTAAGAACAAGACTAGCAGGCTTCTTATGTAAACAACTGTTTTTATGTTTCAATTTGGAATGTCACAGTTACTAATTCCTTAAAATCAAATAATCTAGCATCAAGTTTGGAATGAGATCATTTAACCAAAAAGGATAGTCCAATCTAGTTGAATTGTATCATCAAGTTTGGAATGACACAATTTTCTCGGCAAAAGAACGCTTCAAGTGCCATAACTTTGGCCAAATGGACACTTAAGTGCCATAACTTACGAAAGGTACACTTAAGTGCCACTTTTAAGAAAAACGGATCACCTGAGTGCCAATCCGGCGAGAATCCGGCCAAAATGTCGACGTGGCACTTTTCCGGCGAACTGAGCTCAAAACGACGCCGTTTTGCACGTTGACGTGGCCAAAACGGTGTCGTTTTGGGCTGACGTGGTAAAAAAAAAAAATTAAAAAATTAATTTTAAAATTAAAAAATTAATTTTAAAATTAAAAAATTAATTTTAAAATTAAAAAATTTTAAAAAATTTTAAAAAAATTTTTTAAAAAAAAAAGGAAAGGGGGAGGCGGGCCGAGGGATTAGCCCTCGGCCGTCGCCGTCGCCGGGAAGGGCCGGCGACGGCCGGGGAGGGTCGGCTGGGGTCGCCGGGCCCCGGCCGGGGTTGTCGACCACGGCCGACCGGCGGCGAGGGCTCGCGAGCCCTCACCCCGGATCCGGCGAGGGTCGGCGGCCCTCGCCCGGCCGGCCCAGGGCCGCCGCCCGCCATGGCGACCCCCGGCGGGCGGGGGCCCTTGGCCCCCGGCGAGGGCCGCCGACCCTCGCCGGATCCGGGCGAGGGCCGCGACCCTCCCAGATTTGTGGCAAGGGCTCGCGGCCCTCGCCCGGATCCGGTGAGGGTCGGCGGCCCTCGCCCGGCCGGCCAAGGGCCGTTGCCCGCCGGGGCGACCCCGGCGGGCGGCGGCCCTTGGCCCGCCGGCGAGGGCCGCCGACCCGCCGACCGGGCGAGGGCTGCGACCCTCCCGCCGGGTCGGCTGGGGTCGCCGCCCACGGCCGGGCCCGGCGACCCCGGCCGACCCTCCCCCGCCGTTGCCGGCCCTTCCCCCGCCGGCGGCGGCGGCGGCGGTTGAGGGATAGCCCTTAGCCGCCTCCCCCTTTTTTAAACATATTTCAACTAATTTTAAAATTATTAATTTAAAATATTTTAACTAAATTTAATTTTAAAATTATTATTTTTAAATATTTTAAATAAATTTAATTTAATTAATTATTTTTTTTTTTTTTTTTTGCCACATCGCCAAAACGACGCCGTTTTGGCCACGTCAGCGTGCAAAACGGCGTTGTTTTGAGCTCAGTTCGCCGGAAAAGTGACACGTCAGACATTTTGGCCGGATTCTCGCCGGATTGGCAGTCAAGTGATCCGTTTTTCTTAAAAGTGACACTTAGGTGTACCTTTCGTAAGTTATGGCACTTAAGTGTCCCTTTGGCCAAAGTTATGGCACTCCAGGGGTCCGCGCGTCCAATTTTCCCAGATAGAATATTTGAATTAGGTTAAAGTTATCTTCATCAAATTTGGAATGAGACAACTCACCATCTTCAAATTAGTCAGCAATTGTGAACATCGATGAAACATATAAACTGTGCTTATCATTGTAGCTAATAAAGAAAGATTTGATAATTCAAAACACACAATTAGAAGGTAAGTAAATGGTAGTTAAGACTTGCCTATATAGTCTTTAACCTCAGTTCCCCCACTGTTTTGAATAATCGATCTTTAGCCATACCTTTGGTGAGAGTATCGGCTATGTTATCCTTCAATCTCACATCGATCAATGTGATAACCCCTTGTTCTCTTAAATAATTCAACAACGCATGTCTCAGTCTTACATGTCTTCTCTTTGAATTAAAGAGAGAATTCTTGACGACTTGGACAGCTGCTCGATTATCACAGAATAGGCTTAAAGAATTAATCTTTAGCCGAGTCAAAGGAATATCCATAATCAGATTCTTTCTCCACTCTGCCTCTTCACTAGCTGAGGCTAAAGCAAAAAGTTCCGACTCCATAAACGACAATACAATACAAGTCTGTCGTTTGGATTTCCAAGTAATAGCAGTTCCACCCAAAGTGAATACATATTCACTAGTGGACTTACTATTTCCAATATCTGAGCACCATGAGGCATTAGAATATCCATCCACAGTTGGAGGATAACAAGAATAATAGAGAGCATAATCTTTAGTACCTTTAAGGTATCTCATTAGCCTATTGAGGGCATCACAATGCTCTTTACTAGAATTACTAGTAAAACGACTTAGCATGCCAACTGTAAAGGCTATGTCGAGTCTAGTGCAACTCATAGCATACATGAGACTACCAATCAATTTCGAGTATTTTAACTGATCCACGCTGGTCCCTTCATTAGGACTCAGTCTGTTATTGTAATCACATGGTGTCTCACTCGGTTTACACTTATCATATCTCCAAGTAGAAAGTAGCTGCTTAATATAATGAGTCTGACTAAGGGAGATAACTTGCCGTTTAAAGCTTACTTTCATACCAAGAATGGTATTAGTAATACCAAGATCTTTCATGTCAAATTCTTTAGCTAAAGTAGCTTTCACATCACTTACTACAGAATGATCGGAATCAAGAATTAACATGTCATCAACATACAAGCAAATGATGACTATCTTATTTGATATAGAATGATGGTAAATGCATTTATCTGAATAGCTAGACTGAAAACCATAATTCTTTACCACTTTGTCAAATTTAAGATGCCACATCTTAGGTGCTTGTTTAAGACCATACAATGATTTATTCAATTTACAAACTTTGTCCTCAAGACCTTTCATAACATATCCTTCCGGTTGTTCCATGTAAATTTCCTCATTTAAATCCCTATTTAAGAAAGCTGTTTTTACATCCATTTGATGCACTACAAAGTGTTCAATAGATGCCAAAGCAAGAAGAATTCTTATAGTTGATAGATGACACACAGGTGAATAGACATCAAAATAATCTATTCCACACTGTTGTTTATAGCCTTTAGCTACTAAACGTGCTTTGTATCTGGCTATTGATCTATCACTATTCAGTTTCTTCTTTAACACCCATTTACAGCTTATAGCTTTAGCCCCTTTTGGCAAATTTACTAGCTGCCAAGTGTGATTCTACAGCAAGAACTCATTTCATCATCTATAGCTTCTACCCATAATAGAGATTCCCTAGATCTCATTACTTCCTGATAAGAGAATGGATCATCCTCAAGATGGTAAGCAACAAAGTCTTCACCAAAATTTTTGGGAATTCTCTCTCTTGTAAATACTCTTATTGGAATTGGTTCAATAGCCAACTGTGTGTAATTAGTGTCAGAAGGGCCTACTTCAAATTCTACAGGAGATTCTGAAATCATATTTATAGATCCAGAAACATTCAAGCCTTGATCTTTGAGAAACTTGTTTTCAAAGAACACTACATCTCTAGATTCTATCACTGTGTTAGTAGATAGATCTAAAAACCTATTTGCAGCGCTATCTTCTGCACTATCTAGATATACACAAGTAATAGTTCTAGATCCCACCTTAGGTTTCTTAGGGTCTGGTATACTTACATAAGCAATACAACCCCAAGTCTTAAGAGTATCATATCTACAAGGGCGCTTATACCATATCTCATAAGGTGTCATGGACAACTTAGAGTGCGGCAACCTGTTCAAGATATGATTAGCAGTTAGAATTGCTTCTCCCCAGTATGAGGAAGGCATACCAGCTGTAAGTAACATAGAGTTTAACATTTCAGTTAACGTTCTATTCTTACGCTCTGCAATACCATTTGATTGGGTGAATAAGGAGCAGTGGTTTCAAGTATTATTCCTTCTGAAGCACAAAATTCCTTGAATCTTGACATAGTATATTCTCCTCCCCTATCACTCCTAAACCTCTTAATTTTCAAGTTGAGTTGATTTTCTACTCTAGACTTGAAAATCTTAAATTTTTCAAAAACCTTATCTTTCGATTTCAACAAATAGACATGACAATATCTAGAAAAATCGTCTATGAATGTTATTAGATACTTTCAACCACATTTAGTAATGTAATTTCTAAAATCACAAATGTCAGAATGTATTAGCTCAAGAAGTTGTGTGCTTTTAGAAACCAATTTAAAGGGTTTTCTAGTGATTTTAGCCTGTGCACACACTTCATACTTATCAAATCGAATAGAAGTATCTAATAAAATGTTATGAGTTTTAGCTAAATGTTGCATTTTCCTGTAATTCACATGTCCAAGTCTATTGTGTACGCACTTTGGATCAATCAAAGTAGAATTCACATGGTTTATGCTATCAGCTTTTAAACTCAATCTATACATACCATTAACCATGAATGCACAACCAAAATAATATGAGTTAACAGATAAAGTTACTCTACCATTCATAATTGAAAAAGACATATCAGCTTTATCAAGTAACTCATAGATATCAAATTTTTCCTAAGTAAATGTACTACTCTAACATGTTTCAAAGTTAGTAATTTACCTGAAGAAAGCACAAAATTTGCAGTTCCAACATGAGTCACCTTTGCCTCACCACCATTGCAATTTTCCATAGTGTCTTTCACTTCTGTGACCTCAGTGAGTAAATTCTTGTCATTTGTAGCATGAGAAGTAGTGCCACTGTCCAACCACCACTCAGAAGAGATGCTAGCCTTTCCATTCTTCATCATTCCAATAAAGGCTCGAGGCTCAGATCCTCTAATTAGCATATTGGTCTCATTATGTGGTGTGTCATTATTTGGCTTCCTCGTCAATTTACACTCTGCTGCCCAGTGACCCCACTTTCCACAGTTATGGCACTTGCCATTCTTCTTCTTTTTGAAAATAGTCTTTTTGGCATCTAACTGTAAAGAGGATTCACCTTTTGGTGACTTAGACTTTTTCTGAGAATTTATTGGAGTGTGAAACTAAGTTGGCAATTGACTTTTGTTGTCTCACTTGTTCCAAACTCTTCCTAGTGATATTTTGATCCTCAATGTAGATATACCTCTTTAATTCATCCAGTCCCATCTATACCTTCAATCTATGCATTTCAGTCTTGAAAGAACTCCATTCAGTTGGCAGTTTGCTCAACACAAGACCGACAAAGAGATTATCAGACATATCAGAATTATCATCTTTCAGCTTGTTCCTCATGTTCTCAAACTCAACTAACTGAGAGGTGATGCTTGAATTCATAGTGAATTTAAAGTCAAAGAATTTCTCCGCTATGAGGGTTTTAGATAGCCCATCTTGTTTTTGGAACTGAGCGTTCAAGTGATCACATATCTCTTTCGCCGTCTTATACTCATTATAAGTCATAGCCAGATTAGGATTTAGAGAGTTTAACAAGTAATCTCTACAAAAATCATCATCTTTGTTCCATTGATATTCATTCACATCTTCAGTAGTAGATGTAAAATCGCTCAATACAGTATAGAATATGTCACGTTCTTTCATGCCAAATTGAACATGTAATTTCCAACCATGAAATTCAGTAACATCAAAAGATTGCAACTTTATAATATCATAGGAACTAAGCTTTGCTATTTTAATCAAAGCAAAGCATTAGAAAGAGTGCACCTTGAAGTCCTCAGAGCAACAAAGTTGAATAACTCCCCTAACCTTGATCAAACCGCTCTGTAGAGATGGAATTTGCCAAAACAAACCCCAAAAACGGATCTGGAGCGCCCAAAAACCTTAAGATGGATTGCCCTTGTCGCTGAAACTCGCTGAAAAATTTCGCCCCCCGAAATTCGCTAGAAATTTCGTCCTCGAAATTTGCTAGAAATTCAGATGGAAACTTTCGGGTGCCGTAACTTTTCCATCCGACCTTTGATTGACGCGAGTGACCACTCAAAACGTTCGTATCGACGAGTAGATCAAAGTCCAAGTGGTTTCACCCTTTTAAATTGGCTATAATTTTTTGGGTTTTTGAATCAAAGATTTCGGTCACTCGAATCTTCAAACTCAAATCCCGGCCAATATCACCATCAAAATCGAAAGTAAATTACAGCCGCGAGTTCGTCTTGATGAAATCTTCAAGAAGACACTTTATTCGCTCAAATCCGACACACGAACCTAATACTTCAAGATTGTTGGAGGTAATAGGTTTGAGAGAGAAGAAGTAGTTGCTTGAAGTATTACACCAAGAGACGTCAAGTTTGAAACGCTCAACAGTGTTACCTCCAGCGTATGTTTGAGCGTTACCTCCAGCGTAGGGAAACCCTAGAGTTTTTATATGCATGTTATTGGGTTCCGGCCCATATGGACCCAAATAACCATGCTTTTACCTATTGAGCTTGTATGTGAACATATTATTTTGGACTATATTAATAATATATCCAACATGTAGAACCTACGTTAGAAACATTGCAATGTTAGAAACTAGGAACAAAGGAAGAAGGAGTTTCAGATGTGAAATCTATCTTAAGATTGATGCCAAACGACAAATTTTTAATCAATGCCAGTGTTGGGGTTTTTTGAAGGAAATCTTTGGTTGACATATGTGACATGTCACAATGACACTCGGCGTATAGGACTTGATTAAGTGAAAACAAAGGAGCTTTGATGCAGTAACAATAAAGTGAGCGACCATTTGAAGGTGAATAGGAAGCGGAGTAAAGTAAGCAAGGTGAATATGAATGGCATTAAAGTGGCGTCAAGAGAAAATGACCCAAAAGAAGAGAAGACAAGAAGAAAAGACTAGGAAAATGGAAAAGATATGGATGATCCGTACATGTCAAGACTAGACTCGGCATAATTACCTTGAGAGAGAGAGAGAGAGAGAGAGAGAGAGAGAGAGCACCCACATGTGTTTACTTATTTGACTTAATGAAAACTCACATAGAGACTCTTTATTGAACATAGAAAGACACTTCAAATCCCAGACTACCTCATTTGACACCCCCTTATTAACTAATGGCAATTAAGTCGGCTAGCTAATGCTTCAACACTGAGAGTACGTAGACTGTTCATGACTGGAACGTAGTAATGCAGACCAAGCACACAGAGCATAGCTTCATCTCCTTTCGGAGCTTCCATAACAAGCAAACGCGTATGGATAATTAAACTAAGTCGAAGAGGAGATCTTCAGCGAGCTTGTTTGTTGTTCACCTTCGTCTAGGTGAAGCGGGGTTTGGCAATGACAATGACGTTTTCGATCCTATGCATTGTGATGCCAAAAGCTTCTTCCATGTCCAAATCTTTTGGCCGGACACCCGGAGGAAGTTGCCAATCGAAACTGTGAAGAAGTTGAGCTAAAGCAATCTCTACACTGGCATTTCCAAAAGTAATAGCTGGGCAGCTTCTTCGGCCTGCGCCAAACGGTATCAGCTCGAAGTCCTGTCCCTTGAAGTCGATGGTGCTATCCAAAAATCTTTCTGGTAGAAATACTGCAGGATCAACCCAGGATTGCGGATCACGCCCTATTGACCAAGCATTGACAAAGAAACGCGTTTTTGCCGGAATGCAGTATCCATCAATTATTACTTCCTCCATGGATTCTCTTGGGACTAACACAGGAGCAGGAGGATGCAGTCGGAATACCTCCTTGATGATAGCCTTCAAGTATGGTAATTGAGGGAGGTCAGTCTCCTGCACGTATTGTCTCTCTCCCACGACGCTTCGTAGTTCGGCTTGTGCTCTTTCAATGGCTTTAGGGTTCATGACAAGCTCTGTCATTGCCCAGTCAAGAGTGATGAATGTTGTATCTGTTCCCGCTGCAAAGAAATCCTGCAACATGTATGGGCTACATGTTAGAAATATTTTCATGCATGTCAGGTATGCTTTGCTGTGCAAACTTTATGGCATATTGAAGATGATCACGGGAAGGTGCTCGGGCGAGTCAAGCTCAACTGCACTCATAGCAAAAGAAGACCGCACGTACAATTCTTTAGGCCAGACATCGCTTGGCTTGGCTTGAGTTGAAATACGGGATAGGATAAATTATCTTATCTATTGGTAGCAAGATAAGATAATTTATCCCATTTGGCGTGGCCTCTCAACCCCATACTCTTGTCTATTCTCTGAAGCTATGTTTGGTAGCAAGATAAAATACGGGATAGGATAAATTATCTTATCTTGTATTTGGTTCCCGTCTAAAATTGAATAAAGTTCAAAATAAAAACATATGATCCAGATAAAAATATCTTATAAGAGTTGTGAGATAAATAAAGATGTGATTTCTAATATTCATTAGATAAAAGTTATTTTTCTCGAATAACAAATATTTTGAATTAATAAAACTTAGATCATAATTAAAAAAATAATATTCAAATTCTAATATAAAAAAGAAAAGTCAAAATAACAACAAATTCTGATTTTTTTATTCCTATTTTTAATTATAGATTTGAATTTCTTTTTATCACATAATATTATTCTATATATATTTAGTATTTATATTTGTTACATACTTTAGGTATATTAGTCTAGTTCACATTTAATAAAATTTTAATTAAGAATGATGGAAGAGAAAAAAATAAAATAAATAAAAAAGAGAGGGAAAATAATAGATAAGAAGTAAATAAAAATGAAGTAGGCAAGAGAATGAGAAATTTTTATTATCTCCATTTGTGCATTTTTTGGTTCATTTACGCTAACATACCTTTAATACTAAACAATTGAACGATGGGATGTGAAAATAATTTTGTTTTATTATTGCGATTCACTAAATAATGGATATGTTATAACAAAATTCGTGAATTTCTTATCCCGTCTTATCCATTATTGTTCTGATTAGCAATCTAGACGAACTCAATCTAAAAACTTAAATGAAATGTTAAGCTAGAGGGGAGAATGATTCACTGACCAGGATGAGGGCTTTAACATTGGCTCTCGTAAGGGGCATGTCACCGTAACCATTCTTCTCGATATCGATCAAAACATCCACTAGATCCTTTTGCGCCTCCATAGCTCTGCTTTCATTTGAATGTTCTCTCAGTATCTCGTCAAAGAGATTATCGAAGCGCTTGAAAGTGTGTTGAAGTCTAGATTTCATCCCGGTCAGGCTATGAATGAATTCCATGGAAGGAAAGAAATCTCCTATGCTGAATCCCCCAAGCAGCTCCTGATACTCCTCCAGCATCTTTTGAAATCCATGCTTATCATAATCCCCTCCTGCTGAAAAGTCCCTCCCAAAAGCAGTCCGGCATAGAACGTCATTTGCATATAAACCGAGCAGTTTGGAAAGATTTGTGGTGCCTGGAAAAGACTCTGCAATACGATGAACTAAACGAGCAACTTCTTCCTCCCTGACATGACTAAATGACTGAACCCGTTTTGCGCTAAGCACTTCGAGTATGCAGATTTTCCTTATGTGCCTCCAATAATCGCCATAGGGAGAGAAGGCCATGTCTGTGCAGTCGTAAAACAAGTGCTTGGCAGAGAAGATCTGAGGGCGATTCGCGAGCACTAGGTCATGGGTTTTCATCACCTCCTTGGCCATTGCGGCTGAGGAAACGACTATGGTCGGGACTTCGCCGAGCTGCAAGGACATGATTGGCCCGTACTTTCTCGCGAGGCGATGGAGAGATATGTGTGGCGATTTGCCAAGCTGGTGAAGATTGCCGATGATCGGCAACTTAGGAGGGCTCGGTGGGAGGTTGCTCTTTCTTTTCCTAGACTTGCTCCTCAAGAGAACTATCAGCAAAGCTGCTACGACCAAGCATATTGGGAGAAACAGTTGCTGAAGGAGAGCCATTGCAAAATATGTGATATTGCTAAACTGTACTTCTTATTTGATTCCTACACAGTTTTTATAGACGGATGTCACTGAATCCATCTGATTTGCTGGTCTTTTTGTTTTTTTCATTGTCGTCAATGTCGGTCATTTTAAAAAGAATTGTACACACTTTCTTGTAAATATCCGATCCATTCGGCCAGGACAAAGACGTTCACTTGCAAATTTGGTGTCCCGGGGTCGAATTTTTAATGCTTTTCTGACTAATCATTAGAAATGCCCCAGTTATCAAGAGATTATCTTGGTTGAGCAAGTCACTGCTTGATAGATATCTGCTAAACAATAATCACGTTGTTAGATCTTTATTGAATGTTTTAAGTGATTGAGGAAATCAAAAGGACGACTGATGAATCTTTTTTTTTTTTTTTTCTGTTTAATGTTTTAATATCCTTCTCGCCTGCTTGTCGACTAATAATGCTAGGAAATAAGCTGATTCGCCCTTCAATCTTGAGTACCTCCAATGTGGAAAATTACCAGATGTTGGACTTTCTTGACTATCTTAACAATTTTGTCGTAAAGAACAAAAGAGAAAATCTGATTCTCCAATTCGTCATCCACATGAATATGGTCATTGTCCGTACAAGATTACTCTCAGCTGGATCGACAGGGCTGTAATAAAATCTCTTGTTTTTGCTCATACATGTGTTGGCCTGTCCTGTAGGACAAATAACGTATGTCCATTTTCACAAAGAGATCACCGCCTCCCTCTAGCATAAAATGTAAGCGATAACATAATTCTATAATGCGGAAAATACGAAACATAGAATCATTGATTTTCATGATTCTCACGATAAGAGGGATGGAGACATACTTTTATCCATAACGATATCTTTGAAGATAATTGTCGCAAAAAACCGAAAAAATAAAGAAATATGATTTCTCTCCCTTAACTCACTTTTCCCTTAACATATTCTGTCTGATGGAGGATGGAATACAACGTTCTTTTCATATCGTGGGTGGAGAGAGGACTGGACTCTTATATATGTATGTACACACACACACACACACAATTGTAGGCTTTCACTTGAATTGTAACTTCTCATAGCCAATACATTTTTAGCATTAAATATTTATTAAACCATTAATTATTAAAATCATGTGGGTCACACATTAATTCTTACATTCTCCCACTTTGCCCATATGATATTCTTTTCACGCACACACAATTGTAGGCTTTCACTTGAATTGTAACTTCTCATAGCCAATACATTTTTAGCATTAACTATTTATTAAACCATTAATTATTAAAATCATGTGGGCCACACATTAATTCTTACATTCTCCCACTTGGCCCATATGAAATTCTTTTCATGGTTTAATAAAGACCACAATGTGCATAAACATAATGCCAAAATTTTCCTTAAATTGGCTATTACATAATAATCACAATTAAGTAAAGAAAACTAATGCGAGTCATGGCGGTCGTATGTCATTAATCCACATAGTCCCTTCCATGTACTACAACATAGCTCTCTACTTAACATGATCCATAAATGAGAAGTATAATAATGGTCCAATCATAATGTCTCTGTTAGAGACTCTCCTGTTTGACAATAATTTATTTCCATAATGTATACTAAATATAAAATAGGAAATATCATAAACACATAATTGAGCTCAAAGTGTCAAATACATAAACTTAATGCAATCATAATACAATAATTAATGATGTCCAATAATGCCCATCCTTTCAACAAGTTCATCAAATGTCTTGGGTAACGGTCCTTTTATTAAGGGATTTGCTATCATAAGGTTGGTGTTAATATGCTAAATTGACAATCTCTGTTTCTAAACTTCTTCTTTAATAACCAAGCATTTGATTTCCATATGCTTAGCATCCTTATAATACTTGTCTTCTTTACGCAGAAAACTATAGAGGAGTTATCACAATAAATTTTCAACGGCTTGACAATATTGTCGACAATCACAACCCCCGAAATAAAGTTTCACAATCATAATCCATGAATAGTAGCCTCAAAGCATGCCACAAATTCAACCTCCATAGTAGATGCAGCAATAACTGATTACTTTGCATTTTTCCATGATATTGCCCCTTCAGCCAAAACAAACAAGTAATTGAATGTTGATTTTTTTGTATCGGCATGTCACACCCCGACTTTCGAGAACGTGCACATCCCACTGCGGTCGATACAAATGCGATTTCCCAGGACTAGTCTTCGACCCTTTCATTTTTAATGCATATGCGAAAGCGAAACAATAACCCTTGACAACAAACAACATGTGATAGGAAAGCAGAGTAACATTTCACAAAAGCACACTTTTATAAACAACTTGGTTTATATACAAGGAGTCTAGGTAAAAACCAACAAAATGATTGACACTCAAAAGGAGCTATCCTACCACATATTAGTAGGACACATACGCCAATCCTTCATACTCCACCTCCATGCTTAGATCCTCCACGACCACCATCAAAGGACCTGAAAATGGTTATATAATAACTAGTGAGACAATGTCTCAGCAAGTCCACCCTCTGAACCCTTATTAGGAAGAAAATATGCCTCAGGGCGCTCTAGCCACACAACCACACAATTAGAAGAGGGGACTCACCTCGTCTTAGTTTCTTCTTGTATGTCAGCATAGTTCATATCTCAAATGTATATAATTGATGCGCACAAAAATTGAAACGTCTCAACAACTCAATCAATCACAAGCACTCCAATTGTTAATATTTGCCCCTTAAGGTCGATGTCTACTGGCATAGCCAAGCATCATCTCACCGCCATTGAGCACGACCACGTTTATATCTTAATAGATGGCTTCCCTGAAGGGGCATAGGTCAAGAATCTTTTGCGACTCGAGTCACTTACTCATAAGTTCGGTGTCCTTTTGGCATAGCTAGGCGTCGTCTCACCACCATTGAGCACAACGACGTCTATATCTTAATAGATGGCTTTCCCAAAGAGGCGTAAGTCCAAAATCTATTACGACCCACGATCCAAAAAATGGATATCCTATATAGGGTATTGTCCGGCTTAAAAGCTCAAGACAGGTTCTCATGAACTAACACACGATCAATCAATATCGGCCCAGGACACTGTGCATTGCAATCAAATGTCTTCATTAAAATTGTGATCATGGCCTATTTTCATCATATTTAAAACACCTGGTGAAAATAGTCGTGTGTGAGTACACGGTCAGATTGAATCCGAAAAATTCATATTCTTCAATTTAAAATCTCACTGTTTTATATAGTATATAAAACTATTTTCAATGTTAAAACCCGACACCCGAGATTTTTTAAATAAATATTGAAATTCACAACTTTTTGGAATAAATTACCAAAAATCCAATCAGCATTCAATTTGCACAAATTAACATCAAATTGCGAAAATTGAACACACCACCGCAATCAGGACAAAATTCAGTCACCGGCTATCCCAGTCTAATTTTAGGAAAATATTTAATAATTAAATAATTATCAAAATTAATTAAATAATTCAATTAAATGCCAAAATAGCTAACCTAGGCCGAAATTGCAAAATTAAATACTGAGACGGGCCCGAAAAATTTCTGAACTAGTCTAGATAATTAATACAACCTATCTAGGCCTTAATTAACTTAATTTAACAACTTAACATACAAGATTGGATATTTAAATAACTAATATAATCTAACTAACCACCTAAACCTTAATTAACTTAATAAATTTTTTTTGATGATTTGCTAATTTAATCATTTTAATTAATTTTTGTTGGAAAATGCTGACTCAATAAGTAAACTATTCAATTTTGTCAATTTTGTCATAAACAATTCTTTTGTAGTTTTGTGAACTTTTTTTCTGAATTTTTATTCTTTTTTTTCAACTCTTGCCCAACGAGGTTGTAGAGGTTGCTAGCCACAGGAGTAGGCCGGTGACCCTCACCTGGCCTAGGTGAGGGCGTCATGGCCCTCATCGGCCAAGAGTTGAAAAAAAAAGGAAAAGAAAAAAAAAACTAATGAAATATTAAAAAAAATAAAAAAAGTGCAAAAATTTATTCACGTCAATGTAAACTATGCCACATAGGATGGCCAGCGTTAACCATACTTGCATGTTACCTTTTTTCGGTCAAGATCGATAGCAAAGACTAAAGTGGCATACTTAAAAAGGTTTAACATGCAATTGGAAAATCGTTAAACGGTTTATAACTAAATTGACATAAATGAAAGATTTTGAGTTGATTTGGTATAACGGCAATAAGTTTATGACTGTTTTAGGAATTTTCCTATAAAAAAAAAAACTAGAACCATAAAGTTTAACTACCTCCTAAGACTAGATTTCTACATGGTACCCTATTCTAGAAGTTGGATTACAAATTCCAACAAAACCTAACGTTCCTAACCATAGGTCTCCTTTGCCTAACAATCCAGTCCTAAGAAGTTGAGCTGATTTGCCTCTCTATCTCGTGGATGGACTTCTCTTGATTACATTGTGGATTTTAGCTGAAAAACAAAAGAAGAAAAAGAAATAGTTAAAACAATAGCTCTCCACATAAATTTGGTCGGCCATTCAAAATATCGATCCATCAATTCTACTCGAGTGTGATCGATTTTAAGTTGAAATCCCATGCTCATGCTTAAATGAATGTCGCGGAGTAAGAAAAGTAGCTGAGACATCATTTTCCTCTGCAACTAGTTTAGAAGGTGTCTCAGGACCTTCGTCAGGTACCACCCGTTCATAATCGTTCATGACGTTCATCGCTGATTTCTTTTGGGCGCACCCAGGATTTTCATCGGTCTTCTTCCCACTATAATCCTGTGGTGCCCCTATCTCTATAAACGGTTCTCTCTCATGCTATTAACATTGTTCGCGAGTGCTCATGTGCTGATTTTGCAGCATCTATGACTCTCAATGCCGACCCCGACTGATTTTTTTGTTGGACCTACGTAAACAAAGAAATTGTATTGCGGACGTCGGATCACGTAATGCCAACGCAGAACCTACGTTAGAAACATTGCAATGTCAGAAACTAGGAACAAAAGCAGAAGGAATTTCAGATGTGAAATCTGTCTCAAGATTGATGCCAAACAACAAATTTTTTATCAATGCCAGTGTTGGGGTTTTTTTGAAGGAAATCTTTAGTTGACATATGTGACATGTCGCAATGACACTCGGCGTATAGGACTTGATTAAGTTAAAACAAAGGAGCTTTGATGCGGTAACAATAAAGTGATCGACCATTTGAAGGTGAATAGGAAGAGGAGTAAAATAAGCAAGGTGAATATGAATGGCATTAAAGTGGCGTCAAGAGAAAATGACCCAAAAGAAGAGAAGACAAGAAGAAGAAGACTAGGAAAATGGAAAAGATATGGTGATCCGTACATGTCACGACTAGACTCGGCATAACTACCTTGTCTAGAGAGAGAGAGAGAGAGAGAGAGAGAGAGAGAGAGAGAGAGAGCACTCATGTATGCTTTTCTTATTTGACTTAATGCAAGCCACATAGACTATTTATGGAACATAGAAAGACAGTTCAAATCCCAAACTACCTGCTTTAACACCTCCTTATTTTATTTTTGGTCGAAATAACAGCCCCTCATTAACTAGTGGTAATTAAGTCCACTAGCTAATGCTTCAACACCGAGAATACATAGACTGTTCATGACTTAAACTAATAGTACCTCCCTAGAGATGCAGACCAAGCACATATAACATATGCTTAACTCTTCAACGATAGATAGCATTTAGCTTCATCTCCTTTCGGAGCTTTCATAACAATCAAAAGCTTAGGGATAATCAAACCAAGTCCAAGAGGAGATTTTCAGCGTGCTTTGTTGTTCACCTGTGTCTAGGAGAAGCAGGGTTTGGCGACGACAACAAGGTTTTCGATCCTATGCATTGTGATGCCAAAAACTTCTTCCATATCCAAATCTTTTGGGTTGACACCAGGAGGAAGTTGCCAATCGAAACTGTGAAGAAGTTGAGCTAAAGCAATCTCAACACTGGCATTTCCAAATGTGATAGCGGGGCAGCTTCTTCGACCTGCGCCAAATGGTATCAGCTCGAAGTCCTGTCCCTTGAAGTCGATGGTGCTATCCAGAAACCTTTCTGGTAGAAATGCTTCAGGATCAACCCAGGATTGTGGATCACGCCCTATTGACCAAGCGTTAACAATGAAACGCGTTTTTGCCGGAATGCAGTATCCATCAATTATTACGTCCTCCATGGATTCTCTTGGGAGTAACACAGGAGCAGGAGGATGCAGTCGGAATACCTCCTTGATGATAGCCTTCAAGTATGGTAATTAAGGGAGGTCAGTCTCTTGCACGTATTGTCTCTCTCCCACGACACTTCGCAGTTCGGCTTGTGCTCTTTTGATGGCTTTAGGGTTCATGACAAGCTCTGTCATTGCCCAGTCAAGAGTGATGAATGTTGTACCTGTTCCTGCTGCAAAAAAATCCTGCAACACGCATGTTAGGTATGCTTTGCTATGCAAACTTTATGGCATATTGAAGATGATCATTGGAAGGGGCTCGGGCGAGTCGAGCTCTTATGTTGGGCCTAACATGTTGCTCAACTGTACTCATTGCAAAAGAAGACCGCACGTATAATTCTTTAGGCCAGACATCGCCTGGCTTGGCTTGAGTTGAACCTTTTATTAAATGGCTACACGATCTCGTCTATTCTCTAAAGCTGAAAAGTCAAAATAACAACAATTTTCAATTTTATTTATTCCTATTTTTAATTATATATTTGAATTTCTTTTTATCACAGAATATGTATTCAATTTATATATTTAGTATCTATATCTGTTACATATTTTAGGTATATTAGTATAGTTCACATTTTAAAAAAATTTAATAAAGAAAATGGAAGGGAAAAAAATAAAAGAAATAACAAAAAAAGAGAGGGAAAATAATAGATAACAAGTAAATAAAAAAGAAGTAGGCAAGAGTATGAGAAATTTTTACTATCTCCATTTGTGCATTTTTAGGTTTATCTACGCTAACATACCTTTCATACTAAATAATTGAACATTGGGATATGAAGATATTTGATTTTATTATTGCGATTCATAAACAATGGACTTGTTATAGCAAAATTCTTGAATTTCATATCCTATCTTATCTTCCTATTTTGATTAGAAATCTAGGAGAAAACCGCAATCTAAAAACTTAAATGGAATGTCAAGCTATAGGGGAGAATAATTTACCGACCAAGAAGAGGGCTTTAACGTTGGCTCTTGTAAGGGGCATGTCACCGTAACCATTCTTCTCGATATCGATCAAAACATCCACAATGTCCTTCTGCCCCTCCATAGCTCTGCTTTCATTCAAATGTTCTCTCAGTATCTCGTCAAAAAGATTGTCGAAGCGCTTAAAAGTGTGTTGAAGTCTAGACTTCATCCCGGTCAGGCTATGAATGAATTCCATGGAAGGAAAGAAATCTCCCATGCTGAATCCCCCAAGCAGCTCCTGAAACTCCTTTAGCATCTTTTGAAATCCACGCTTATCATAATCCCCTCCTGCTGAAAAGCCCCTCCCAAAAGCGCTCCGGCAAAGAACGTCATTTGCATATAACCCAAGCAGTTTGGAAAGATTTATGGTGCCTGGACAAGACTCCGCAATCCGATGAATTAAACGAGCAACTTCTTCCTCCCTGACATGACCAAATGACTGAACCCGTTTTCCGCTAAGCACTTCGAGTATGCAGATTTTCCTTATGTGCCTCCAATAAGCGCCATAGGGAGAGAAGGCCATGTCTATGCAGTCATAAAACAAGTGCATGGCAGAGAAGATCTGAGGGCGGTTCGCGAGCACTAGGTCATGGGTTTTCATCACCTCCTTGGCCATTGCGGCTGAGGAAATGACTATGGTCGGGACTTCGCCGAGCTGCAAGGACATGATTGGCCCGTACTTTCTCGCGAGGCGATGGAGAGATATGTGTGGCGATTTGCCAAGCTGGTGAAGATTGCCGATGATTGGCAACTTAGGAGGGCTCGGGGGGAGGTTGCTCTCTCTTTTCCTAGACTTGCTCCTCAAGAGAACTATCAGCAAAGCTGCTACGACCAAGCACGTTGGGAGAAACAGTTGTTGAAGGAGAGCCATTGCAAAATATGTGATATTGCTAAACTGTACTTCTTATTTGATTCCTACACAGTTTTTATAGACGGATGTCACTGAATCCATCTGATTTGCTGGTCTTTTCCTTTTTTTCACTGTCGTCAATGTCAGTCATTTTAAAAAGAATTGTACACATTTTCTTGTAAATATATGATCCATTCGGCCAGGACAACGACATTCACTTGCAAATTTGGTGTCCCGGGGTCGAATTTTTAATGCTTTTCTGACTAATCATTGGAGATGCCCCAGTTATCAAGAGATTATCTTGCTTGAGCAAGTCGCTGCTTGATAGATATCTGCTACACAATAATCACGTTGTTAGATCTTTATATAATGTTTTAAGTGATTGAGGAAATCAAAAGGACGACTGATGAATCTCTCCTTTTTTTTTTCCTTTTTTTTTTTTTTTCTGTTTAATGTTTTAATATCATTCTCGCCTGCTTGTCGACTAATAATGCTAGGAAATAAGCTGATTCGCCCTTCAATCTTGAGTACCTCCAATGTGGAAAATCACCAGATGTTGGACTTTCTTGACTATCTTAAAATTTTGTCGTAAAGAACAAAGAGAAAATCTGATTCTCCAACGTCATCCACATGAATATGGTCATTGTGCGTCCAAGATTACTCTCAGCTGGATCGACAGGGCTGTACTAAAATCTCTTGTTTTTGCTCATACATGTGTTGGCCTGTCCTGTAGGACAAATACCGTATGTCCGTTTTCACAAAGAGATCACCGCCTTCCTCTAGCATAAAATGTAAGCGATAACATAATTCTATAATTCGGAAAATACGAAATATAGAATCATTGATCTTCATGATTCTCACAATAAGAGGGATGGAGACAGACTTTTATCCATAACGATACCCTTGAAGATAATTGTCGCGGAAAACCGAAAAAATGAAGAAATATGATTTATCTCCCTTAACTCACTTTTCCCTTAACGTATTTTGTCTGATGGGGGATGGAATACAACGTTCTTTTCACATCATGGGTGGAGAGAGGACCGGGCTCTTATATATATATAACTTTCATGAGACCTGCGCGTGCGCACAAGCGCGCGCACACACACACACGTGATATATCACGAGATGCACACACACACACGT
The DNA here is from genome assembly GCA_014182725.1 of Eucalyptus brandiana. NCBI lineage: Eukaryota > Viridiplantae > Streptophyta > Magnoliopsida > Myrtales > Myrtaceae > Eucalyptus > Eucalyptus brandiana. The sequence goes on from CM024669.1 coordinate 1,480,915, forward strand.
TATCACAAGATGCCTCACGAGATGCACACACACAAGTTATCATGAGATGCCTTCTATCAAAGTGCCCATTAACTTTCATGAGACTCGCACCTCTTCGGAGAAAAATGGTAACTTATCAATGAGGATTGTAGGCTTTCATTAGAATTGTAACTTCTCATAGCCAATACATTTTTAGCATTAAATATTTATTAAACTATTAATTATTAAAATCACGTGGTCACACATTAATTCTTACATTCTCCCACTTGGCCCATATGACATTCTTTTCATGGTTTAATAAAGACCACAATGTCACAAACATAATGCTAAATTTTTCCCTAAATTGGCTATTACATAATAATCACAATTAAGTAAAGAAAACTAATGCGAGTCATGGCAGTCGTATGTCATTAATCCACAGTCACTTCCATGTACTGCAACATAGCTCTCTACTTAACATGATCCATAAATGAGAAGTACAGTAATGGTCCAATCATAATGTCTCTGTTAGAGACTATCCTGTTTGACATTAATTTATTTCCATAATGTATACTAAATAGAAAATATGAAATATCATAAACACATAATTGAGCTCAGAGTGTCAAATACGTAAACTTAATGCAATCATAATACAATAATTAATGATGTCCAATAATGTCCATCCTTTCAACAAGTTCATCAAATGTCTTGGGTAGCAGTCCTTTTATTAAGGGATTTGCTATCATAAGGTTAGTATTAATATGCTAAATCGACACTCTCTGTTTCTAAAATTCTTATTTAATGGATAATTATTTGATTTCCATATGGTTAGCACCCTCATAATACTTGTCGTTCTTTTAGAAGAAAACTGTAGAGGAGTTATCACAATAAATTTTCAACAGCCTAGCAATACTGTCGACAATCACAACCCCTGAAATAAAGTTCCACCGTCATAATCCATGAATAGTTGCCTCAAAGCATGCCACAAATTTAGCCTTCATAGTAGATGCAACATTAACTAACTACTTTGCACTTTTCCATGATATTGCCCCTTTAGCCAAAACAAACAAGTAACTAAACATTGATTTTCTTGTATCGGCATGTCACACCCCGACTCTCGAGAACGCGCACATCCCACTGTGGTCGATACAAATGCAACTTCCCAGGACTAGTCGCCGACCCTTTCATTTTTAATGTATATGCGGAAGCGAAACAATAACCCCTGACAACAAACAACAAGGGATAGGAAAGCAGAGCAACATTTCACAAAAGCACACTTTTATAAACAATTGGGTTTATATACAAAAGGAGTTTAGGTAAAAACCAACAAAATGATCAACACTCAAAAGAAGCTATCCTACAACATATTAGTAGGACATAGACACCAATCCTTCAGACTCCACCTCCAGGCTTAGATCCTCCACACATCATCTAAGGACCTGAAAATGGTTATACAATAACCAGTGAGACAATGTCTCAGTAAGTCCACCCTTTAAACTCTTATTTGGAAGAAAATATGCCTCAAGGCACTCTAGCCACCACAACCACATGATTAGAAGAAGGGACTCACCTCGTCTCAGTTCCTTCCTGCATGTCAGCACAGTTCATATCTCAAATGCATATAATTAATGCGCACAATAATTGAAACGTCTCAACAACTTAATCAATCACGAGCGCTCCAATTGTTAATATTTGCCCCTTAAGTTCAGTGTCAATTGACATAGTCAGGCATCGTCTCACCGCTATTGAGCACGACCACGTCTATATCTTAATAGACGGCTTCCTCGAAGGGGCGTAAATCCAGAATCTACTACGACCCGAGTCACTTACTCATAAGTTCAGTGTCCTTTTGGCGTAGCCAGGCGTCGTCTCACCATTGTTAAGCACAGCGACGTCTATATCTTAATAGACAGCTTCCTCGAAAGGGTGTAGATCCAGAATCTACTGCAACCTACGATCCAAAGAATGGATATTACATATAGGGTATCGTCCGGCTTAAAAGGTCGAGATGGGTTCTCATTAACCAACACACGATCAATCAATATTGGCCCAGGACACCGTGCATTACACTCAAATGTCTTCATTAAAATGGTGATCCTGGCCTATTTTCTTCATATTAAAAACACCCGGTGAAAATAGTCGTGTGTGGATACACGGTCAAATCGAACCCGAAAAATTCATATCATCTAATTTAAAATCTCACCGTTTTATATAGTATATAAAACTATTTTCGGTGTTAAAACCCGACACTCGAGATTTTTTGAATAAATATTGAAATTCACAATTTTTGGAATAAATTACCAAAAATCCAATTAGGCTCAATTTGCACAAATTAACATCCAATTGTGAAAAGTGAACACACTACTGCAATCAGCACAAAATTCCGGTTACCGGCTATTCTAGTCTAATTTTTGGATAATATTTAATAATTAAATAATTATCAAAATTAATTAAATAATTCAATTAAATGCCAAAATAGCTAACCTAGGCCGAAATTGTAAAATTAAATACCAGGACGAGCCCGGAAAATTCCCGAACTAGTTTAGATAATTAATACAACCTATCTAGGCTTAATTAACTTAATTTAACAACTTAACATGCAAGATTGGATATTTAAATAAGTAATCTAATCTAACTAACCATCTAAACCTTAATTAACTTAATCTAATTATCCTCTAAGCATAATTAACTTAATAATCGAGGTTTAGTGAGTTAACTCACTTGATTTGCGATCCTGCTCGGACCAAAATGATGGGACGCGATGATGATCGATAAGTCTCAAAGTGGCGACGCCAACGCGGCTCGGATCGAGCCCAAAATTTGCCCAAGGAATTCCATGGTTTCTGCTCGGATCTCTGTAGCTGATGGGCTAACTTCGAGCAGCTGAAATGAAGAATTCGTGTAGATGTTGACCAAGTGGAGCACGTTACGCGAAGCTGAAAGTTGGCTGGGCTTCGAACGGCAGACAAACTTGGAGGAGATGGCCGAACGGCAGCAGCTTCGGACATGGGCAGCTAGCGCTCAGTGGAGATGGAGCGGTCAACAAAGAGCTTCAGTGACACTGAAGTTTGACCGGAGGGGCTGGCTCACAGACAAGTGTCCGTGGATGAAGGGAAGAAGAAGCAAATTTTGGTGAGTGGAGATGGCCGCAGGGGGTAGCTTCGAAGGGAAATTGAAGGGAAATTAAAGAAAACAAACCAGAAGTAGAGAGAGAGAGAGAGAGAGAGAGAGAGGTTGTTTGGCGTGAGAGAGAAGAAAGACTGAAGATGCGAAGGGGGGGAAGGAAGGGTCGGCGTGCAAAGGAAGATTGAGAGAGAGGGGGGAAATAGTCAACAAAGCATATCCAACCAATTAATTGTTTGTCCCTAATACTTTCTTGATATCTAATCCACAAATTATCCAAATTGATGTCAAAATTGCACCCCCTCAAGCTTAGCTACGAATTTCACATTTTGAGCTTCCATTTCTTCACCCAATCTCCAATTGATGTCCAAAGTTGATGAAGAAAAAGCCCACATAATTTTCTACAAGTCCCAAATGCCAAATAGCTCGGTTTGCAAGTAAAAAATCCCTTCAATTGGGCCAATATGAATTTCCATTCATTTTCCGAATCATCCGAATCGATTTTCCGTAAAAATCCTTGAATCGCCGAAAATTATTCGAAGAATGAGTAGACGTTTCTAAAATAATTCATGACATGATAGAGTTTTCAATTTCTGAAATCGGGTTCAAATTCGCAGTTAATTTCAACCTGACGCGATTTTAGCATGACCTAACCTACTGGATAGCTTTTAGGAATTTTTAGTGCAATTGACCCATGGCCGATTATTTTTTAGCCACAATGTACATCTTCAACACATTGGCGACTCTCGGTTGTCATAAAAATCTTGAGGTTTCAAATACGAATACAGGGTACTCGAAATGACAAAAAAATTGGTTTAGTGCCAATCAACGAGAATTTTACAATCAGGTGGAATCACCCACACTTAATCACACACCTCTGTCGAATCAACATATCTTCAATCTTTGATAGATTTTCGATTGTGCTGTAATGACCATTGCAAATTAGTACGGTCGAGCAGTCAATTCCTGGTTAAATTCTCAAGTCTATTGCGTTAAAATTCCTTAATGACTTCCCTAAATAGTCTAGTTATCTCATGAGTGATTGACTTAGAGAATAACACTATAGGCGCGTTGATAAAAAACTCGATTTATTCAATTGAAAACATAATTGAAACTTCAGGATGTCACACGGCATATCCGATTAAGTCTGAATCTGAATATCCAATCACCTCAAGATGATTAGATCTTTTATAAGTGATATACGATTCTTCATTTCTTGCAAATATCCAAGAACTTTCTTTATAGCTTTCCAATGGTCTAATTCAAGGTCACTTTGATATCTGCCTAGCATCCCAATAGCAAAACTAATGTTTGGTCTGGTGTAAGTTTGAGCATACATTAAGTTCCCAATTACAAATGCATAAGGAATACTTTTCATTTGTTCTTGTTCCAATTCACTTTTCAAACATTACATAAAACTAAATTTATCACTTTTCTAAATTGGAACTAATCCTGCTGAACATTTATACATATTAAATCTCTCTAAAATTTTCTCAATGTAGGTTTTTTTTTTGGTGAAAAAAAAAAAAAAAAAAAAAAAACCTACATTGAGAAAATTTTAGAGAGATTTAATATTTTTAAAGACAATTCTAACAATTCTTGTGATCTATTTGAAATATTTTTATTTTTATCACATACGTTGCTTCTCCCATATCATTCATTCCAAAATTCTTAGAGAGAAACTTTTTAGTTTTATGTAATAAACCAAGATCATTAGTATTAATCAAAATATCATCAACATAGAGAACTAAAAAAATAAACTTGCTCCCACTGACCTTCATATATACACACCGATCAATGATGTTTTTCTTAATTCTATATGAAGTTATGGCATCATTAAACTTAAGATATCATTGACGAGAAACTTGTTTGAGTTCATATATTGATTTGTTTAATTTCCACACTATGTGTTCCTTTCATTTAATTGAAAAACCTTCGAGTTGGTCCATATAAATCTATTCTTCTAAATTCACATTAAGAAATGTGGTTTTGACACCCATTTAGTGTAATTTTAAATCATAATGAACCACTAACGCCATAATAATTTTAAGAAAGTCTTTCTTGGAAACCGGTGAAAATATCTCTTTATAATTAATGCATTCTTTCTGAGTAAAACTTTTAGCAACAAGTCTAGCCTTATACCACTAGATACCATCTCTTGAATCGCGCTTGATCTTAAAAACTCATTTACACTTGATCTTCTTACATCCTTTAAGCAATTCAACAAGGTCCTAGACTTGATTTTGATGCGTAGATTTTAACTTTTCTTTCATAGCATTAAACTATTCATTATAATTTTCACATTCCATGACTTAAGAAAATGAACCTGCATCATTTTTAATTCCTAAGTCAATTTTTGACTCTTATAGATAAACCACATAATCATTGGAAATAACCAACCTCCTTTCTCGTTGAGATCTTCTCAATGCTTTTTCTTGTGGTTAAATTACCGTGAGTTTAATGTTGACATCTTCATTATGGAGTGTTTAATCATTAATTTGTTGTTCTTGATTATTGTTGGGTCGAAATGTAATATCGGAACAACTTTAGAAATGTTTGGTATAGGAACTTCTACCCTTACTTCTTGAATGCAATTTTATGCATTCTATCACTCTTAATGATGTAAATTAGATTAATCCCTAAACCCCAGATTTTCTGTCTTTTCCTTTTCTCTTGTTCTCTTGTTTCTACGTCTCTAATAACTTTTTGGCGGCCCCCACTTAAAAAATAGTGAGAAACTCTATTTCTCCATATAACTTATCATATGAGCTTAAACCATTTTAGGCTCACTATTCATTGGGCTTCATCCACATGAGAGTGAACCCAGCTAACAAATCTACTCCTTACGACGATGTGAAGGGATTCATCATCCTTGTTATCAATTGACAATATTCAAGCTTCTCCCTTGGTAAAATCTTCGTCATTATATCGGAACCATTATGATCTGTATGAATTTTCTCAAGTTCCAATAGCTTCTCATCTAGAACATCATTTATCCAATGATATCTAACATGTCACGCCCCGAATCTTAAGCGCACGCACAACCCTTGATGGTCGATAGAATTTCGCGACATTCCTAGGACTCGTCGTCAACCCTTTTCATTTTATTGCACATGTGGAAGCGAATTAACTAATCCCTTGACAACAACATACATGGGATAGAAAAGCAGGACAATCAATTTCAAATCAAATACACTTTTATAAACACTTCAAGCTTATACAGAAGGTCTATGTCATAAAGAACTACTGAGCCACCTATGCTCCTGACCCTTCTGCTTCAAGCTCCTGCCTCTTCACACTAGAGACCTAAAAATGGTTATTCAATAACTAGTGAGATAAATCTCGGCGAGTTTCAACCCTAAGCCCCAGTTAGTACACCGACTCAACTCAGGATATATATCCAAAACTACCCCACCAAAAGCAACAACCAACGGTCGATTCGCATACAACCTTACCTGGTATGCCATACCCTGCAAGTTATAATTCAGCACGATAAACACAATGCACATGGCCATTAGATGATACAGTTCATCAATCACACACGAGTCGCATCACAAATGATCTCACCTGGCCATTGCCACACCCTGCATGTTATCGATTCACGCGTGCGTGCTATAAACAATGTGCTTAACTCATGTATGACCGAAATCACAGATACCATGATTCTCATGCATTCTTGCACATTATCACAGTTCAAAAACACAATGCATATACTCAATGCATACAACAATTGAAACGCCTTATCCACTCAATTAATCACAGAGGTCCCAACCCAATTAACTCAAACAATCATGCGTTCCAATTGTTAATTAAGCCACTCAAGGCACTACCGAATCCATGTTCGGCAGTCTACTGGCATAGCCAAGCATTGTCTCTTCCCCATTGAGCACGGCTATGTCACAAAGACGACTTCCCCGAAGGGGCATAGGTCCAGAATCTACTGCGACCCGCTACACTAATGCATGTCTATTAGCATAACCAGGCATCGTCTCTTTCCCATTGAGCATGACTGTGTCACAAAGACGGCTTCCCCAAAGGGACGTAGGTCTAGAATCTACTGCGACCCGCTACCCTAATGCATGGGCAACCCGAAAGTGGGATTTATAACGTCTAGATTAAAAGCTAGAGACGGTTTCTCTTTAACTAACACACGACCAATCAATCTCGGCCTAAGATACCGTGCATTGCACTCAAATGTCTCTATTAAAATAGTGATCCTGGCCTATTTTCTTCGTATAAAAACATCTGGGAAAATAGGCATGTGTGAGTATATGGTCAATTCGAACCTTGAAAAGTGATACTCTTCCTTTTTGAAATCTCACGGTTCGATATAGTCATTCAAACCACTTTCGGTGTTAAAATTCGACGTCCGGGGTTTTCTGAATAAATACCAAAATTTCCAATTACCACACAATTGCACAATCATCACTCAATTCATGCGGATTGCATGCATTTTCACATCCATTTACTTCATAAAATCAATACATATGAATATTAGACATTTTTCGCATTCTAGATGAACAGTGCACGTGAATAGTGCACGTGAACAGTAATTTGTGAATAGTGTCGCGTGAACAGTAAATTTCCAGAATTCAATAAATAATAAATTATATTAAGAAATCATTAAAACAATGATTAAATTAAGGAAACCAATCAATTAAGATAAACATGCTTAATTAATCACATAAGCATCATTAAGCTAATAAAGTAAAATTAAGCTAAATTAATCTTGGCCATTAATCTAACCACCTATCTTAGGACTAATACAACTTAATTAAATCACTTAAACTAGAATTAAATCTAACTAAACCAACCCTAAGCAAGTTTAGGCACTAATCAAAGGATTATGAGCTAAACTCATCTGTTAAGCGGGCCAGAGGCACCGACGTGGTGGTGACAACGGTGGCTACCCACCAGGACCTCTACCAGGATGATCCAAGGCGGTCCTAAGCTCAGCACAGCAACTACAGCTCGGACTCCCTCTAAAATTCTGGAAAAACAGCCTTGCTGGAGAAGAAAATAAGTTGAACGGCTTGGCTAGAGCTCCAGCGAGGGGGGTGGCCCACAAAAGGTGGCACCAGGGGGTCTTGGGGTCTTGTTGGAGGTTGGGATGGGTGGAGGAATGGTCAGAATGGGAAAAAAATGAAGAAAAACGCGAAACAGTGCAAGCTGCAGGCGGACCGACGGACCCGAGACCGACAGCTTGCAACGGACATACAAGACGTCCAGCGGCTCCATTTGGGACGAAATCAGGCTCGTTGGAATGGTATGTCTCTTCCGGTCATGGTGATGGGTGACTCGTTGGTTGATTCATCCGGGAAAACCACTTTTGACTCGATTCTTCACCGAAGGATCGGCTGAAGTAGAAACTGGAGGAAGAGGAAAACGAGGGAGAGAGGAGCTGCCACGGTTTGGGGCTGAAGAGGGGGAGAGAGAGTGATGTGAGGGCTAGTTGTCAAGCCTCATTAAGACCCTCGCATGCTTGCTTCAAGTCCCCATGCATGACATCATCTTCTCTCTCTTCCTTTGCCTTTATCCACAACAACTAGGGGCAAAATGGTCATTTCACCTTGCACAAATTACAAATCTGACCTTGGGCTGAAATTGGTTGATGGGCCTAAGAATTGGGCTTATCCATGAATAGGAATGGGCTTGAGAATTTATTGGGCTTGATTGGGCTCAAAGTTGGACTATGGGCTTTAAAAGATGAATAGTTGGTTTGGGCCCAATGGGCTCATTTGATTTCCTTTGGCCCGCCATGGTGGCTTTCCACCTTGGGCCTAAGGCCTACACTGACTTGGCCCGGCCCACGTCCTCACGGGCTCGCTTCCTTGGTCCGAAAATCCCTTTTCCAATTGCTCGACTTAACTGGCTCCGTCGACTGTTTGATGTAGCTTCATCCAAAGTCCATCCCGGACGTTCTCGATAATTTGAAGTCCACTCCAAAGTTCTCTTGCCATGTCAATTTTGCCAAATGCCATTTCGGTTACACTCAGACTGATGGGCGGCTCCGAGGATTCATGTGTAACCAACTTGTGCCAAATCACGTTCAAAACATCTCGATGCATTGACGTCCTTGATTGCATGAAATTACGGATGATAGATTCTTATTTCAAAGTACATGATCACTGAGGATCAACATAGGGTCATTCGTGGGTTCGATAACAGTAAACGGAATCACCCGTCATTCCATTATGTTCTATCCGCGAATCGACTTCTAGTCGTCCTTAGAATCAACCTACTTATCTACAGGATCATCCTCACGCAAGTCTCACGGTCAAGTCGTTTTCCTAGGTCAAGTCATTTAGTCGTACGAGTTCTGTCCTCATTAGCATTTCTCCTCAAGGTCAGTATCTCAAGAGTGATTAATTCCGAGTGAGATTAACCAACAATGCATTGACGAAATTCACTTTCACTCGTCCCTCAGAGGGCTTGAATTTTAGGATGTCACATAACATCAATGTGTTCAAATCTAGAATGGGAAGATGAATTTTTACTAAGATGAATTGCGTTTTGATTGTCACAAAATAACATATGCCTCTTTTGCTTGAACCTGAGTTCTTCCAAGAACTTGTTCAGCCATAACATTTCTTTACTAGCTTCAGTCGCTACAATAAATTTAGCTTCTATTGTGGAAAGTGCAACACATTTCTACAATTTTGACTTCCATGACACAGCCCCACCGGCAAAAAAAATTAAATAACCAAAAGTAGATTTATAAGTATCAATATCTCCTGCCAAGTCAGAATCTGTGTATCCAACTAGCTCAAATTTCTCAGTCCCAAAATTGAGTTTTAAACTGGAAGTCCCCCAAAGATAGCTCGTGATCCACTTTATTGCATTCTAGTGCTCTCTACTATTTAACAAATATCGACTGACAATGCCAACTGCATGTGCTAAGTCTAGACATGTGCATACCATTACATACATAAGCTTCCTACTACTGAAGCATATGGAATACTTTCCATGATCTTTTTCTCTTTATCAATCATAGGACTTTACTTTGCATTTGACTTAAAGTGAGCGGCAAAAGTAGTACTATACTAACCACTTTAGATTTGTCCATGTAAAATTTCTGAAAAATCTTCTCGATATACTTTTCTTGCAAAAGGAACAACTTGTTAGCACCTTTGTTTTGGGTAATTCTAATGCCCAGAATTTGCTTTCTTACACCTAAGTCTTTCATGGCAAAAGACTTATTCAATTGCTTCATTAACAACTCAATTTGTGAAGCATTCCTACTAACAATAAGCATATCATTAACATAAAGTAAAAAAAATAACAAAGTCATCATCAGAAAATTTTTGGATAAACACACAGTTATTTGACAAAGTCTTTTTATAACCCTGTTCCATCACAATTGGCATAAACTCTTTGTACCACTATCTATGCACTTACTTTAGGCCATAGAGACTCACTCTTCTTCAATTTGCACACATAGTCCTCTTTCCTTTTTACTTTGAAACCCTTTGATTGTTCCATATATATCTCTTCCTCCAAGTCACCATGTAAGAAGGTTGTCTTGACATCCATCTGCTCAATCTCCAAGTCAAGGCTAGCTGCCAAGTCAATGGACTTTCTCTAACCGAATCCCTTAACAACCAATCTAGCTTTGTATCGTCGTTGTGAAGTCTGTTCATCTTGTTTCAGCTTATACACCCACTCATTCTTCAAAGTTCTTTTGCTTATAGGTAACTTCACCAGTTTGAAAGTATGATTATTATAAAGCGACTGCATTTCATCTTGCATAGCATCAGGCCATTTACTTTTACACTCATCTTCTATTATTTTTGCATAACACTCCAATTCACCTACATTAGTCAATAATACATACTCATCTTCAGAATATCCAATGGAAGGTCATCGGTCTCTAATGGATCTCCAAACTAGAACATACAATGGAGCAACTAATGGAGCTTTTGACTTAGGAATAATGTTATTTGTTTCAACATGTTCAGGGACATGTTCATTATCTAGAATGTTCACTTCTTACTGCTCATTATCAACCTGCGCAGGAATATGTGTGGGAGGAACTAGATCCAAATCAACCAAATCATCACTAACCTATGTCATTAAAATCATCTATGATTTGTCAATATCATGGATTGTCTAATCTTTCATAAACACAACATCTCTACTTCATATAATTTTCTTCTCAACTAGATCATAAAATTTGTAACCAAACATACCAGGCCATAGTCAATAGAAATATATTATCGTGTTTTCACATCAAATTTAGACCTCTTATCTTTGGGGATATGAACAAATGCCTTGCACCCAAAAACACAGAGATAATCATAAGAAACATTCTTGCCTGCCCAAACTCTATTAAAAATATCAAATTCTAGAGAAATACATGGAGTGAGATATAGTACACGTGCAACAATACTTAAAGCCTCACCCCAAAAGGATCCAAGTAGTTTTGATTGTAAAAATAAACATCTTACCCTTTCAACCAGTGTCCTATTCATTCTCTCAGCTAAGCCACTTAACTAATGCATCTTGGGAGATGTCTTTTGATGTCGCATACCCTTACGTTTGCAATATTTATCAAAAGGTCCAATATACTCTCCCCCATTATCAATTTGAATGCATTTCAATTTTTTTCCAATTTGTCTCTCTACTGAAACGTGAAACTGCTTAAAAGCATATAATACTTCATCTTTAGTTTTCAAGATATAAACCCATATTTTCCTTGAATAATCATCTATGAAAATTACAAAATAAAAAGAGCCATCAAATGAATTTATCTGCATAGAACCACAAATATCAGAATGCACTAGATCAAATATACCTGACTTTCTTGAAGGAGGAAAGCTTTTGAATGCAACTCTATTTTGTTTTCCTACTAAATAGTGAGCACACCTCTTCAGTATTGAACTTTCCATACCTAAAAGAAGTTTCTTCTTGATCAATATTGACAAACTCTTCTCACTGATATGAATGAGCCTTTTGTGCTACAACTCGGTCTTCTCTTCACTATTTACTACATTAATTTTGTCTATGGACAACTTTGCTTGCATAATGTACATTGAAGAATATTTTTCACCTCTAGCCATAATCAGATAACCTTTGGTAAGTTTCCATCGACCATCACTAAAAGTGCTGCAATACCCCTTATCATCCAGCTTGCCTGTGGAAATCAAATTCAAATGAATATCATATATATGCTTAACATTATTCGATACTAATCTCGTGCTATTGCTAGTCTTTAGGCACACATCACCAATGCCTACAACTTCAACCAGCTCATTATTTCCAATTTTCACATATCCAAAGTCACTTGACCTATATAATGTAAAGAAATCTCTACAAAATGTAACATGAATAGATGCACCACTATCAATTATCCAATTAGTTTCATGACATACAAGATTCACCGCATCATCATCAAAGACAATGAAAAAGTCTTTTTTAAGTGCAGCAACGCGATTGTCATCATTGTCGTTGTCACTTTTCTTCTTTTTACCTTTCTCTTTTTTTTTCTCCCTTTTGAATGATGGCAAAACCTTTGAATATGTCCCTTCTGATGGCAATTATGGTACTCAACATTAGCAAATATATTGTATTTGCCTCCGCTTTTATCTCTACTTTGGTCTCTATTTCTCGGGTCTCAAGACTCACTTCTTCCATTTTTCTCAACAACCAAGGCATTAGAGTGTGAAGAGAATGATCCATTTGTCTTTCTTATCATCTCTTTATTCAAAATACTACTCTTGGCTAGATCCATGGTAATGTACCATCTAGGATAGAATTAAATAAAAACATTTGAAACATCTCCCACGAGTCCAGCAAAGTACTAAGCAACCATAACGCTTGTATCTCATTATCAAACTTGATTTCTATCGCCGCTAACTGATTGATAATTCCTTAAAAATAATTTAAATGATTACTCAAATGAGTATCATTTTGATATCTTACTCAAATGAGTATCATTTTGATATCTTAAAGCCATCATCTGTTTTATCATAGATAACTTATTGTTCCTAGTTTTCGAGCATATAACTATTCGAGCTTATCCCACAAACTGCGTGCATCTATTTCCTCAATGATATGGTTCAAAACATTATCATCCACCCACTACCTAATATAACCACACACTTAACAATGAAATATAGACCATTTATCATTAAATTTATTCTCTAGTTTCTCTTTAGCAAATACAAGCAGATAATAATCCTTCACATATAAAAGGTCTTCTATTATTCTTTTCCAAATATGATAATTTGAACCATTCAATATAATCATTCTACTTGTATTCATTACCATTGTTTAACACAAGGTAGAAAAATTAAGCAGTAATCGATGCTTTGATACTACTTTGATGGGAGAACAGTAACAACTTGATAATATCGGATTCATTTAGGGGAATAAAATAATCTCCCCTCTTATGTAAACCTAATAGGATTCGATATAGTAGAGCAAAATAAATATCAAGTACACAAATATAAGACAATTTTTTTACATGGAAAATGTACTAGGTATGAAGAGATAAAAAATCATGGGACTGGATTCTACACAAAAATCTTCACTGTCAACAAAATTGGTAAACAAAGTTCTTCTATAATAAATTACTAGAGATACATAGCAATAAAGACCTCAAGAACATCATTCTTGGCAATACGTTTTAATTTTACAAGAAATCAAGGAAAAATCTGACAAAAAACGCAAGTTTTGATTAATCCACAAAAAAATCTGATGTAGAGAACTTCAAACAAAATTAAATTGTCCATATTTGAGAAGAGTGCGCCACAAACACGCTGACAAAATTTCAGTTCAATCAGACCATGAATTGACCTCCAACACTAGCTTGATCCAAATTAGACTAATCCCCAAACCTCAAATTTTTTGCTTTCTCTTTTCTCTTGCTACTGCGTCTGTGATAACTTCTTGGCAACTACCACTTAAAGAATATCGAGAAACCTTATTTCTCCATATGACTTATCATATGGGCTCAAGGGCTTGCTATTTATTGGGCTTCCTTCACATGAGAGTGAACCTAGGTAATGGCATGCTTAGGACTAGAAGAGGTATTACATCGTTCGTTCGGAAAAAAAAAAAAATCTGGATTGATCCCAATTCTTCCTAACTTTTTCTTTTTGTCTTTAAAAAATCACAAATTTTCACTATAGTCCTAAATCTACTTCCACAATCGCCTCCCCCCCCCCTTTCAAATGTTCATAATTTGGAAGAAATAGGTAGCTATTTTTGGACACGAGTAGATTTAGAACCAGAGAGAAAATTTGTGATGTCTTACTAGACAAAAAGAAGAAGAAGAAGAAGAAGAAGAAGAAGAAGAAGTTTAGGATAGAATTGCAATTTGACCTAGAATTGAGGTTTTTCTATGGAATTAAGCCTCATCTTTTAGCAAGAGATATGCACTAAACTAACAAAATAAAAAACATGTCGAGACAAAAGTCTATAATGGACTAAGTAATTTGAAATGTTGACATAGCATTACTTAAATTAAAAAAGGCACATGGGAGTGACTTTATCATTACATTAACATCACGTCACCATTCTTGGCTAGTAACTTTAAGGGATAAGTCTTTGTAGAAGTCCCAAAACTTGTCATAAAAATGTAATTGAGTCCAAAACTTGCAAAAAATGCAATCAAGTCAAAAAACTGTCAAAATGGTTCAATTGACTCATAAAGTTAACACCGTTAGTCTTATTGACGGAAAATGCCGACGTGGTATTTTAAATGATTTTTTTTCTACCTGGCTTTTTAAAACAATTTTTTATTCAATTTTTTTAGAAAATTATATTTAAAAACTAGAATTCATTTTTTAAAAAGCTATTAAAAAAAAAAAAAAAAGAAAAAAACTAAAATTCATTTTTTTTCAAAATGAAAGCTGGCCCCTCCGGCAATGGGCAATGGCAGCGACGGCGGTGGAAAATAAAAACGAATTTTAGTTTTTTTTCTTTTTTTCTTTTTTAACAGTTTTTAAAAAAAAATTAATTTTAGTTTTTTTCTTTTAAAAAAATGAATTCTAGTTTATTCTTTTTTTTTTAACAGTTTTTTTAAAAAATGAATTTTAGTTTTTAAATATAATTTTCTAAAAAAATTGAATTAAAAATTATTTTAAAAAGCCAGTGGAAAAAAAAAAAATCATTTAAAATGCTTCACGTCGACGCCACGTCGGCATTTTCCGTCAATAAGACTAATGGTGTTAACTTTTAGGACTCAATTGAACTATTTTGACAAGTTTTAAAACTTGATTGTACTTTTGTAAGTTTTATGACTCAATGCATTTTCGTGACAAATTTTAGACTTCTACAAAGACTAATCTCTAACTTTAATGAGCAAAAATCAAAATTAAGGAACTTAGATGCGTGATCCAAAAGTTGTAACACTAAATTAAGAGCCGTATAAATTCAAAACTTTTAGCATACTTTTCCAACCTTTAGTGAGATTACGGGTCCATCTCAAATTCTTTTCTAGCCGTAGAAGGTAAATGAGTGTTCCTGTATTTGCAAGTAGATGATGTGAACCTGATTGCACGCTCCATGGATGGAGACAGAAAGAGTCGAATTCTTTTTGTCAAATGATTTAGGGAGAAGATTATGCTGGTGCTGGGCAAAATTTTCCTTCCAAGGGACCACTGATCCGTAGACATTTGGCTTTTGGCAATCAGACTAACTTGGAAATAGGGGTGATATCAACTGATAGCTGTGCTTCCGGCCGGTTCCTCCAAGATTCCGCCTTTGATCGGGATAGCTAATTGTCCCGTCACTCCAACTTTTTATCGACGACAACAACGGCGATAGACATTTTTGTTCTTTTCAAAACTCCAGGGCCCTCGGCATACGCTCCTCTATTCGAGAAGCAAAGTCGCAAATCCACTACATCACCCGAATCATCTTATTCTCAATTCGATGGATATCTCTCTTCCGCTCGAAATGGGAAAAAAGGGCTAGACAACGTTAGACCCTCCCAGAAAAGTTTCCGCATGTATCTTATTAATCTCAAAGGTCAAAAACCTACAACTCCAAGATCTTTCCGAGGAAGTCACGACGGTGGGAGCATCGGCTGTGCATCACCTTATCACTACATTCAAAGGAACTAGTCCAATAACTAGAGCTAGTAAAACTAGGAAAATATAAAGCATACCTCAAATGGATGCATGACAACAGCTTTGTTCCCCAAAGAGAGTAGAAGGAAGGAAATAACAAAAAAAGCAGCTCAATCCCTAAAACATTTCCGAGAGCATATATAATCAAGCCAAAATTTCCCCTGTCGATTGCCAAAACATGAATCTTCATACTGGATATCATAGTAGAGCTCGGTTATAAGTGTTGCGGAAAATGAGTGATCGAACAATAAAATAGACAAAAGAAGAAAATATATCGGACACGAGATTTACGTGATTCGGTCATAAAGAGTTATATCCATAGGGAAAGTAGCGACGAAGTCACTATAGATCACGCGATACAAGTAAATTACATATTTATGTCATTCAAACACTCTCGGGGTTTCCTAAGTTCCAATTATACCCAATGATGCACGCAGTGTTTGGTTCTGAAATTTCTCACGAAATAATCTTTTAATCTCACAAAGGAATTACACAAATCTTATTACAAGATTTCACGACTACAAATACTAATCTTCCTTAGATATAATTCACAAACAATTAACTCGCTGCCCAAGCACTCAATACGAGGCTTCAACAACCTCTGACAATGCCGTGCGCTCTTGTGACGGACGAACGGCCCATATATATGTGTGCGTATGTCTCATTCTCAACAAAAGGCACGCTTCTTGACTGACGCCAATGTGGAAGAGAATCCCATGCAATCCGAAGTAAATTTGGTCAACAAAGTCAATAGATAACAACCATTTCTTCATCGACTGCAATTGATAGAAGAAAATCCAAAGTCCAAATCTCCTTTGAATCCTTCTTGGCAATACCAATTAGGAAATCATTATCTATAATTTCCTTTTACACTTTCTTCCATCTCAACTCTAATTTGTCAAAAGAAGTTAACTTTGCTCAATTTTGGATGTTTGCACAATATCCAATTCAGAATATTCAAACTTTCGCATTTGGGACAAACTCGAGATATATTTTAACAATAAGCTTCATATTTGAAATGGCATTATATGTGTGTGTATTTTATGTGCTGATTTCAGAAGCTAGCATGTCTTAAAATGCTCGAGATTATGTATTTGCCGACCAAGTACATGACATATTCTTAACTATAGAACTGTAGATTACAGATAGCGTGCTTCAGTAACAAGCAAAAGGTGATTGATTACTAAGTCGGAGAGTACATGAAATATTCTTAACTATAGAACAATAGATCACAGATAGCATGCTTCAATTACAAGTAAAAGGCGATTGATTACTAAGTCGGAGAGAAGATTTTTAGCCAGCTTGTTCGCTCGTCTCTGCTGTCGTCTAGGAGAAGTGGGGTTTGGCTACAACCGTGAGGTTGGCAACTCTGTGCATTGTGATGCCAAAAACTTCGGTCATATCCAAATCCTTGGGCTGGGTCCCATGAGGAAGCTCCCAATCGAAACTGTGAAGAAGTTGAGCTAAAGCAAGCTCAACACTGGCAGTTCCAAATGCAATAGCCGGGCAGCTCCTCCTACCAGCACCGAAGGGTATCAGCTCAAAATCCTGTCCTTTGAAGTCAATGTTGCTATTTTCATTAAGGAATCTTTCCGGTCGAAACGATTGTGGATCGACCCAGGATTCAGGGTCCCGCCCAATTGACCAAGCATTGACGAAGAAACGGGTTTTTGCTGGGATGGAGTACCCATCAATGGTTATGTCCTCCATAGACTCTCTGGGGCCTAACAGTGGAGCAGGAGGGTGCAACCGGAATATCTCCTTAATGACAGCCTTCAAGTATGGCAGATGAGGTAGGTCAGTTTCTTGCACGAATTTTCTCTCTCCAAGGACGCTTCGTACTTCGGCTTGTGCTCTTTCCATGGCTTTTTGATTGATGACAAGTTCTGTCATTCCCCAATCAAGGGTTATGAATGTTGTATCAGTTCCTGCTGCAAACATATCCTGCGAAATCCATATGCTACGTATGAGAGGTTTCTTCCTGCTAAGGGATCTGCATGGCTATACAAGTGTATTGCTATTATAAAATACTGAACCAGAGGGAAGAATGATTCACAAACCAGGATGATGGCTTTAACATTGTCCCTGGTGAGAGGCATTTCACCACAACCGTTCTTCTGTATATCAAGTAAAACATCCACAAGATACTTGTGCAGCTCCGTAGCTTTATTTTCTTCCTGATGCTCTCTCAGTATCACATTGAAAAGATCATCAAAGCGCCGAAACGTGTGCTCAAGTCTGGATTTCATCCCGGTCAGGCTATGGATGAATTCCATTGAAGGAAAGAAATCTCCTATACTGAATCCTCCGAGCAACTCCCGAGTCTCCTCCATCATCTTATGAAACCCATGCCTGTCGTAGTCCCCTCCTGCCGAAAAATTCATCCCAAAAGCTACCCCACAGAGAACATCATTTGCATATAAACCAAGCAGCTTAGTTAGATTTGTGGTGCCTGGATAAGACTCTGTAATCCGATCAACTAACCGAGCAACTTCTTCTACCCTGACATGACTGTATGACTGAACCCGTTTTGCACTAAGCAGTTCAAGTACGCAGATTTTTCTTATATGCCTCCAATAAGCACCATAGGGGAGAAGACCATGTCAGTGCAGTCATAGAACAAGCGTTTGGCAGAGAAAATCTGAGGACGGCTCGAAAGTGCGAGGTCGTGGGTTTTCATTACCTCCTTCGCCATTTTAGCTGAGGAAACAACTATGGTTGGGATTTCACCAAGCTGTAAGAAGATGATCGGGCCGTAAGTTCTCGCAAGGTGGTGGAGGGATATGTGTGGCAATTTGCTTAGCTGATGGAGATTGCCGAGAATCGGTAACTTGGGAGGGCTTGGTGGGAGGTTGTACTTCTTTTTCCTAAATTTTTTCTTTGAGAGAACTGCAATCACAGCCATTATTACCAAGGTTGAGAGAAACAGATGCTGAAGGAGAGCCATTTCCTGTTGTGAATATTGATGGCAAGTGAATTGGACAAAATAGCTGAATGGAAGGAAAGGAAATTGACAGAGCAGCACGAAATTCTACTGTAGAAACAAGCGACAAACAGAAATTACAATCACTGGAGCACTCAAACACTCTCTCGATATTTCATAACCCCTAATTACGCCTAATAACTCACATAGTGTTTGCCCCTCACAATTCCTAATGAAATCTCAATCAAGGAATTAAACAAATTCTAACCACAAGAATTTAACTGGCTAAATCACTCAAGTGTAATTACAAATAAGAAAATCTCTTTCAAGCAGAACTCTTTGCACAGTCCTCTTTATGTAGTCTCAGAATTCTCTCTCTAGCCACCAAGGACTTGGCTCCCCTTCGTTCCCTCTCTCCCCCTTTTATAAGAATAAAAGTTGCCAGGAGACAAATCAAGCCGGCGCCTCCCACATTAATTCTCCTAGATGTGCATCGAGGGAAATGATTACCTTTGATTTCCTCCTCTTTCACATTCACATGACCTTTGACAAAGTAGACAAAGGGCAAGAAGGGAACACATGTTAATGCAACGTGGGCCACTTTCCTCTTCCCTCCATTCATTTGATGCATGGGCGCATGGCTTGAAGACGGACATCTGTTGACACCCAAAGTTGATTTGATTATCAGTATATATGCACTTGGCACAAAGGTGACAAATATGTAGCATATGGACAAAAATAAGTGAGATTCGCGTGCACAATGCACAAATATCATCTTTTATATATTGCGCCATCAACAAAGTAGACAAAGGGCAAGAAGGGAACACATGTTAATGCAACGTGGGCCACTTTCCTCTTCCCTCCATTCATTTGATGCATGGGCGCATGGCTTGAAGATGGACATCTGTTGACACCCAAAGTTGATTTGATTATCAGTATACGTGCACTTGGCACAAAGGTGACAAATATGTAGCATATGGACAAAAAGAAGCGAGATTCGCGTGCACAATGCACAAATATCATCTTTTATATATTGCGCCATCAACAAAGTAGACAAAGGGCAAGAAGGGAACACATGTTAATGCAACGTGGGCCACTTTCCTCTTCCCTCCATTCATTTGATGCATGGGCGCATGGCTTGAAGATGGACATCTGTTGACACCCAAAGTTGATTTGATTATCAGTATACATGCACTTGGCACAAAGGTGACAAATATGTAGCATATGGACAAAAAGAAGCGAGATTCGCGTGCACAATGCACAAATATCATCTTTTATATATTGCGCCATCAACAAAGTAGACAAAGGGCAAGAAGGGAACACATGTTAATGCAACGTGGGCCACTTTCCTCTTCCCTCCATTCATTTGATGCATGGGCGCATGGCTTGAAGATGGACATCTGTTGACACCCAAAGTTGATTTGATTATCAGTATACTTGCACTTGGCACAAAGGTGACAAATATGTAGCATATGGACAAAAAGAAGCGAGATTCGCGTGCACAATGCACAAATATCATCTTTTATATATTGCGCCATCAACAAAGTAGACAAAGGGCAAGAAGGGAACACATGTTAATGCAACGTGGGCCACTTTCCTCTTCCCTCCATTCATTTGATGCATGGGCGCATGGCTTGAAGATGGACATCTGTTGACACCCAAAGTTGATTTGATTATCAGTATACTTGCACTTGGCACAAAGGTGACAAATATGTAGCATATGGACAAAAATAAGCGAGATTCGCGTGCACAATGCACAAATATCATCTTTTATATATTGCGCCATCAACAAATACAAGAGCAGACATGAAGTGTCGGCAATGATATGCTTTAATGCCACGTGTCTAATTGTTGAAATATGATGACGGATGCTTGATGGCCACCTATATAAGCATTGGTACAATTTTGCATTCGAAGTGTATTTATACTATTCAAATTACCAGGATGGTAGGCATCGAAGACACATTGTAGAGGGAGTAGTTGCCATTCAGAAACCCAGTCATGAGTGGTCATGGATAACTATACAACCCTCAACATACGATGAAGACAGTTATGCAAAACAGGGGCAAGAGAAGTTTGCGAGAATAAAGAAATATGGGTGAAACCAATGGAAGTTACTTGGGAAGACACAATTGTCAGCATAGACGAAGAGCGGTTACCATAACTTCACTATAAATACCACTAGCTATTCAATGAGGAGCCCCTGCACCCAAAAAAAAAAAAAAAAAAAAAAAAATGTTTGTCTTTTTATCCTTACTTTTCCTATGCTGCATTTTAAATTTCCTTAGCCATAACTTTTAGATTCCCGTTGTCGATTAGATTTCGATGTCTTTATATCCCAGTACCTTGTTATTGTTTAAATTCTGGCGTTGTATATTGATATCCTCAATTTGTGCCGTTGATTGAATTTTGGTATAGTTCGAGACAAATCTTCTAACTTTTGGGCTTTGTCATTGATTAAATTCCAACCCGGTTTAAAATTGTATAGTGTTGTTTGGATCAAAGAAGTTTCATTCCTTATTGCATGAGATATCCTTTATCTGGAGTTGGCGCATACTCATTGTCCCCTTTAATAAAATTGAAGAACAACTTTCAATAAAAGATATTTCATTGTGAGAGCAATTCAGGCAAAACAACATCACATGCATTCCTTTTTTTTGGGCGGGGGGTTATAAATATGTAAATGTCATTAATTAGATGAAGTACAGAAGCCTAAATGCATCCCCCATCATTACAAACACAGCTAATTATGCGAGAGTATGGAGGTAGGAAAACTCTACATAGTTGCCAACAAAATATTTGCCTGGGAGGGTCTACATTTATGGAAAAGTGAAGCCCTACCTCTTACAAGTTTACATATCCTAGCTAAGAGAAAATGCATATCAATTGACTTATTTTGAAAATGTCTACGATTGTGCTCCATTCAAATATAATATATGGTTGCTAAGACGGATAACTTGATGAGCCTTGCTCCCAAATTCTTGCCCTTTGTAGCTCTTATCATCCAATGAAGTTCAAAATCCCCGAATATGGGATACCATTCTTTGCGAGGATACTTCGCCATGTACTCCTAATCTAGTTACACTAGAAGAGTAAACGAGTTATGTCTTCTATACTAGGCATACAAAAGTTACATTAAATACCAACTGAAGACTTCCATCATGACACGATTTCTGCTGTCGGTAATCTACCTTTACAAGTAAGCCAGCCCATAAAATTATGTTTGCTAATACACTGGTCCATATCAAAACAAATAAAGAAATCCTTTTTGTCATATATTGGGTGCCCCAGCTTCAGTGAGTTGAATAAAACATGCACTTTTCTTTGATTTTGTCATAGATCTTCTTTCAACATCAGTTGCGTATGCAGAAGGGACATCTCAGCTTGCATTCATACAGCCATACCTCCATGCTTTAATTTGCACCATGTCCATTTGATGGGCTCAAACTTGAGGCATATTTCAACATTTCCATTGCATGAGAAATTTGCAAAATATGTGATGTTGCAACCGTGGTTTTGTTTGATCTGTATACAATCTGTCTTCTTACACATGGGACTTGTAGAAAACATCTCAGTTTGCTGAGAAATTTTTCAGTTTAGTCAATGTAAGTCAAGTTAGCAGATGTCACCCTTTATTTTTGTACTTCCGTGATAGGTTTGTCATGGTTCAAGACATCAACCCTAGTTGCAAGTTTGCGTATGTTCCTTTGTCTTATCCCCTTAGCATTGCCTCAGGATAATGATCTCGGGAGGGGTTATGATAGCATACAACCGGGATAGAGGTGAAAATAGCAAGAAATACGAATGCTGTTATCGAGTAATTAAAGTTGCAAAAGGACAAAATTAGGGTTTAATCTCTCTGTTTCGTGGTTCTTGCGGACAGATTAACCTATCATTGACTGCGTTTAGTTGAGCTTTGGGGAGTGCGTAATTTCTCCCAAAATTTTTCGGCTTAAGGTGTATTCAGTCAAAGCATCCCAGTCTTTTTTCCCCTTGTCACCGTTACTGTTAAATGGTATTCGAATCCCCTGTCCGGCGTCAATACTAAAAGTAATCATTGCATACTCTTTCTATTTGTCAATTAACCGCGCAAAGAAAATGAAAGAATAAATCGTATTTCTAATTTTATAGGAGATGTTGAGAAGGCGTACCTAGTACACATTGAAGTAATTGTTGTTTTGCAAGACCATAATAAAAATGTAATTTTTTTTTCTTCTAAACAAATATGATATTGAGATTTTTTTTTCCCAAAGCATGACTAGTTTCTAACATCGCTTCCGGCTCTAGGCCTTTTATTAATTAGTCCAAGTAAAGCCCAAAGACGGAATTTTTTTTCTTGAAATGAGACCTAACGTGACATAGAGACTCCTTTACAACTCACTGACTAGCTTAAATCAAATGATGCAATCTCATTTATATGAAGCAACATGAAGGGTTAAGTGCAACAGTTACTGCTGGATTTTAGAGATCACTTGCGTCAGATACTTAAGAGAAATTTGTGCTTCAATGTGGCCGGATGATATATGATTGGACTAACTTACATGTAAAATATCAAATGAATCAAGTTTCAAGTAAGTTGGGGTCTTCCAGAGGAAGTCGTGTTCAAAATACTTGTTGACACCTATTTTTAGCAAATCTAGGAAAATAAGGAAAATAAAAATTGCATTTTTGGACAAATAAAAAGAAAAAATGAAATTGGGGGAAATTGATTTGATTGAACTATGCGAAAATTTGAAATTTAATGAAAGTTCGATTTCGATAAATGCGAAACAATTAAAAATCGGGTGAACAAATGGCAAGAATTTTTATAAAACGGAATAAATCGGAGCAAAAATCGAGTTGATTGCGAAATCTCGCTTTGATTTGTAGGCTTTGATTTAATGCGACGAAAAGATGGAAACTCGAAAATACCATTCAGGTGGCGGCGTTCGGAATTAGTATAAAAGAGAGTTTCATTTTTCGTAACCCAAGGGGGGTGCGAAAAAATTGAGAGAGAATCTGCTAAAAAAAATTCGTGCAAGAGGGGGTGAAATTCGAAAAAAAATTCGAGAAAAAAGTTCGTAAAGAATTTCGCGAAGAAAGAAGCACAATGGTGAGAGAAGAGAAGAAAGAAAAGTGAAAAAAGAAGAAGTGAAAGGCCCCCTCCCTTTTGTCGTCCAAGAAGCCTCTTTTCTTTTCCCCTCTGACAAACTGCAGAGGAGAAGAAAGAAGTCAGCAGCTGCAGAAGAAAAGAAAGGAAAAGTCAGCAAAAGAAAGAAAAAAAGTGCAGAGAAGTGACTTTGGCCAGAAAGAAAAAAAAAAGAAAAAAGCAACAGGAGCTACTGTTCATCTTCTTTGCGTGGAAGCCCTTGCTCGTGCTCGCGTCGCGCCTCCTCCGTCCGTGAGCACTGCACCAGTACCACCCACGATGCCACCGAAGCCCGCTCCCCGCCGTCCACCGCGCCAGCCCCGCCGTCCACCGCGCCAGCTCCGGCGTCCGACCGAGCCATCCCCGCTCACCCGTGCCAGCATCCGAGCCCCGACGCCCGTCAACCGCACGCCGCGCCGCCTGCAACCTCTCGCTGACCTCCACCGCGAGCCCCGGCACCTGAAGCTCGAGCCGCCTCGACGCTCCACCGCCTCCACGAGCAGCACCGCCGCTTCGCCGGAGCTTGCACCGCTGTCGTTCGCCTCCACCCGGTGCTCGACAGCCAGCCCCGTGCCCACGCCGCTATTGTTCGCCTCATCCGCATCTACATCGGAGCCCAGACGCCGCGACGAAGCCCCTCTGCAACACCATCAACGCCCTTGCCCTCAACGCCACGACCACACGTTGCTGCTTTGCTAAAAAAAAAACAAAAGGCAAAAAGGAAAAGAATCAATTTAGGTAGTTTTTCCTTTTATCTTATTCTTGTTATTTTACTTTCTTTTGTTCTATTTTTTAGTATAATTAGTCTTTAATATGTGATTGGAAATTTTAAACCTATCACCTAATCACCTAATTCGCAACCACGCCAGTTTTTTTTTTCATCTATAAAGGCTTTAGATGAAATAATTAATCAGTGGAAATAAAATTGATATTTTGATCTTTAAGCGCTAAGATCAATTTATCGATTTTACTGCGAAATATCATCCCTTGATCTAAATTTGATCTAAATTATGCGTGATATTTTTAGTAATTTTGGATGGTCTTGATTGTTTTATTTATCTTGAAATGTGTTCGAATTATAATATTGCATGTTTAGGGTTTACATATTTAAAATAGGAATCTTATTTCGAATCTTAAAAATCAAAAATCAAAAAAATTAAATCAATCAATTTAGGTTGCTAGATTTTTAGTTTGGATTGCATGTTTAATTATTTGACAATTATTAATTTCGAAATTAAACAAAAACAAAAAATCATCATATACATGTCATGTAGTGTCAAAGCATATTTTGCACGTCATTGCATATTAGGATTAAATTGCACTTAGTTCAATTCTAGATAATATTTCTTCTTAATTTGTTATAAGTTTAGGTATTTTTTAGATATATTGCATTTTAGGATTATTTAGGTTAAGATAATGTTTTAGTTTAAATTAGGATTTGGCTCAACCTAATTCCTAATGCAAATTAAATAGAATCTTAATCTAGTTAAATAAATTTTCACATTTTTCCCTAATTCCGAATTTTCAGTTATAAAAAATACAAAAAATGTCTTAGAATAAATTAGTTATATTCCCTAGGATAGATTGCATTTTTAGGAAAAATAAAAAATGTCATTGCGTATCATTAAAAAAGATTCATGAAATGCATGTCTCTTAGATATTGTTGTTAGGTACATTTAATTAGAAACTGCATGACATTAGAATTAGGTCATTTAGTTAATATTGCATTGCATATTGCATGATTTTTATTAATTAAGTGAAAACAAAAAGAAATTGTGTGTTAATTAAAACCATATCCAGGGGTTGTTGATGTGGTTTTTTAACCTAACATTGCGAGATCTTTCGTTCTTTGAGGTAAGTTTTTGCAATTTAGTTATTATTTATCTGGGTGTTAAATTGGTGGATTGCGCACTCGCATGATCACCTCACATGTTAGGAAAATAGATTTAAAATCAATTTAAGCTGCCTGCAAATTTTTTTTTTTTTTGAAAATAAAATAATGGTACCGAAAGGGCATTAGAGAAATCTAGTGTAACCAAGTCCCCGTACTCCATAGTCTTCGGTTCGTAGGAGTAAAGTGAAACTCCCGTTACTTTACTTGGGTTTCTAATCGACCCACCAAAAAATAGATTAGTGGCGACTCCTGATTAAAAAATCAATTGCATGTTAAGAACTTGAACTTAAGTCGCGAATTGGTATGAGCTTGGGAGAACCCGAATTAAGTCTAGGCTTAATAATCCATTAGCCAAACTTTAGGTGGTCTACACCCGAAAAATTGGTCGCGACAATACTAAAAGGTGTTCGGCAAATCAGAGAGTGGGTCTCTTAATTTTTCTACGTTCTTGTTGAGTCCAATGCCCACTGCACTTTATGTGACATCCCAAAATTTAGCCCCTAATTCGAATATATGAAATGGTTGTTTCATCGATGCACTTATTGTTAATTTACTCTAAGCTGGCCACTCACGAGTTAACTAATTTATTAGGTGAAGCTGTTAAATTAAACGAAACTAAGGAGTGGCCAATAATACAATACAACAACAAGCTAGATGGCCAATAATACAACATGGATGGCCAACAGGTACCAATAATGCAACATACCAATAATACAATACAACAACAAGCTAGATGGCCAATAATACAACATGGATGGCCAACGGGTACCAATAATGCAACGTACGGCCTGTAGCGTACAAGCGACAAGTACCAATAATGGAATGTACCAGCAACAAGCACTAATAATGGAACGTACCAGCGACAAGCACCAATAATGCAACGTAAGGCTAGCAACTTATTTTTTTTCATTTGATGAGGGAGATGACCATCCTGTCTCCATTGCCTTCTCAAGCCTTACTCTATTGAGACCAACTTTTAGCATCCAACTAAATTTATCTACTAAGCATAAGGCCTTTTTGCAACAAAATTATGCTGCACATTCTCATAGAGGTGAGTACAAAGCAAACTACAAGGACGAGGTGCTATGCCGCCATTCTAAAATCTCTAACATCAGATAGAGATGTTGAAGAGGAGGAGGAAGACGATTAGCTCATGGTGTTTACAAACAAACATGACTTTGTTATTGAAGGCTAGTGTAGGGAAACAAATTTATAAAAACGATCCGATACTCAATCGAACACCGAAAACAAACGCGGAAAACGTGCCTAGAAAAACATGTTACATTGATCAAAATGTATATCACATAGTCGAACATACCTTAGTTTTCACAAATTAAGCACCGTCGTCGCAGTTTTATGAGGAATTTTAGGAAGTCCTGATTCCGTTCGTGAAGAGGCGCATACTGTTTCTCGGGGGAAAACTAAGAGAACGTAGAACAAAGAAAACGTATTTCCCTTTTCTCAAAAACACTATTTTTCAAATAACACAACTGCTCAAATATCTTAACTGCTTAGATATCACAACTACCCGGATATCCCCCCCTAATTTTTTTTTTTTCTTTATTTTACAATAACTGCACTACTCCATGGGCCCTTCACTTACAAGTCGGGTTTTGGCCCAACATGGGCGGATGGGCTAAACCTATCATCTTCCACTCGCACATGGTGGGCCAAACAAAACTCTCTTTTCCTTCCTGCAACATTCATACCGGTGAATAATCCGTGCGACCAGCATATTTTGAGAGCTCGTTACCATACATTTGTTAGGAATATATAATAGCTTATAATGGGCATCACATTTTTTAGTAGATTTAGTATACAGTACCCTAGATCGATCGATCACATTTATATCTTTCTTAATCTCTTTTTAACAATGATATATTGTATTCATAATTATGATTATCCCAAAAAACAATCATAATTGGTCGACCAATAAATACAAAATTAGAATATGATTGTCCAAAATCGATATTCCTCTTTCCTTGAAACTCTCAATTTCAATTTAAGTTGTTTTTCTAGAAATGTCCAACTAGATCAAATCAATTCATGATCATTGGCAACATTCTAAGATAACAAACACTAAATAGAAATTTTGAGAATAAGTAAGAGTCATGAAAGCACTTAATTGAGGAACTTTTTTCCTCAAGAGTCTCATATTGCATAAAAGTCGAAATCAAAACTTTTGCCACTCTTGTTAGTCGTCTCATATATATGTAGTATGAAATACATATTACGATATTAACTCATTTCCCATGGAGCGTATATCTACATGTTCAATACTGTACAGATGATAGTTCAAACATACCTAATGTCTAACTTGAGTTCACGTATTTACTCTTTCACGAAATTCATCAGAACTCACATCTAGCATTATTGACAAATAAAGTAAAATATGTGAGTTATTTTACTTTCGGACATAATAACTATTATGTCCTCATCTTAAAACTTAATTAAGGTGATATGTATATTTTAAATTTGAGTTCTCGATTATCACCTAGATAATAAGTTTAAAAATCTTCTCATCTCTATTTATCACATAATAAATAAATGCGATTACCCGTGTGAGTGAGCTAATCTTTAATCTGTCCAACATACTTTTTTAATTTTGTATAATGCACTAAGTATTAAGATGCATAAACGTTAAATAAAGACTCATAAGCATTAATAATGAAAACATGAATTCATTAAATGTGAATACTTAAGGGAAATTACAATATTCTGTACATCAGCTTCTACGTAATCCTAGAGATTTCACATGGCCACAGAACACATTTTTAGGTTTTGGCTTTGTCATAGGATCTGCTACAATTCTATATCTAGATATATACTGTAAGTTCACATATTTTCGTGCAACCATATCTTTGATAAAATTATACTTGGTATCTATATGTTTAGTCTTGCAATGATATTTTGGATCTTTTGTGTATGCTATCGTTGCTTAGCTATAGGAGTGTTTATGGATTTATAATCTTACATACGAAATTATTAGAGAACTTTATTTATGTATGTTTCCTGCGAAAGAGATAATGATCTCTTCAAACGATCTCTTGAAATCTTAACTCAAAAAAAGTATGTAATCCCACCCATGTCTTTCATCTCAAAGTTGAAAGATAACTAACTCTTGACAATATTAACAAACTCCATATTACTTTCGACAATTAGTATATCATCAACATATAATGATATAGTCACAAATTGATCTTTGGATTTTTTTATATATACACAATAATCATCATTAATCATTGTAAAATCATATGCCATTATAATATTATGAAAAAGTATATACTATTGTCTTAACGACTACTTAAGGTCATACATCAATTTCAAAAGTCAACATATCTTTTGTTCTTGGCCTTTCAAAATAAAGCCGACAGGTTGTTCCATATATATTTCTTCTTCTAATTCTCCATTGAGAAAAACAGTCTTTACATTCATTTGATGTAACTCAAGATTTATACTTGCCACTATTGCCGAAATGATGCGTATCGAGGTAAATCTCACCACAGGAGAAAATGTTTCCTTGTAATCAATTCATTTATGTTGATTATACATCTTTGCCACAAGACGAGCCTTATATATTTCTATTGTGTCATTAGTTTTATGCTTTATTTTGAGAATTGACTTATTCCCAATAGCTTTCTGTCTTTTTGGAAGATTAACTAATTCTCAAATATGATTTGACTTCATTGATTCCATTTCTTCTTTCATTGCATGCATCCATTTTTCTTTATTAAGGCAATTTAGAGCCTTATTTATATTTCTTGCCTCATCTTCATCTTGTGGAGCAACCATAAAAGTTTTCCCTTTAATGTTAAAACGTCGACGAGAAATACTTTTGCGACTTGTCCACCGTACAAGAGATTGTATACTTTGCACATCATTCCCCATTATACTTCCACTTGGATTAGATAATAATAATATTGTCTCATCATGTGGTTATAATAGAGAGTGAATTGAATTAATTTTATCACTTCTCATATTACTCTCACTTGGATGAACTTTACTAAGTTCATTATCTTAATCTAAGGTTTCAAATAGGGAGCAATCCTCATATATTTCGCCATTCTTAGGAAATTCATTCTCTAAGAATGTGATATTCCGTGATTTGAATTCAGTTATACTTCCACTTTCCTGCTAATCTATAAACACATATCCTTTCAAATGTTCTGAGTACTATGAAAATATTTTTTTTTTCCTTTGGGACCCAATTTCCCAAATTTATGAGAGAGCTCATGAGTATAGGCTATTTAGCACCGACACGGATACGTGACATACGACACGACATGACACAACACGCCAACACGTCATTTCTTAAAAATAGAGAATTTCGACACATTCCGACACGTTATATATTAAATATATTTTTATATATAAATACATAAATAATAATAATAATAATAATAATAATAATAGCCTAGAATTAATTTACATGAAAAATATTAAATAATATCATTCATTATTTTAATTTGTTACAATAATACACAAAACTTAGAGGAAAAAAGCATTGTTTAAAGAAAAATGCTAAAATGATATTTTTAAATTTATTTATTTATCATATATAGCATTTTTATTACTTCTTTCATAGTAAAAGACTTTAAAAAAAATAAAACAATTCTAAAAAACAAAATTGAAAAAAGAAAAATTGACCCCATGCGTGTATATTTATAGCAATTTTATTACTTCTTTTATTACTTCTTTTGTGTATATTTATATTTTGACCCCTCAAGTATTACAAATTTTTAAAATTGACCCCGTGCGTATCGGAATCACGTGTTGGAATTCTGGACTCACGTGTCGGAGAGAGTTGACTACATGTCGGATTTTTCGACACTTGTTGACCGCGTGTCGGAGCATGTCAGACACGTGTCGAGGTGTCGGACGCGACACGAAAGCTTTCGAAGAGTGTCCGTACTACATAAAGTATAGGTAGCACAATTTCACGGTTTAAGAAAACTTAAGTCTGGTATTCTACCTATCCATAACTCATATGGAGTGGAAGTAACTAATTTGGAATGCACACAGTTAAGTATATAGGCAATAGTTAATAAAGTATTACCCCAAAAGATGATAGGTAACTTAGCATGCGCCATCATGGACCTAACCACTTATAATAGAGTTCTGTTTCTTCTTTCTGCAACATCATTTTGTTGAGGAGTAAAAGGAATAGATAACTGTCTTTCTATTCATTTTTCATCACATAAATTTTTGAACTCATCAGATAAATACTCTTAACCTCGATCGGATCTCAATATTTTTATTTTCTTATCTAATTGATTTTCTACCAAGGTTATAAATCTTTTGAAACAATTCAATACTTCAGATTTATAAGAAATCAAATAGACTTGTCCGAATCGAGTATAATCATCTATAAATGTGATGAAATAAATAGCTCAGTGCCTTCCCTTAATATTCATTGTAAAATCATATGCCATCATGACATTATGAAAACATATATACTATTGTCTCGACAACTATTTAAGGCCATAGATCAATCTCAAAAGCCGACATATATTTTGTTTTTGGCCTTTCAAAATGAAACCAACAGGCTATTCTATATATATTTCTTCTTCTAATTCTCTATTGAAAAAAATAGTCTTTACATTCATTTGATGTAACTCAAGATTCATACTGGCCACTATTGCCAGAATAATGCGAATTGAGGTAAATCTCACCACATAAGAAAATATTTCTTCATAATCAATTTATTCATGTTGATTATACATCTTCGCCATAAGACGAGCCTTATATATTTCTATTAAGTCATTAGCTTTACACTTTATTTTGAGAACCGACTTGTTCCCAATGGTTTTGCATCCTTTTGGAAGATTAATCAATTCCCAAACATGGTTTGAATTCATTACCTCAGTTCATGTTACTCTCATTTGAATGAACTCTACTAAGTTCATTATCTTGATCTAAGGTTTTAAATAAGGAGTAATCCTCACCTATTTCGCCCTTCTTAGCAAATTCATTCTATAAGAATGTGACATTCTATGATTCGAATTCAGTTATACTCCCACTTTCATGCTCATCTATAAACACATATCCTTTCAAGTATTCTGAGTATTATGAAAATACTTTTTTTGCCTCTAGGACCCAATTTCCTAAATTTGTGAGAGAGCTCATGAGTATATGCAGTACAACTCCACAATTTAAGAAAACTTAAGTCTGATTTTCTACATATCCATAACTCATATGGAGTGGAAGTAACTGATTTGGAAGGCACACGGTTAAGTATATATGCAATAGTTAATAAAACATCACCCAAAAAGATGATAGGTAAGTTAGCATGTGCTATCATGAACCTAACCACTTCCAGTAGGGTTCTGTTTCTTCTTTCCACAACATCATTTTGTTGAGAAGTAAAGGAAATAAACAACTGTCTTTCTATTCATTTTTTATCACATAAATTTCTGAACTCATCAGATAAATATTCTCGACCTCGATCGGATCTCAATACTTTTATTTTTTTTTATCTAATTGATTTTCTACCAAGCTTATAAACATTTTGAAACAATTCAATGCTTTAGATTTATGAGAAATCAAATAGACTCGTCTAAATCGAGTATAATCATCTATAAATATGATGAAATAAATAGGTCTGTGTCTTCCCCTCACATTCATTGGACTATAGATGTCAGAATAGATTAAATGCAAATGAAATTCATCTCTTTTACCTTTTTCCAATGGATAAATGAGTCGTGGTTTTTATGGGAATATTGCGATCATGTTTTACTTTCCCTGTGTTTGATGAATGGCTGGGTATTTATTTAATTCGCTTCCGTATGTGCTTAATTGAAAGAAAAAAAAAATAGGTTAGCGACTCATCCTAAGACGTCGCATTTTCAGTCGACCATCGAGGGATGTGGGTGTACCCGGAGTTCGGTGTGACACATACATGTTAAATTATGTCTTAAATTTTGAGTCTATGTACGAATGCTGAGCCGAATTGGATGACGTAGACCAGTTCGTAATATAGAAGCAATTTCGGAAGCGTGGCTATTACAATCTTTTAATTTGATCATAATTCTAAGACCAACTTCGCGAGAAAAGAAAAATTTATATTTGTTCTTGAAGGCCACATCCTTTCCATTCCTTGACTCCTTGATTGATGCTTTACTGTTTAAGAGATAGTTTATGTCTTTTAGTGCTTCCCAAGATGTGAAGTCTTGGTTTATCCTCGATGTATGTCTGGCTTCTTATCCCAAAACGTTACTTTTGTTCGTCTCTATACATCTCCCTACACATATACACGCACGATTTAGATTATGGAGCAATTACGTCGGGCTAAACATTGCGGATTTAGGTGTACAGCAGTTCAACTTGTAAACGATTGTAATTTTTTAATTTTCTGATTGATTAGTCAATTATTTATGATCGACTCTTTCCATGGCATAGGTACACGTAAATCTCTTATGTCCTATACCGTTTCTTGTTGATATCTCTAATGATTTTATCACTCGCATTAATTTAATTACAAGATCCATAGAATTCGCCTCAATTTTACAACAATACATTAAAAGACTTAGGAACACCTAAGTACTTTCTTGGCATTAAAATTGCCCGTTCTGAACAAGGGATTTTGCTCAGTCAGCGAAAATTCATATTGGAGATTATTTCAGAAACAGGTTTGTCAGGTTGCAAGCCAGCTATTATTCCCATTGAACAGAACACTAAATTGACAACTGCAGATTATGATAAGGGAATTTCTCAAGAAGATGACTTCATTTTGGAAGATCCTTCAGGCTATCAAAGGCTTGTCGGAAAACTCATATACCTAACAATGACTAGGCCTGACATCTCTTATGCAATGTAGACTCTTAGTCAGTTCATGCATAATCCGAAGCAGTCACATCTGAATGCTACATTTAAAGTCGTGAAATATCTAAAGAATTGTCCAGGTCTTGGAATACTCTTGTTCAAAAAGTGCAACATGGAGATGACAACATATTGTGATGTAGACTATGCAACTTGTCCCATGAGTCGAAGATCTGTCACTGGATATTGCATCAAGTTAAGAGGTTCTTTACTCTCTTGGAAGACTAAAAAACAGCCCACTATTTCTCTATCTTCAGCTAAAGCAGAGTACCGAGCTATGGCCAAAACCACTTGTCAGATAGTATGGATTCGGGGTCTTCTTAAGGATCTTGGAAAACAAGTACAAGGGGCAACAAAGCTATTCTGTGAAATTGATGCAACTTTGAAACTTGCAGCAAACCCTATAGTGCATGAAAGAACCAAGCATATAGAGGTAGATAGCCACTTTACATGAGACAAGATCTTAGAAGGAGTCATTGAAGCAAGAGGAATTGGGACAACAGAACAGCCTGCAGATATCTTCACCAAACCTCTATGTCAAAGACAGCACGCATATCTTCTGAACAAGTTAGGTGTCTTAGACATATATAAGCCACCAGCTTGAGGGGGAGTGTTGGAAGATACGCAGCTTGACAAAATATTTGATTGATTCTAATCCGATTTGTACAGATCAATTAAGATTAGATCTAGAATAGATTGATTTGTAGGATCATTAATTTCCTTGTTTACTCTTACTCTTGTATTATAATTGCTGAGGATGTACATCGATTCAATTCATTGAAGACAATAGAATATACATGTTGGGAATAACGGATCCCCGAAAAGCGGATTCGACACCGAATCGAACCCCTAAATCAATGCGGAAGACGAAGCCCGGGAAATAACACGTATCACCGATCGTAAAGCACACCACGGATTCGAGCGTACCTTGTTAGCCACAGATTAGACACCGATGCGAAAGAGGAAGAAAATCTGGCCCTGTTCGATCCGATGGCGCCTTGAAGGGAAGAAACGCTCACTGTTTCTTGGAGAGAGAGAGCGCGCGGGAGAAAGTGAAGACGTACGTTTGTTTCCAACGGTTGTCTTCTCTCTCTCTCTCCTCCCTTTTATACCTTCCCCCATCCACGGGCCCTATTCCCGTGGGCCGGGCCTTTTGGGCCTAGCATGGGCGGACGGGCCTTAAGCCCATCACCAATTAAAACCATCATCTCCCACTCGCACATGGTGGGCCGAACAAAATTTTCTTTACCTCTCTTCAACATTCATACTGGTGAATAATCCGTGCGACCAGCATACTTTGAGAGCTCGTTGCCATACATCTGTTAGGAATATATAGCAGCTCATAATGGGCATCACACTCCGAGTAGACTTAGTATGCGTACCTAGATCGATCAATCACATTTATATCTCTCTTGATCTCTTTTAAACAATGATATATATATTGTATTCACAATTATGATTATCACAAAGACATTCATAATTGGTTAACCGGTGAATACAAAACTACAATGTGATTCTCCAAAATCGATCTTCCTCTTTCCTTCAAACTCTCAATTTCAGTTCAACTTGCTTTTCTAGAAATGCCCCATTAGATCGAATCACTCATGACCATTGGCAACATCCTAAGATAGCAAACACTAAATAGAAATCTTGAGAATAAGTAAGAGTCATGAGGGGACTAAGAATTGAGGAACACTTTTCCTCAAGAGTCTCACACGACATAAAAGTTGAGATCAAACTTTTGTCACTCTTATTGGTCGTCTCATGCATATGTAGTATGAAATACGTATTACGGTATTAACTCCTTTCCCATGGAGCGTATGTCTACATCTTCAATACCGTACAGATGATAGTTCGGACATACCCAATGTCTAACTTGAGTTCACGTATCTACTCATTCACAAAATTCATCGAACTCACATCGGCATCTTAGACGAGATAAGGTAAAATATGTGGGGTATTTTACTTTCGGACATAGTAAGTATTATGTCCTCATCTTAACACTCGAGTTAAGGCGACATACGTGTTTTAAGCTTGAGCTCTCGATTATCACCTAGATAATAAGCTTAAAAACAGTCTCATCTCTATTTATCACACAAGAAACTTGGCGGCGATTACCCGTGTGAGTGGGCTAATCTTATATCTCGTCCGACATACTTCTCAACTTAAAGTAATGCATTGAGCATTAAGATGCATAAAGATCAAACAAAGATTCATAGGCATTAATGATGAAAACACGAATTCATCAAATGTGAACACTTAGAGAAATTACAATATTCAGTACATTAGCCTCTACGCAACCCTAGAGATTTCATATGGCCACAAAACACATCTCTGGGTATTGGCTTTGTCATAGGATCTGCTACCATTCTATGCGTAGTATGTACTCTAAGTTCACGTCCTTTCGTGCAACCATATCCTTTACAAAATTATACTTGGTATCTATATGTTTGGTCTTGCCATGATATTTGGATCTTTGGTGTACGCTTTCGCTGCTTGGTTATCACAATTAACCAATAACAAATCTGCAGCACTTCCAATAACACCTAAACAATCCAAAAATCTCTAAAGCCAAACATCTTCTTATACTACTGCTGATAATGCCACGAACTCAATTTCTATCGTGGACAAGGCTATGCATATTTGTTTCTTACAGCTCCAACATATGGTGCCATCATTCGGTAAGAAAACAAACCCAGAGGTAGATTTCATTTCATTTAAATCTCCTCCCCAATCAGCATCGGGATAGCCTTAGAGTCGCGAGATCCTTTCCTTAATAACTCATCGTCTAATCAGCAGTTCCCTTTAGATACCTCAGTATTCTCTTAACGGCTTTCCATTGTGCTAGACCTGGATTGGATTGGTATCTACTCACCATTCCAACTGCAAAACATATGACAAGTCTTGTACACATCATAGTGTACATCAAGCTTCTAACACACTAGCATAAGGAACATGTTTCCTTTATTCCTTCTCTTGTGGAGTCCCCGGACACGCTATGGCTCAATCCTTCACCTTTTGCAATAGGAGTGTTTATGGGTTTACAATCTCGAAATCTTAACTCCAAGAATATATGCAACATCACCCATGTCCTTCATCTCAAAGTTGGAAGACAACCAACTCTTAACAGTATTGACAAACTCCATATTACTTCTGGCAATTAGTATATCATCAACATATAATGATATGATCACAAATTGATCATTGGATATTTTGATATATACACAATGATCATCATCTATCATTGTAAAGTCATATGCCATTATGGCATTATGAAAACGTATATATCATTATCTTGACGACTGCTTAAGGCCATATATTGACCCCCAAAGTCGACATACCTTTTCTTCTTGGCCTTTCACTATGAAACCGGCAGGTTGTTCCATATATGTTCCTTCCTCTAATTCTCCATTGAGAAAAGCAGTCTTTACATCCATTTGATGTAACTCAAAATCCATACTTGCCATTATTGCCAGAATAATGCGAATCGAGGTAAATCTCACTACATGAGAAAATATATCTTCATAATCAATTTCTTCCTGTTGATTATACCCCTTCGCCACAAGGCGAGCCTTATGCCTTTCTATCGAGCCATCAGCCTTTCGCTTTATTTTGAGAACCCGTTGTTCCCAATAGCTCTGCGTCCTTTTGGAAAATCAACCAGGTTCCCAAACATGGTTTGACTTCACTAACTCCATTTCCTCTTTCATTGCATGAATCCATTTTTCCTTATCAGGGCAATTTAGAGCCTTATTAATATTTCTTGGCTCATCCTCATCTTGTGGCCATAAAAGTTTCCCTTTCAATGTCAAAACATTGACGGGGAATACTTTGGCGACTTGTTCACCGTATGGGAGATTGTACACTTAGCACATCATTCACCATCATGCTCTCACTTGGATTAGGTAATGATGATGTTGTCACATCAGGTGGTTGCAATTAAGAATGAGTTGAATTCAATTCATCACATCTCATATTACTCCCACTTGGACGAACTCCACTGACATCATTATCTTGATCCAAGGTTTCAAATAGGGAACAATCTTCCCTTATTTCGCCCTTCTTAGTAAATTCATCCACTAAGGATGTGACATCCCGTGATTCAAATTCAGTTATACTCCCACTTTCCTGCTCACCTATGAACACATACCCTTTCGAGTGTTCGTAGTATCTCATGAAAATACTCTTATTTCCTTTGGGACCCAATTTCCCAAACTTGTGAGAGGACTCATGAATATAGGCAGCACAACCCCATGGCTTAAGAAAACTTAAGTCCAGTTTTCTACCTTGTCCATAACTTATATGGTGTGGAAGCAACTGATTTGGAAGGCACCCGGTTAAGTATATTGGCAGCAGTTAACGACGCATCACTCCAAAAAGTGATAGGTAAGTTAGCATGCGCCATTATGGACCTAACCATTTCCAGTAGGGTTCTGTTTCTTCTCTCTACAACACCATTTTGTTGAGGAGTATATAGATTAGACAACTGTCTTTCTATTCCTTTTTCATCACATAATATTCTGAACTCATCAGATAAATATTCTCGACCTTGATCGGATCTCAATGTTTTTATTTTCTTGTCTAATTGATTTTCTACCAGGTTCATGAACCTTTTGAAACAACTTAATGCTTCAGATTTGAGAGAAATCAAACAGACATATCCGAATCGAATATAATCATATATAAAAGTGATGAAATAAACAGCCCCATGCCTTCCTCTCACATTCATTGAACCATAGACGTCATAATGGATTAAATGCAGAGGAAATTCAGCTCTTTTATCTTTTTCTAAATGGTTTCATTGTTATTTTCCCTACTAGGCAATGCTCACTTATGGACAAATCAACTTTTTCAATATTGCCCAACAAGCCCTCTTTGGCTAGTCTATTCATATGTTGTTGGCCCATATGACCAAGTCTAGCATGCCACCATATTCACATCATTATCATATAAGGTAGAAGACGTGAAACAAGGGAATAACATATTGACATCACCATAGTCAACATCTAGTACAATAAAACCATCTAAAAATGACCACAACCATAGTAGTTTGTATCCAAATACAAATCTACACTACTATTACGGAAGTTCATACTAAGACCAAGTTTAACCAACATTAAAACAGACACAAAATTTCGACAAATCTCCGGAGCATATAGAACATCAAAGGTGCGTCCACCACTCATGTTCAATTGGCCGGTGCCAATTCCTTTACTTGACTCTGAGTTGTTTCCCATATGGATCCACTTAGTTCCAGTTGGTACTTGTCGGAATTCAACGAAGGATCCTCTATCCTTCTCTTCATGGTCTGTCGCTTCTGAATCTACAGTCCACAAAGGATTGGATTCAGCTAATAATACATAACTTGACACATAAGCAAAGTTCTCAAATGTACAAGAGGTGTTGACTTTTTGACTCACAACAGTTGCAAGCATAGTGACATTTCTTGTCACAATTGTAACACCTCACCCTTGACATTTTCTTCACTTGAGGACGTTTTCCTCTCTTGTGTTGGTTAACTCTTGATTTCTTACAACAAGGACTTGATCCTTTGCATTCCCACATATTAAACGAATCAATATGCTTGCGCTTAGAGCACAAAGCCCTTTTTGAGCTAGAACCAGCATAGCAAATGTCCGTTTTCGGCTCAAATGCCGTTAGACGGTCCTCTACCAGCTCAAGGTGGCGCATGGCATCCTTAAGATCTTCCATAACATGGTCAAGAGCTTCTAGTGCTTCTTGCTTTTCCAGCACATATTGAATCTTCTTATTCAATATTTCACAATTGTTACCGTTCATATCGGCAATCACGTTCTTAGTTCTTTGAACCATCGTTCGAACACATCGGACATCCATGCACGAATAATTAATGCCTATCATTTATGCATCCCTATTTGCATAGACCCATCATATTAATAAATAATTTCAAGTAAGGCTTCGAATCAAAAGGTCACTATGTTTCCAATCATCCTCCAAAAATCCTAACTTAAAACTATCATTAATATGATTGTCATATGCAAAATCAATTCTATGAAGTTACAAAAACTTCTAAAACTACCCATAGCTAATTACCCACAGCAACCAGCAATAACAGAAAGCAAATATAAAATCTAATATCCAATAAAATAACAATACTTTCACATAATACAACTATACATTACACTAAGCAATATATATACAGGGAGAAAATATCAACATGGAAAGAGATATTCACATCAAAAACATCTCAAATTAATCCAAGGGATAAATAGGGAATGTCCCTTCTAATCTGTCATTCAAAACATCTCGAGAAAATCGAGGCACAATTGCCAACCATGGAAAAACTTTTGGAGAGCTTTCATGTCGCCACCAAGGCGCATTCACTCGGCGCCATGTGGCGCTCAATCTAAGGGTTGAAGTTTTGGCCAACTCAATCCTATAGTACTCTCTTACAAAAGCTTCCACTAGCTTCCTATAATCTGGGACCACGTTGACCTCCCATAGCCGATCAAACACTGCTTGCCATTCAGGTGGAAGAGTGTTCATCAAAGCCGGCACCTTCTCAAAATCCGGCATAAGATAACCATTCCAGATGATTTCCTGTATCATCTGATTGACCCTGACCACATGTGATACTAAATCACCATCATGCCACCGATAGTTAGCTAATTCTAACATCAGCCTTTAAAGTCTTGCATTTCCCTCGTCTGTTCTCGGGATTGCAGGTATCCTTGCATAACGCATCATAGTTCCTGCAACAAATGCAGAACTAAAAATGAATTACTCATAATCCATAATTTACATAAGGGAAAATACATAATTTTCCAAAATTCATGCAACAAATGCAGAATTAAAAATGGATTACTTATGACCCACATAGGCATGACTAAAAAAGAAACAAATTCCTTTTTTTTTTTTTTTTTTTTTTTTTTCGGTCAACGGTCAAAGTCAAAGTCAACGGTCAACGGTCGTCGGTCAACGGGTCAACGGTCGTCGGTCAACGGGCGCGCGGGTCAGACCGGTCGGACCGGTCGCGGCGGTCGAACCGGTCGGACCGGACAGGCCGGTCGGCCCGCGGACCGCTCGCGCGGGCCGACCGCACGTGCCTCGCGCGTGCGGGCCGACGTCACGCGGGCGTCGGCGGCACGTGCCACGCGCGTGAGCGTGCGACGTCACGCGAGCGTCGGCCCGGCACGTGCGCGGCATGCGCCATGCTTGGCCCAGGTCGGGTCGGGCGCCGTCGGGTCGGGTCGGGTCGGCGGCCCGGCCGGCCGTGGCCAACCGCGTCATCGATGACGTCATCCCGACGATTACCGACCGTGGGTGACGTCACGATGACGTCATCCCCTGACGTCAGCACGCGTCGGTTCGCCGACCGGCGCGTGCCGTTTCGCCGGTCGCCGGCACGCACGTGCCGGTACGTCACCGTCGCGTGTGTCGCACGCGGCTGGCGGCCCGGCTTCGGCGCTGTCGCGCCCACGCGCGCGGCTTCCGGCCGCGCGTGTGGGCGCATGCGGCGTCTCTGGCGGCCGGCGACATGTCCCGGACTCGTCTCGACGTCGCCTTTCTTCCTATGCCTTCAGATTTTTATTCCGACTTACGGAAACTCAGAAAAAATGGCGTACAGTACTCGGGTGTCGGGATTTCACGCCCCGATCCGTACGGCCGAAAACCTTTTGCGAAAAATCAATCAAAAAAACATCAAATTGATCGGGAAAACGTGAACTAGGGCTCGATACCAATGTTGGGAATAACGGATCCCAGCGGATTCGACACCGAATCGAACCCCTAAATCAATGCGGAAGACGAAGCCCGGGAAATAACACGTATCACCGATCGTAAAGCGCACCACGGAT
This sequence comes from Eucalyptus brandiana, assembly GCA_014182725.1. Classification (NCBI taxonomy): domain Eukaryota; kingdom Viridiplantae; phylum Streptophyta; class Magnoliopsida; order Myrtales; family Myrtaceae; genus Eucalyptus; species Eucalyptus brandiana. The sequence goes on from CM024669.1 coordinate 1,522,670, forward strand.
TCGAGCGTACGCTTGTTAGCCACGATTAGACACCGATGCGAAAGAGGAAGAAAATCTGGCCCTGTTCGATCCGATGGCGCCTTGAAGGGAAGAAACGCTCACTGTTTCTTGGAGAGAGAGAGCGCGCGGGAGAAAGTGAAGACGTACGTTTGTTTCCAACGGTTGTCTTCTCTCTCTCTCTCCTCCCTTTTATACCTTCCCCCATCCACGGGCCCTATTCCCGTGGGCCGGGCCTTTTGGGCCCAGCATGGGCGGACGGGCCTTAAGCCCATCACCAATTAAAACCATCAATACAAAAATATTCTCTCCGTTCTCGAGTTCTTCAATCTCTCTGCTTTTCTTCATCTTCTTACAAAAGGAGTCTCCGTAGTTCATTTGTCCAAGAACGAAATAGACAGAAAACCTAATACAAATTTGTTTTATCTGATCTGCAAGAGCGACGCGAAGGGTGAACCAGGAAGATGGCGTGCTCCTCTTGCGACCCCGCCTCATTTTGATTAGTGGTTTATGGGTCAGTGTCATCATAGATTGGAAACGGAACGAGACATGTCGAATTGTGTTTGGCTTTTAAGTTAGTGTCGCCTTCATGTCATCTCGGATTCAAGTTTCCCTCTTTTAGTAGATTCGTGTTCTGATTTGTTTGTAGAAAATTCAATTGTACTTTCACAGTTTAGTAAACAAAAATCGTTCAAAGCTGAACTTTTATTGGTTTGTCCTTAATGGGGATTTGATTAATATCTCAGAGAAGGTTTCTCGAGATGATCATCACGGCTGTAAATCAAACATTGCCATTACGGTTGGTTTGGCAGAGTAGAGACCGGGATGGGTCACGGCTGGTGCTTTGGTATAGAAGCTGTCCGAGTTGGTGATGATGGTTGGTCCTTGCATTGCACAGCTGCCATACAGAGCAACGAGGAAGAGATAAAAATTAATAAATAAATAAGTAGTTCAAAAATATTAAAGTATTATTAAAAATTGTTCACGTCGACTACGGTCGTGCCACGTACAACAGTAGCAGCCAACATTCATGTCAGTAATTACTAGACAAAATTGATTGGATGAAATGAATTGGCACAAATATAAAAAATTTATGACTCAATTGACCAGAAAAAAAGAAAGAATTTATGACCGAATTGACACAATTATGATCAATTTAAGACTTTTTTTGTAATTCTCCCAAATTTGAAGAGAAATGGGAATTTCTTACTTTGATATATCTATCACTTTTCAATTATGTATGAACTGACAATTTGTTATTGAAAAAAAAAAAGAAACAAAAACAAAGAGAGCCATTATCCATCATCAATTCTTGCATTTAATTAAAAAAAACATTACAAATCAATCGCAAATTGGTACAAAACCGTTACTAAACTATTATAAAACATTACAAAACCATTATAGATTAATGACGGATGAAAATCATTACACAAACATTCGCCACGATTTTACAACAATACATATAAGGTAATGACGATGGTCTTAACTAGGGAATGGGGTGGCAACAGCAAGGAGATGAACTTTCCTGTGGATGGTAAGACCAGTGCATTCGGTCATGTCCAAATCCTCCGCTTTCAGACCCTCGGGCAGTGCCCAATCGAACTTGTTCACCAGATTTGCCAAGACAAGTTCGTTCGTCGCCATCGAGAATGACGTACCGGGGCAACCCCTCCTCCCAGCACCGAAAGGAATCAGCTCGAAATCCTGTCCCTTGAAGTCCACCGAGCTGTTCAAGAATCTCTCCGGCTTGAACTTGTCCGGCTCGTCCCACGTGCTGGGGTCCCTCCCGATGGCCCACGCATTCGTGATCACCATAGTCCCCGCTGCGATGTCGTAGCCTTGGATTTTGACGTCCCGGGTCGACAGTCGTGGGACGAGGAGGGGGATCGGAGGGTGTAGGCGGAGAGTCTCTTTGAGGACTGCTCGCAAGTAATGCATTTTCTCCAAGTCCGCATGGGTTATGTTAGGCTTGCCGTTGGCGATTTTGCGAACCTCAGTTTGGAGAATGTTCACGGCACGAGGGTGCCTTAAGAGCTCGGTCATTGCCCACTCCAGGACTGTGTACGTTGTATCAGTTCCAGCAGTAAATATATCCTGCACAAGCACAAGGGTAATTGATAATCAATTGTTATGGATAACTAATGATGCTTATCGCTTCATCCAGTTATGACTCATAAGTACTCTTTGAAACACGAGTCACAACTGAATGAAGCGATATATAGAGAGAGAGAGAGAGACTCATACATTCTACTATGACTTAAAAAAATTAGTATCTAAAATTGTGAGATATTTCCAAATCAACGAGAACTTATCATATAAAATTGTAATTTGTACTTTAGAATTCTCTTAATGTCATCAACGCGGTTACGTGACTAATTTTGGTAGGGACAAAAAAACAAATGGTTATACTTTTTATTCCTAATTAGGAAACATTTTCATTTAAGTGTTATATGATTTGTAGGGTAAAAACATGAACATCATCCAAAATTAAGTTAAATTAAATGTAAGTATAGTTTATATTTGTGATTCGTCTATAAACAATTGGTTGGAGAAAATTTTCTTCAAAAAGTACAATGGACAATATTGTTGTTTGGGTTTATTTTAACTCGGTTGTGGAAAAAGTTAATCGATTTATAGATACGAGAGAAAGTCTCATTCTTTAAATTTTTGGGGTGAAATAGCCTCAAGACCATCCAATAATTATCTTGAAAGAAAAAAAATTGATTGCATGAGATCTTTGGTGGAGAAAAGAGGGAGCTTACTAAGACGAGTGCTTTGATGCTATCGGCACCAAAAGCAAAACCAACAGTTTTGTCCTTCTCAATGTCCAGCAAAACGTCCACAAAGTCTCTCCTATCTTCACCTCCGCCGCCGATGCTCTTCTCCTCCATCTTCCTCCGATGCTCCTCCACCACCTCATCGAGGAACTGGTCGAACTCCCTCGCGACCCGCTCCACTTTTGCGTCTAGACCAGTTAGCTTGTTGATCCACCCAAGGCTCGGAATGAAGTCCCCAACGTTGAAAATGCCCAGCAACCCCATCATATCCGCTAAAAGTCCCTTGAACTTCTTGCCCTGCATGCCTTCGCTGTACTTCCTCCCCAGAGCCGTCCGGCATATGATGTCGTTCGTCAACGACGCAAACAAGTCGCTCAGGTCCACCGAGCGATGCTGCTTGATCTTGTCCATCAACAGAGAGATCTCCTCTTCTCGGACCGTCCGAAACGAGTGGACCCTCTTGTTGCTCAGCAGCTGGAGGACGCAGATGCTCCTCATTTGCCTCCAGTACTCGCCATACGGCGCCAGAGACATGTCCTTGCGGTGGTACAAAAGCCTCTCGGACAGGGTTGACCTGAGTTGAAGAAATGACATGAATCGGCACAAGGTCAATGTCCATATCTGTAGTCCACCGGGACCTTCTCCATCATAAATGCCAGAAAATATAACTCTTAACAGAGAATTAAGATGCATGAACATAGGTTGACAGGCTTAGCCTATACCTGGGTCGGTCGGAGAAAATGTGGTCGTGGGTCTTCAAGATGTCCCGTGCACAGTCGGCGGAAGATACGACGAGGATGGGCGCGCTTCCGAAGTGGAGCATCATCAAGGGGCCATAGCGTCTCGACAGGGCTTGGAGCGAACGGTGAGGATAACCACTGAGCTGGTGGAGGTTCCCGATGATAGGGAGCTTCGGCGGGGATGGCGGAAGGTGAAGGTTAGTAGCAGTGGCAGAGGAGAGGAGGAAGCGGAGGCATTTGAGGGTGAGGAAGGTGATGAAGAGGAAGAGTGTGATTGAGGCCAGCGAGGGTGTGAAGGAGAGTAGCGGTGACACGTTGAAGCTGAACATCGCCGGTGGCGACGGTGTTTTTTCGCTGTTTCTGCGTCTCGAGTGAATGCCTAATTTTTTAGGGGTTGTGAAGACGAGTGATGGAGGGACTGGGAGCGAACATGTGGATTTATATAGCTCGTGCGACTGTGGAACTCCACATGAATTTTCATATGCAGAATATCAGGAAACTGCCATCTTGTTCACTTGTCACGAAAGAGAATTGACTCGTTCGCCTCCGATAATTTTGAATGAACAGCCATCTTAAGGATAAACAGATATTTGCTATGATTTTGCCTTGATCACTATATATGACCAACAACGTTTTCTTTCGGATGCGACAATTTTATTGATATTGTTATCATCATTGGTAGATCGATTTTGTAATCCTCAAAATATCTATTTTTTTGGGCCAACTAATCCACCTTTGACAAAACCTTTTATCTTTCTGACCAATGAGTAAGTTATTATAGTTTGAAAGCAAGTATACTAAAAGGAGTTGAACGCGTAAACGTCTACGTGTCCATTTTCACATAACTTACTCATATCCCTCAAGATCATTGACAGCAAGTCCACTTAGAAATGGAATTATTATTCGCTGACAATAAGTGATCAGCTGGAAGCAAGGGTGGGCAAGCTCAACTCCGCTGGCCACTAGTGAGAGCGAGCCCCTAGCGAGGCTTGACCTCACCATGGCTAGCAAGGTCAAGGCTCGACCTCTCCTCTAGCCAGTCGTTTGTTGAGGCTAGAGGGAGGAAAAAAAATGTTAAAATCAAAAGAATATTTTAATATTATAAAAAAGTGTGCATGTTAACGCCGGTTGCACTATGTAGGACAGTTAGCGTTCACATTAACGATATCCGGTCAAAATTGGCCAAAGTGACTAAATTGACATAAATACAAAAAAATTATAATTAAATTGGTACGATTACAATAAATTTAGGATTATTTTTTATAATTTTCCCCTTATTGGTCATCTTGTCAATAGGAAACGAAAATTAGCCAGAAAAAGGAGTCAAAATTCATTTGCCCACGAATGAAAGTTCGTTCAGAAACCGAATACAAATAAACTTTATTTTGCCTCATATTGCGACCCCACTTCATATTGATTAGGGAGTTTATGAGTCATGTCATTATAGTTTGGGAAATGGATCAAGACATGTCATTGTATTAATTTTTAAGCTGATATATTATTAAAAATATGTCTCGAGTAAATCGGACTAATGAGAATACGTGAACTCGACCACGTGTGAGTCAACACAGTGCATGTGAATTGATCATCCGAGATTGTAGGAAGAAGATTGCATGCAGATTTCATCTATAAGCCACAAGCATGAGCCGCATGTGTGAAGGGGCTAATTATGTGTGGCTTCCTTTGATTTCTTCTACTCTGCAGGTTGGACTTTTGAATTGGGAAATCACATGGAGGAAAGTGAACGGTGGCCCACCTCCTTTCTTGTCTTCTGCCAAAGTCATCATTATTGACTTTTTTTTTTTTTGACAAGCATCATTGTTGACTTTGAGAGAGAAATAAAAAGAAGAGGATAGAAGGTCCTATGTTTGTTCATGCACATGCATACATGCCCATAAATTATGGTGGGCTTCTTTGTCCAGGAAAGAAGGTCCTATGTTTGTCCATGCACATGCATCCATACCCATAAATTATGATGGGCTTCTTTGTCTTTTCCTTCTTTGAAGAAGACTTTCAGCATGTTGCAATAAATGATGGACTCTCTTTTGTATTATAAAATAGAGAGACGTCCGACGGAGAAGAGCATGCCGAGTTATTTTGGTGGCCAAGAGAGAGAGCTTTGAGATTGTAGAAGAGTGTAGAGAGTTTTCTTGGGTGATGGATTTTCTCGTTGTAATTATACCCGAGTGTTTTAGCAGAATTTGTTTAATTCATTAAGTGAGGTTTTACTATGAATTATAATGGGTTAAACACTGTGTGAGTTATTTGGGTGTAATTTGGGGTTGGGAAATATTGAAAATGTGTTTGAGTGCTCGAGTGATTGTAATTTTCGGTGTATCACTTGTTTCTATAGTAAAATTCTATACTATTCTCTCCGTGGACGTAGGTTCTAATATTTAGACCAAATCACGTAAATCCAGTGTTTGATTCACTTTTCTTCATTCTGACTATTTTTTCCGATTCGCTAGTCCATATCCCGCAATAGATATTGCCTTCATGTCATATTGGATTGGAGTTTCTCTCTCTTTGTAAATTCTCTATGTTCGAATCTTGTTGGAAGTTCATTTGTACGCTCAAAATTTAATGAACAAGATTCATTTAAAGCTGAAATTTTTATTCGTTTGCCCTAAATGGGGATCCGTTTTTGATTAAATATCTCAAAGAAGGTTTCTCAAGATGATCAACATGGTTGTCGGTCAAAATTTATGGTTACAGTCGGTTTGACAAGATAAAGATTTTGGATCATGACGGGTGTTCTGATATTGAAGCTACTCTGAAATGATGATGAAATAAAACTAAAATTGTCATATCTCTCTTTCATCTCCACAATAACACCACACAATATCTTTTCTCCGTTTGTAGCCAACAATGTGAAGTTTGGAAAATTAAAACATACACTGTCGATATATAGAAAACTTCTCGCAAACGGTTTAATCCACCCTTAATTTGAGGATTTAAGCTACCCAGTCCCTCACTAAACATCAAATCCAAGATGGATTAGACCGCGTGATTAGATATTATCTTTCCTTTCTTGTAGTCTTTGCCGCGTTGGTGTGAGATTTTGTCACCAAGTACTTGTTTTTCGGCGTCTGATCCCTCTCCAAATCTCGGGATTATCGCAATCGCAGGGTCTGCAGGTCTGCAACGTTCACATACTGCTCACGTACTCTGCTCCCCCCCTATGGACAAGGAAGCAAGGACAAAAAGGCTCGACTTGGACTCGATCTTGCCTCTTCCACTCTCTACTTAATCAGTCAAACATGGGGTTCCCCAAACATCCTTAAAAATTAACGCGCGTTATTGAATAATTAAAGTTGCAAAAGGACAAAATTAGGGTTTAATCTCTCTGTTTCGTAGTTCTTGCGGACGGATTGACCTGCCATCAGCTGCGTTTGGTTGAGTTTTGGGGAATGCATCATTTCCCCCAAGATTTTTTGGCTCAAGGTGTATTTGTTCAAAGCGTCGCAATCTTTTTTTTTTTCCCCTTATCACCATTACTGTTGCATGGTCATCGCGTACTCCTTCCACATGTCAATTAACCGTGCAAAGAAGTTGAAAGAATAAATTGTAGTTCCAATTTTATAGGAGAGGTTGAGAAGGCGTCCATAGTACACATTTAAGTAATTATTATTCTGTAAGACCATAATAAAAATGTAATTTTTGTTTTCCTTCTAAACAAATATGATATTGATATTTTTTCCCGGATCATGATTAGTTTCTAACATCACTTCCGGCTCTAGGCCCTTTACTAGTCAGTCCCAGTAAAGCCCCAAGACAACATATATAAATAAATAAATAAATAAATAAATAAATAAATATATATATATATATATATATATATATATATATATATATATATATATATATTAAAACAAGCCCTCGGTAATGTGACATAGAGATTCCTTTACAAATCACAGACTAGCTCAAATCAAATGATGCAATCCCATATATATGAAGCAACATGAAGGGTTAAGTTCAACGCTTATTGCTGGATTTTAGAGATCACTTGCATCAGATACTTAAGAGAAATTCGTGCTTCAATGTGGTCCAATGATATATGATTGGACTAAGTTACGTGTAAAATATCAAATGAATCAAGTTTCAAGCAATTTGGGGTCTTCCAGAGGAAGTCGTGTTCAAAATACTAGAAGGTGGTCGGCAAATCAGAGAGCGGGTCTTTTAACTTTGTCTATGCTTGGAGAGTCATCCCAAGTTGAATCTATATAAATCCTTTTTTAAGGTTTTGAGGGCAAAGTGTGTATCTTAATGAATTTTTAAGATTGAGATCTTAGATTAAATATCACGAAAGAACTTTGTGTCTCTTTGATGGATTCGATTGAATCGTGGGTCCTATCGCATGTATCTTACGGTGGATTTTCTTTGGTAATATTCATGTTGTCGTACTTGTGTTACATTCTATATTGCCGACTCTTTTTAGATCACTATCGTAAAGAAGAAACAGAAGTACATGGAAAGGAAAGAGTAAAATTGGGAACATCGTTTGGGATGGCTCAGTAAGCATTTGTCAGGAACCAACAACGACACGGTCAACACCATAATGCACTTTGACGTGGCTTGCGCATTGTTGAAACATGTACTACAAGAAAGCGATTCTAAAGGGTACGCGTGAATAAGTGCCCCCACCTCTAATTGAACATTACAAAATGGTCTTGAGATTAGGCCTTCAAGGGGCCGGCAGAGTGAGAATCAAACGACTAGCCTGAAAGAAACCGAAGGTGGCCGGCTCAATTTGTATGCTTAATTCAAGCTTTTAGAGTTAGGTCATGAGAGTACAGGTCTTTGTGAATCTCTTTTTATTCCGACATAGATGACTTGCAGTTGACCGGATTGAACATGTGGAATTAGTTCGGTGATCGGAAGGTGACTTGGTCGTAACTACAAAACGGTCAAGAAAGGAAAAAAGTAAGTCGATAATAAATTAGATACCATTGAGACTATATCAAGCAACCGTCCCTAAAGTCTAAAAATTTATTAATTACAAAGTTATGATGAGCGTGATCATCTAAATGCATAAATTTGCATTTTCGTCGTTTAGTGACGAGGAACGGAGTACAACAGAAGATACGAGTTATCCATTCTTGACTTCACGTCTACGCAAGATGGCTTCACTCTTATCTTATGGAAGTAACTAAATTTTTATGACTATATTTGTTTAATAAAAAACAAATTATTTATAATACATTTTTCTAAATTGATCACTCGTCTCGCTTACAAAACGGAATGAACAAAGAATATTCTAATTGTCCATGAAAATATTAGACATAAATTATTACCGGTAATGAAAATATTTGTCATTGACTACTTATTTCTAATGACACAAACAATCATTTATAATAAAAAAATTATTTATTTTTTATGAAATAAATGGTGATCAACTGTAACCTACATGCACGTGCCTTTGAACAAAGGGTTGGATCATAATTTTTATTGGTGTGCCTTTCCACGAATCTGCAAGTCCTTTCGTCATATATGATTGGCCAATTCGTTATAAATATATTGGATTTATTTAGTGGGAGAAGATGGTGACCTTGATGGACTTTACTGATCTGACTAGTCTTGGGAATTTCTGCCAAATCGTACCAAGTAATTAGCAAGCATGAAGTCTAAAGCATCAAGCTTGTTATACCAACTGAACAAATATTTCATTGACAACTACATTCCATAGGTGTTTGTACATGTCATATCCTTCTATGATTAGGGTTTATAAGGAGCCAACTAAAACTTGGAAATTACGAGAAACTTGAGCTCGCCTAATTGCTTCTAACTATTACAGAATTCTTTAGCACTCATCTTATGAACTATACGTGTAAAATTTTCTCCAAAATCACTTGTATCTTATGTTTTCGTGGATCTTGAGGACCGATTGACCTCCCATCATCCCAATCTTTTCCTACCTTTTGGTGACCTCCTTGCGTCATTCATTGCTTAGGAGATGACCTCGACCCTTAAACTAAAATATTAGTATGCATTTGTATATGAGGAGCATTTTCATTTAGTAGCATTAATCCCACGTAAATTGCATGTTAAGATGCATATGTAAGTGAGTTGTGTTATAAAAAAAAAAAAAATCATATCGAAAAATTAACATAATGTAGAGTAGTTAATATATCATAGTTGGCCCATAACTCATTAAATTAAACTTTTGAGTAAAGGTAGGTCCAATTAAATATATTGATAAGGTCAGACTTAGGTCCTCTCTTGGTGATCTCCCCAACTGAAAGTGTCGGATTTCTGCTTCTCATCCCTAACAAATGGTATCAAAACCGATTGTTGCACCCTTCGACCTAAGCCCGACATGTGAGGGGTAGATTGTTGAGGTTTATCCCACATCGGTTGTGGAAGAAGCAAACGGTTAGTTTACACCTCTTGAGCTAGTTTATGGGGTGAGAGAAACCCAAGACCAAAAGCCCAAGTTACCAACAAGTCTATACCCAATAGTCACTCGGAAAGGGTTGTTGTGGCCTCCGACCTAAGCCCGACGTGTGAGGGAGAGATTGTTGGGGTTATTAGAGCTTCCATGATTGCGGTTTCCGGGTAGGTGGACATTACGGTTGTCGCGACCTAAATTTCGGGTGAATCACCTAAAATTTGGCTAATGGATTATTAAGCCTAGACTTAATTCGGGCTCTCCCAAGCCCATACCAATTCGCGACTTAAGTTCAAGTTCTTAACATGCAATTGATTTTTTAATCAGGAGTCCCCACTAATCTATTTTTTGGTGGGTCGATTAGAAACCCAAGTAAAGTAACGGGAGTTTCACTTTACTCCTACGAACCAGACTACGAGTACGGGGACTTGATTCTGTAGATTTCTCTAATGTCCTTTCGGTACCATTCTTTTATTTTCAAAAATGCTTTTATAGGCAACTTGAATTGATTTTAAATCTATTTTCCTAACATGTGAGACGATCATGCGGGTATGCAAACCACTAATTTAACACCCAGATAAACAATGAATAAATTGCAGGGACTTACCTTATAGCAACGAAAGCATCTGCAATGTTAGGTTAAAAAAAAAACACATCAACAACCTTTAATATGGTTTCTAATTAACACGCAATTTCTTTTTGTTTTCACTTAATTAATAAAAATCATGCAATATGCAATGCAATATTAACTAAATGACCTAATTCTAATGTCATGCAATTTCTAATTAAATGGGCCTAACAACAATATCTAAATGACATGCATTTCATGAATCTGTTTTTAATGATACGCAATGACATTTTTTATTTTTCCTAAAATGCAATCTATCCTAGGGAATAAAACTAATTTATTCTAAGACATTTTTTGTATTTTTTTTTTTTTTATGAAAATTCGGAATTAGGGAGAACTATGAAAATTTATTTAGCTAGATTAAGATTCTATTTAATTTGCATTAGGAATTAGGTTGAGCCAAATCCTAATTTAAACTAAAACATTATCTTAACCTAAATAATCCTAAAATGCAATATATCTAAAAATACCTAAACTTATAACAAATTAAGAAGAAATATTATCTAGAATTGAACTAAGTGCAATTTAATCCTATTATGCAATGACATGCAAAATATGCTTT